>CAHIKZ030004391.1:7087500-7172500 GCA_903632075.3 Acanthosepion pharaonis | reverse complement strand
TCTACTTATATTTTAGTTTCTAAATCAAAATGTTATTTTTTAACCCGAATAACTTATTCATTCAACATAGCAAGAAGAAAACACCACTTCTAAATTTATTAATCTACAAAACATTTTCATTGATTACCGAATTATAAAATAAACAATTATTTTTATTTCATGGGTGACTTTCGTTGGATGTCGTAATTAATTTCGAATTCTCCTAAATTTATTTCCAAGTTGTAAAAATTGTCGTAAAAAATCGCCAAAAACAATCGAAGTTATGAATTGGGAATCCAAAATTTCAAGATTGCGGGTCTGGATTCGACCCGGAATGTTTTGAATTTGTTCACGGAGTCAGACTGATTCTAAAATTGTATGCTAGACTACGGTCTCTTGGAGTAAAGTTGAAAAAATATGACACTCTGGCATTTGCATACATATACATGTTATATTCACATTCTGTTAGATTTTATAGAAACCTTTAAAAAATAAACTCATACTAGAATATTTATGTATGCAGTTATTTTTTTTTAAATATTAATTTTAGTCATCACATCCAAAACATAAAACTAAATATTTTCAAAATCTTGACGGATGATTTTTTTCATGCATAGTTAATATTTTAACCCTTCTGCCTGAGCTCCTGAGTCAAAATTCACAAATAATTGGTATGTAATGTTTTACCATTCATAAATAATTGGTATGTAATGTTTCACAGTAGATATAAAAAATAGTTACAAGTGTTTACCCACTGTTCAACCAGTGGCTGGGCATTACGTCATTTTTTTTTCTACGACCGGTAAAGCAGTGGTCAGAGTTCAAAGGGTTAATCATCTCTTATAACTGCCATATTTTACAATGCCCTGGTTAAAAAAAAAAATCTCTAAATAAATATTGTTTCTGTCGAGTATATTTCACCTTTATAGAAAACATGAACTAAAGCTTTATTCTCAATGAATAGTACAGAGTTTTTCTGCAAAATTCTGAAACTAAGAAAATTGGTTTGACATGAACTTTCAAAAAAGTAACATAAGTTAACATTTAAACATGTTTTCTGTCTTCTCACTTGAAAAAGAAAAAGTTATTTTTGAACAATATAGTCACTGACACAAAAAAAGTGATTTATTACAAGAATTCAAACAGAAGAAAAAACTGGTTATGTTGAGGATGGCCTTCACTCTAAATGAAATTTATTGGAGGGAAAAAATTTGTCACGATTCAAAGAAAATTCTTTATTATGAACTACTAGAATAGAATTGATATTTTGCAATACTTCTTTCAAATCCTTTCATAATAGATGATCACAGCTCTCCACAGCATTCCTGCTTTTACTGAAGTAATTTTTTTACCCTTTATCATCACTTTATCTCTTTGTTCTACTATCCATTCAGATAAACTCATGAGTTTGCTTTTTCCTTTGTTCCTCTTGGCTTCAATGTGTCTTGTGAATGTCAAATTCTCTTTCTTCATTATATATTTCAAATGTAGTGTATGTCTCACCTCCAGATCATACCAGAATAGAATTTGCCCTCAATATCACAAAAGACCATCAAAATATGCCAGGTGCAGAAACATGTGACCTTATAGCTGCACCTGAATTTACAAGTATGGGAAAGAATTGTATTACAGGAAGTTATATAAACACCCACCTTAGAGAGGATTTGGGCAGACTCTTTCAAACATTGCAGACAAGAATGTAAGGACAACATCCAGAGGATATTTGTCTCTTAATTCTACAAATGTATTTTGGTATTCACTTTCATGCATCGTTTTTAAATTCTCTCAATGTGAAATCTATTTCAGGTTCAGTAGTCATCCAGGTTGGTATATAAGAGAATTTGAACTGCCGGGGGTTTTGATTTATTTGTTCTATGGCTTCTTTATTATGGCAGCCAAAAGTAGGAATTGTAGATGGTTTTCTTGTATAAAAGTGAGAATTTTGATTATTAACCCTTCGAGCCCTGCGTTCCTGAACAATTTTAACTCTTCTGCCTGAGCTCCCGAATCAAAATTCACAAATAATTGGTATGCAATGTTTCACAGTAGATATAAAACTAGTTACAAGTGTTTACCCACTGTTCAACTGGTGGCTGGGCATTAAGTCATTTTTTTTTCTACGACCGGTAAAGTGGTTGTCAGGGCTCAAAGGGTTAAACAACGAACTGTCTGCTAATTTGTTCATGACTTACATGTGTAGTGTTTGGTTTCCACACCTTTTAGTTGAACTTGAAGTAGTGACCGTAAACATCTTAACGTGTGGCCGATAAACTTTCATCCTGTTCTCTGTACCTCTACACAGTGCTTCTACCGAGGTACATTCTCATATAGTCTTGCCTTATAACATTGAGGATCCTTCTTAAACTGTTATAAAACATTCCTTCGATTTGGCCGACGTTAACTTTTTTTAAGCATTTCACCCTAAGCAAAGCAGGAGTGCCACTATCACGCAAAGGGTTACAGAGAATGAGGTAAGATTTGTCAGTAAAGCCGGATTTACTATTGAGACAGGAGTAATTAGAAGTGTCATCTGCGTAGATGCCTACTTGGGAACAGATGACATCAGGAAGATCGTTGACGAAGATCAGAAACAGATTTGAAAGCGTCCAGAAGGCAATTAACTATTATTTAATGCGTGGATTATCTTATAAGGCGTTACACTCAGTACATTATACCGCATTATATCTTTATCTGTTTATATCTCTGAGATGAGCTATTATGATTACTTGCATTATTTACATTATTCGGACTGTTATCCTCATCTTCATTGCCATATTCACAACGTTTCGGTCGATGTACGCTCCGACCTTCTTAAGGTGATTGGAATTTCGAACCGAAATCTTTATTTCGTCCAGCAGGGTAGATTGTTCTAGTTCCGCGTGCCATGCCGCTTCCGGATGTCTCAGTTAAGTTCAAAAACTTTAAGAGTTGGGTTAAAGGAAAATAACTGAGCCATTCGGAAGATGCATGGCACGTGGAAGTAGAAAAATCTACCCCGCTGGACGAAATAAAGGGTTCGATTTGAAATTTCAATCACCGGAAGGCCAGAGCGTACAAAATTTCAGGATTAAGAAATTTCCCACGAGATATGTTATCACTCAACATTCGTTTACAAGTAGATGTTAAAGAAAATTTTCTTCGAGAATATTATTGTTCCAAGGGATAATCAAACGGTACGTCTGTTTCTCTGTGTCTCTATCTTTTTACTTGAAATAAAATCGAATTCTGAGAGCGAAACAACGAAATAATGATCGACTTCATTAAGAAAGAAATCCAGCCAGAATTTGTTATTTTCAAACAGAATTCAAGAGATTCTTATCTTTCCAATGCTGTCAAAGTATCCCATGATTCTAAATTGAATTCAGAGTGTGAACAAAGAGACTTGTCCAACTCAGCTTCTCTTCATTTGGATGATTTGTTTATTCCAATCTGTGAATGAAAATCTTTTCTCGTATGTTTTATGATTTCTCTTATCAAATCTAATTCTGTCCTTCAGGACACAAAGAGAATTATTATTATTATTATTATTATTATTATTATTATTATTTTTATTTATTTATTTTTTTGCTTTTAGTCTAGACAGATTTAGTACGAAGTAAATCCGAAAGTCCGTCACTTCGATTGATTGGCTTGGTGCAATATAATTATGACTAGAAAGCCGATGAAAGAAACTCGTACATTGTTTACAGCACTTAAAGTAGCGTGTCAAAAGTGCCTGCAATCTCCGAAGCTGTTTCATATCGTATGAAATTTGCTGTCAACAGTGGAATGATATTAACGTAGGTTGTTTGCTCGACACAATTGGCATTGAATATCTGCAGAACGTCTCCAAGAAGCAGTCAAAGGAATATAAATGGATAAATACTGCTTCTTCAGAGTTGACATATCGACCAATATTGATCAAAAAAAGACCGATACTTGTATCTTCTGTTTAAACAACCCCATATATACATACATACATATATATGTATATAGATATATGCATGTATGTATATACATATATATATATATATATATATATATATATATATATATATATATATATATATATGTATATACATGTATGTATATATATATGTATATACATGTATGTATATATATATATATATATATATATATATATATATATATATATATATATATATATATATATATGTATATACATGTATATATGTATGTATATATATATGTATGTATATATATATTAAGGCATTAAAAACTAGAAATGTTGTATTGTAGGCCATGATAAGTTTAAAATAAAACACACACAGTCGACCGGTTTCGTCCCCTCTCGTCAGAACTGTTAACGGGGAATTTAGATTATGAGGAAAAGAAAAAAGTCTGTCATGGGTGACATGAATGAATGGACAGGGAAGGAAGGAAAAAAAAAAAATTAAAATTATACCAACCAGGCTGCTAGAAGCGCAGAACAGCAAGTCCAAGCAAACAATCTCTTTGTTTGCAAAGAGCAGGTTGCCTGGACCTGATGTAAAGCGACTCCAACACCTTAAGATGGAAAAGTGAGTGCGAACTGGCCAAGACGGAAAACCAGTTCACACTGAAATCCATCGCACAAGTTGGATTCATTATAAAATGATCCGCAATCGAAGACCCATACATGTTACGAATGGTATCGCCCAAAGAAAATTTTTTGTTTAGTATTATCGCAGGTACGTGTTGTTTAATTCTCACGTCCAACCGCTGTGTCGTTCTACCTATGTAGTCGCATCCACAACTACATTTGAAATAGTAAATAACAGAGTTAATATGGTGGTGGTGGTGCGGGGGGTAGAACATCTTTACACATAGATGAAAGTACGGACTTAGTTTGAAAGACAACACGAACGTTCGCTGCAAAATGACACTCACGTGAACTACATGAAATACGCTTGGCGAAGGATTCACTAATCCTACCCAACCACGGTAAACGAAGATAGACCGGACATTTACCTACTGAAGCAGGTTTGATTTTGTTGAACCTGGCGGTCTCATCTCGAATAACCGATTGAACAATGTTCAACGGATAACCATTGTTCACAAAGATCTCAGTTAAACAACTGATTTCATGTTTCAAGGTGTCATCCGAACAGATCATTAACGCCCTATGTGTCAGGGTCCTAATCAAATTAATCTTTTGTTGTTTAGGACAAAAGGAGTCCCAACGAGTATATAGTCCTGTAAAAGTAGACTTCCTACAAGTCTCTGTGAGTCACCCGAAACAAATAAAAACAGAAACTCGTTCACACTCACCAGTGAGCATTGCGCGCCCATCGTATTCTGGGGTGAAGCGAATGGTGTTGCTAATGATGCTTGCCACGGCCCGAATGGTGATTTGGACGACACGAATGGAGGAAGTCTTGTAAGACAACAGTCTTTCTCATCAGAATCTAATCCGATTCTTTGAGCATCAACTCAAGATGAAAATTAGAACTGATAGAAAACGCTTGATTTCGATAGACTTTAGCGAAAGGTGGGTGACTGAGGCGAGCTTGGTTCGTTTGAACGGGGCTAGCCTATATCTCTATCTCTCTCTCTATATCGCATCGGGGTGGTTTCCTGTGGAGCCCTCCTCTGGCTAGGCTAGACATGCTTTGTGTATCTAGGTAATGTCAGTAAGTGTTGTTCCCGGCCTGCTCTTGGCTACGTCTTTTGTTATTATCCAAGTTGAGATTTCGAACCTCCTCAGTTTGTTTTTTGGCCCCTTTTTCATCTCGACTGGGTTAGCTTTATTTATTTCCCATGTCCGTATATATATTTTCTCTTTTCCCCTCTCCTTTAGCGAGATCACCTTTTGATTTTGTCCATGGGCAGAATATAGCGCCTTCTCTTTTCTTAGGTTTGGACAGGTCCTACTAACATCAGTTATGTAGGTTTATTTTGCTTTATATGATATTTATTTTGTTTCGGGGTTCCCCACCTCATTGTAAATAATCCATAAATATAAATTTTGTAATCAACAGATTTGTATGTCATGGGGTGCATTTTGTAGGTCTTCCCGAGAGGATGCGGTATTATGGTATATGGAGGATTGATTGGTGACGGATGAGTTCTTATGATAAATGTGCTAATTGTAATGAGTGAATGGGTCATGAATCGGTTTATTTAGGTATAGGATAGTCAGTGAAGACCAGCCTCAATCCATTCCCCCCTTTTCGGCCTTGTGCCATAATTGTATTTATATACAATAAATATCGAGCATTGTGACATCAAACGAATTGCAACTAAACTTCCCGTCACAGAATCTTAAGTTTTTCGTTCATACGAACATTATACAAACTTAACGATATTCACACTCACTCACCAAAACTCACCAGTGAACCGTATTCCCATTTACTCACCAAATTCCTTACGCAGAAGTTAAACAAATTCCTGCTAACAAATCAACTTTATTTCTCCACATTAAAGAACATTGTATTATACAAAACAATCAAAGGTAGATAACTTCTTTGATCACAAAATTGCATTCAACTTTACGAACATTTACTTCTTACATGAATAGCAAATTCTTAAATGTAAATTTTTATCTTGCAATTAATTTACAGAATCTTCAATAACAGGTTCTAACAAAAATCCTTTCAAATTAGAACTCATTAACAAATTTTAATCTTTCAACAAACTTGAGTTCAACATAAATTAAACTAACAAGATTTCACTTAAAAAAATCCACTGTATTTTTGTAAAATATTTTCATTACAAAAATATATTGAAAATTATTTGTTATTCAAATATTTGCCTTTTGTCTTTTATTATAAATGTTTCTTCTTGTTTTCTCTTTTTGGTTTTGCATTTTGCTTAACATATTCGTAGAGTAAAAAATTGTATGGATTGATCTGGACCGCCAACACCATAAAATGGTAACCACCAAACTTTCCACTATATATATATATATATATATATATATATATATATATATATATATGCATATTCCTTTTCCAAGTGGATATATTCATGCATGTTCATGTATACACATGATCTTTAAAAATAAATGAAAACAACTAAATAAACAAATAAAATAAAGTGAAACCTATAAAATAAATATTGATTACATTCAAAAATTAAATAAAATTAACAATAACAATTCATATATGTCACTTAGTGTCTTCAATAGATTCGCTTAGGATTACACACTAAAATTTTTGAATAATTTGAAATGAACTCTAATTCAAAATATTTTTCTCTACGTTATTTCTGTGTATAATTTTTAATAAATAAAATTTCTACACTTGCCTTGATAAAGGAACGAAACGCGTTGGCAAAAAATGTTTTCCACTTATCATTTCTTTAATAAATATGATCTTTACACACACACACACACACACATATATATATATATATATATATATATATATCACTCCACTCTCTCCCTCTCTGTCTGTTTCTCCTTCCCCTCTCTCTCTCTCTCTCTCTATATATATATATATATATATATATATATATATATATGTGTATATGTGTAAATTACAGCTAGAGTATATCTGTAAAAGGAGAATATGAATAAAGACAAAAGTAAAACTTATTTTAGCCGACACGTTTCGGCCTCTGAGAGACTTTATCAAGGCAAATATAAAAATGTTATTGTTTTTCAGAGAGAAAATATATGGTGTGCGCGCACACACACATACACAGACACACATACACAAACACACACACACACACACACACATATATAGCACACGCATACGTGCGCTTGCACACACACACACACACACACACATATATATATATATATATATCGACATACGTAAAAACCAGGAAGATTTTCTCTATTCGGAAGTTTTACGTTGCATAATTGGCGTTGACATATTAATTTAATTTCAGCTATTACAAGGCTCGAGAGATAGGCTTACAGTCGTCATAGTAATGATTAATCAAGTGGGTGAGATGAATGGGACAGACGGTGTTAGGATAAAGAGGTTTAGTAACGATTGGTCCTTGATTGGAAGAAGTTAAGATTAAATTGTTCACGAAGGCAACCACGTGGCAGTCTGTTTCATAAAATGGCAGTGTCGGAGTTAGCTCCTCCTTAATTCCCAAATTGTCACTAGGGGTCATTTTTCCTATACTATAAATACTGTTTGACTTCTCGCCTCGTTCTCTTTTTCATTTCTTCATTTCAGCGACTAAAATGTAAGCTCTCTTAGAAGATCTGCGTCTTCCCATTTGTGGAAGACGCCGTGAACATTAAACACACATACACGTACGTATAAACATTCACCAAAATATGAACATTCACCAATGTTTACACATACGCACACAAATGTTATTGTCCATTGTAAAATTATTTTGTTTAATACATATATTTGTTTATATATATATATATATATATATATATATATATATATAGTTATGAAAAACTTGGTAATCCGTATGGGTAATCCTAAGGAGGATGAAATCCTGAGAGCTCAATGTAAATCCAGAGCTACCATGTCTCTCTAACTACTCCTATTACATTCTCTGTTAAATTACAAAAACTTACACTACCCATCAATTTTTATTTCATTTTTCGTTTCATTTTTGGAAGTGCTATCTGATGATCCGGAGTCCTTTAAAAGGGCTCTGGTGAAATAAATTATTATAATGGAACCTTAAAGTGGTCTGTTTTTCTTTAATATATATATATATCGGTTTTGTTTGTCTTCTTTACATCTTCAGTTGCACTCGAGTCCGGCAATTTTCTTCTAGTTGGACCTTTTAATATTCTACCAGGAGTTACACACGTGTTTCTAATACAACAGCACGCAAACACACACGGTCCTCAACAGAAGTTCTTGAGGAGAAAACCGTCTAGTGGCACTTTCTTCTTACAATTGGAACACGGACAAAAGTGTGGAGGGATTGATTCTGTCCTAGTAGTACAAGTTCGAAAGGGTGGAACTAAAGAATTAAACTCTTCTGAACATTTGCCATGGAAATAGCGATAGAGTAGCGACGAGCTTGCGACATTGTGTCCGAGGGAGACTGGCTGCAGTACAGAAAATAAGTCATCACCCACAAGACTGCATAAACTAACAACCCACCCCAGTATCATAGTAATCCATCGAGATGACAATGACCTTTAGCATCTCTCGTATACACATCTTTCAGTGTTGTTGTTACAGTTGTTGCAATTTTTGTCGGAAAAAAGAATTGATGAAAGGGTGCTCAAAGGAGATTGGGGGAGGAAGATGCACAAATGACGAACGCAATCATCCGCACCCCTCTCAGGCAAGAGAAACTAGCACTACTTAAATAGACTGGCCCAGTTATAACAAAGTTTTTATTATTAGTAGTATTCTTTATACCTATCTTAGGTTATGACACTTGTCAGAATCGAAAAAAAGGATTGATTTAATATCGATTTAGAAATGGGGTCCTGTTTATAATTTCGATATAGTATCAAATCGATGAATGACTTTTACAGAATTATTGGAATTGCTTTGCGTACGAAAATGTCTTTTTTGAGGTATGGTCATAAAAAAGTTTTCTTTTAAATAACGAAAAGATACAGGGTGCGATGGGTAAATTATCGCCATTTTTATTTTCAATTTCGCGCATGCTCGTTGTTTGTTCTTGATTTTCTCGACTGCATAGTATAGTCAGGTCAGTTGGGCACCGTCTGTGAGAAAAAGAGCACCATGACGGAATTAACTCCGCCAGAAATTTGGAAACGGCTTGTGCTGTACTGCTTGATATTCGCGCCGGAAGCTCCAACAAGAACATTTCAGAGTGTTTGGGTAACAATCTGAGGACAGTGCATAGGGTTCCGTAAGAGTTGGATGAGTCTAATGGTGATTACGAAGATACGACAGCTCGGAAAAATCATTCTAATCGTTCTGATAAGAAAAAAACTCTCGAATTTGTTGGTGAGGGCCTCAAACTCAACACAGAGGTCTACATCAAGTGCCTTGAGGAGTTAAGTGCTACCCTGGGTCAAGAAGGTGGCTACTGGATGACCCTATCTTTGGCAACAGGACCCTGCACCATGATACACAAGCAGGAGAACCCAATCATAGCTCTCCGACAATTTCCGACACCACCCCTTACATCTGCTCACCTAACTCTCCAAACTGCATACCTCTTGATTATTATGTGTGGGGCACAGTTGAGCAAGAGACCAACTCCTTGACACACAGATGAATTGAAGGCAAGGATTATCACAGCATTCACCAACTTAAAGAAGACCGTCTAGAAGAGTTGCAGGTGATTCCGAAGTCGTCTGGAGACCGTGGTTGAAGCCCATGTCGGTTTTATTGAATAAATTTACTCTTTAGTATTTCAAGATATATTTGTGCAATTTTGGTAAATATATTTGTTAAAATGAGATGTCAGTGTTATTTTCATTTTTGCGTAATATCGACAATTTATTCATCGCACCCTGTATGCACATTAAAAAAATGAAATAAAGTCTTTAACGTCAGACTGAAAATAACACTTCCTGTCAGATCCTTGAATTTAAGCTGGTTGCTACTTAAATAGAATAGTCCATTCTTAAAAAATAAGGAACATTTTTTGGGGAAATAATTTTTGTAGACTAGCTTTCTTTAGACTGTGATATTCGTCAGAATAAAATATCGATTTTGAAAAGGATTCCTGTTTATAATATCGATGCAGTGTTAAATCAATTCTTGACTTTTACAGAGTAGTTGGAACTATTTGTTTTGCATACGAAAACAGACAGAAAATGATCGCTTGTTACCGGTGGCTTTGTTTACCGGCTTCCCCAGCGAGGAAAGTGGGAATTTTCCTATCATAATAGAAGAATAATATAGAAATATAGAAATATGACTTTCTAGAAATACCCGTGAGAATTTCAAGGATTTCCTATTTTAATTTCCAGGTGAATCTTAATACTTAAGTTAATGACTGAATATGCTTGTGGAATCTTCCACAACAAGCCAGTTAACCCCTGCTAGGAAATGCACTATTCCTGTTGTGATTTTCACCATCACAATCTTACAAAATATAAAGCATTCATTGGTTAATCTACTCAAAGCTAGCTCGCTGATTGGTCAGTTCCGACCAATGAGATATCCTGCACGCGAGGAATGAATTTCCCCGCATTTTCGTTCTGAGCCTCCCACTGGTACAACAAAATTATAAAAACAAAACACGAGTGATTCTCTCTCTCTCTCTCGCGTCTCATTCTTTGCTGCCAAGATGTAATCTTCAAGAACTCCCGTCTTAACTAATGCAGTCAGACGTTAAAGACCATTACCAACGTTCACGCAAGTACGAACTTTACAACACACAATTCCAAATATGCTAAAGAAACTTTATTCTTCTAAACTACAGTTTAATAATTACTTTCAGTTTATGAGCTCAAATACAAATATTTCCAAATCTAAGAGACATAACTCTATCACACCTTCATCACATCTATCACACCTTATGCTTGTACATCAAACACTAATAAATTCAACTGTTACGTTTTGAAACATACGTTATGTTTTTGAATAATTATTCTATGTCTTGTGTTAATTGTTGTGGATGGAAGATTATTGAACACACACAATTTTAAGCCTTCTGATAATTCAAACCTTCTATTCCTCTCCAACACACATCACGCACCCGCAGCATGCTAGTTGGTAAGTTCCACGTCTGTAAATAGGAATTCCTCTATTTCATCGTTAAGTATTTGAGCGTAACAATTTATTGCAATAACATTTATAAGTATAAATGCAGGTTATTATTTAAAGGAGTAAGAGGGTACAAATGAAAATATTTGAACTTGACAAGTTTTTTCATTTCACTGAAGCAGACGTTAAACACACGAGAGAGTTATCAGCTCCTGTATGTTCTCTTTCTTTCTTTGAAACCAAATAGCGGTTCTGATATGTCTTTTCCATCCTTCCGTATGATCAATTGAGAACCGTCAATTATTGATAACCTATTGACAGGGCCTAACCTACGTGCTAAAAAAAAAAAATAGCTAAGGAACAAGTAGAATTATAACATAAAAAGATTTCTGTGGGGCAATGAATTTATTTCAAGTGTTCCTAAAAGTAGATGAAATGGCTGAGTTTAGTTATTAAGCCAAAGACGGGAACTGATAAGAAATCTGTTTTTAAAACTTAACAGAATCAACCATTTATTACAATAAGCCGACAATGGATTTGTTAACACTCAAAAAATAAGTTTTGGTTTGTGCTACCGTGGGATTACCTTACTTGTCTATCAAAAACTGTTGTTAACGACCGCTAGATGGCGTTGTCAAAACAGTATATCAGAAAAAAACCAAAAACAAAACAAAACAAAACAAAAAAAACAAATAGAAAAAGTATCATTCTCTTTGTTTTTTTTTTTTTATCCAGACGATGTTTTTAGAGATACGACGTGTCTCGTTCCTCTCTGGGGGGACTTTTCTGTTTCTAGCGAGCTTCATGTCGCATTGAACTCAATATAAACCATTCTGTGTTGAGTTCAATGTGACAATACAATGTTCGAGGCTTACTTGTCTACACAGTCATATCTAATAATTCTACCAAACCAAGGAATAAAGAACTTTGTTTCATTTGCATTTCATTGGAACTGTGAACATCCGTACGTACGAAAAAGGACAGCTGTACATATACGCTATAGAATTTAAAGGTTGTGTGTTGCTGTATATTGTAGGGTGTGGGCGAGTTTATATTGGTTTTCTACTACGGAACATTTATTCTCTTTTTTTTATATATACTGGAGTGACATAAAATTCTCAATGTCTCTTCCGGTCCAGAAGTAAGGGTAAAAAAGAATAAGAATGTTTAAAATGGTCGAGCTCAAGTCAGCCTTGCGTTGAGTTGGAACAGCCAAAGTAATTACTTCATGACTGGGGCTGCCAAAACACGTCCGAATGCTATCGTTCGAAAGTGGAAGGTTCTGTCCCTTCTGAAAGTGGGGTCTTAAAATTGTGCAGGTGGCCAAAAACCATTTCCGGTTCCTTTATTACTTGCATAATGGGAAAATGTATTTTTTTTAATATTCTTATTCTTTTGTTATTGATTTTATTCCATTGTCCCGTAACATCTTCATTCATCCCTTTTGTATAATTTCCATTTAGTTTTGCTAAGGCAATACAATCTTTCATGTGATACGTTCCTTCAAAAGGTAATGGATTACGGCTCTTCGTCCTTTATAGCTAAGCTTTAAGCAACGTTTTTTCTTTTCATTATAATCCCCCCCCACCCTGTTTATGGTCTGCTATCCATTTACACACGCTCGTTACGTAGGTTAATCGCTGTTTCCCTCTTTTCCCGCCTTTTGCCTTCGGTGTGTCACGTGACGGTCATATTTTCTAATTCCTTCATTATGTGGGGCTGACGACCATATCACGTTGAAACACCGGTTCTCGTACGATCATCAAAGTTAAGCAACGCCAAACCTGGTCAGTAACTAGATGAGTGACGGTTTAGGAATACTTGGTTGGATGTGCAGCTGATATAATAGCTAATAACTCAGAATTTGAAATCGAAGAGCCGAGTTCCAATTCCAGTTGGGTTCATTACATTCATTTAAACTTAGGAAAAGACATGAATCCACATCTACTCCTACCATCCATGGGTTAATTAGACTTGCATCAGTAAATTATTATTATCTCCAAAATATTCTAATAATCTAAACATATTTTCTGGCTTTAAATAACATATAAAGCTTTGATAAGCTGAAAAAACAATCAACTAATCCCCATTATGTGTCTCTGAGATTTCAGCTGTATCTTTTTGATCATAGGCATAAGTAATCTTTACGTTCCAATTTTCCTTAAAACTTCCTTGTTGTTCGCATGTTCAGTCAATGTTATTCTCAGTATACATCTGTATAAGAGTGGTCAACAAAAACAAAAAAAAAAAAAAATTGAAATGGTGTCAAGACACCAAACATCTTTTTTTTCAGCTAATTTGAGGGGGGCGCTGAATCTGAAAATGATTTTACTTTTTCTTGGTGAACTACCGTTTTTGCTGTAGAGAAATGCGTCATTTTTGGAAAAAACAATTTTTTTCATTTGTTTTCTGTATATATCTTATTGACTGATGGCAATATTTCTGAAAATAAAATCATAGAAACCTCTCAATTCGTATTTAAACCAACAAATATTGGTCTGTTTATTGAAAAATACTATTTTTGCAATAACAATCAGACCCTAAGTCTTTAAAAATAACACGATTGAATATACCAAGATCAACAAGTATTTTCATCAAATCATTTAATAAACTAACAGCAGAAACAAAACCTTCGTGAACATAAAAACTATGGTAAACATTTTTTCCTTGATTGTCTGTCATGTTCAATATTATTTAAGTCCCTTTTGATACTTCTGCACTATCATGTGCAATGGAATAAGTGCATTCAATTGGGATGTCTTTAGTTGGAGTTTCTTTCCAACTGTGAAAACAAAATGCTCTTAATGTGTTTGGTTTCCTTCCGTAGTGATGTGATAAAAGTGATGAAATAAATTTATAAATATTAAACAGAAGATTTTAGGGTTTCATTTTTTTATATCACCTTAATTATCAGGTTTACTAAATTGTATTACTGATAAAGTTTTTCAGTTAATTTGAATTTTGGCGATAAATTGGAAAACTTCGGTACATTTATTTAAAAATTTTTAACCCCAAAACACTTTTTCTTATAAAAATAGTTTCTTTCAGGTGGCTGACATAAAATACTCAGCCTACCTGAAAATTGATGGGTTACGACCTTTATCAACTAAATTTTGCGATCAGCCAAGATCTTAAATTGTTCGATTTTCCAAAAATGAGAAATTTCAGTACAGCAAAAATGGTAGCTAACCATGAAAAACTAAGGTCGTTTTCGGAATCGGCACTATCAAATTATGTAAGAAACGTATTTTGCTTCTTGGCACCAAAAACCGTGTTGACCAGTGCTATTATTTTCATCTTCAATTATTCCCCTTTCTTGTTCCTGTAACATTCTTAGAAAACTTCCTTGTTTCTCATATGTTCAGTCAATGTTATTCTCAGCATACATCTGTATAATCACATCACTTTTGCCTCAAGTTTCTTCTCCATCAGTTGGAAAATGGTCTCGCATTCACTAGTAGAACATTAATATTACATGACATTTGAGCACCGTGATCTTTGTTTCCATCGAGATTTTCCTGTTCCTTTATATTTTCTTTGGTTTCTGGAAGGCATCTTTCACTATTCCAATGCATTTTCGGATTTCGGTCTCATATTTTCCATCGTCTGTTATAACACTTTCCAGATAATTCAATTTCTGTGCTTGCTTTATTTTGACATCTCCAGTTTGTAGTTTGCATCTTAGGCTGTCCCTCTTGCCGACCGTCATCCATTCTGTCTTCTTACAAATGATAGTTAGTCCTTTCTTCTCGCCTTCCTTTGACACCTCGCCTTGAAGTACCTGCAGTTTTTCCTGTGTTTAACATCAGTATGATGTCATCTGCATTAGATTGTTGAGGTTGTACCCACCAATAATAAATCCAAGTAGAACATTTAGTTCCCTAATCGCTTCACAGTAGAGCTTAAAATGTTGTTTGAGAAAACACTAAAGAGTTCACATGAGAACAAGAAGAAGAGGAGAGAGAGAGAGAGAGAGAGAGAGAGAGAGAGAGAGTTTTTGTCTCATTCAACAGATATATTTACAAATGAACCAGGATTTTGGGTGATCAACTTGATGCAATCAGGGAAGACACGTTTTCCATTTTACGCGCATAATGGACACAAGACAAGTTTAGATATTCGAGCAGGTAATACTGTATTAGTCAGTAAATAGATTTTGAAATGACGAAACATTCCGGAATTTTATCGGAATTCTCAAGGAAGCCGTAAGTCATGGCTTCTTTTTCCGGTCGTAAAATCTATAGTCGACGTTCAAATATAACTTGTTTTGATTGTGTTCTTTTCAATTTTGCTTCTTAAATATCGCGTATAATGATTTCATTTCAAACAATAAAAGAGCAAGAGCGATCGCGAAAAATCGCGAGAGAGAGAGAGAAATCGTGAGAGGGAGAAATCGTGAAAGAGAGACCGAGAGAAATCAAGAGAGAGAGAGAGAGAGAGATCAAGAAAGAAATTTAGAGTGAGAGAGAAAGAGAGAGGCAGAGAGAGGGAGAGAGAGATCAAGAGAAATCGAGAGATCAAGAGAGAGATCAAGAGAAATCGAGAGAGAGAGAGAGATATCAAGAGATAGAAATCGTGAGAGAGAGAGAGAGAGAAATCGAGAGTGAGAGAGAGAGGCAATGAGAGAAATCGAGAGAGAGAGAGTGAGAAATCAAGAGAGATATCGAGAGAAATTGAGAGGGAGAAATCAAGAGCGAGATCAAAAGAAATCGAGAGAGAGAGAGAGAGAGAGAGAGAGAGGGAGAGAGAGAAGTCGAGAGAGTGTGATCGAGATAAATCGAGAGCGAGAGAGAGAGAAATCGAGAGAGAGAGGCAGATAGATAGATAGATAGATAGAGGGAGAGAGCGAGGCAGAGATAGATGGATAGATAGATAGAGAGATAGATAGATAGATAGATAGATAGAGAGAGAGAGAGAGAGAGAGCAAAAACCAAAAACAACAAAAATGCCGCTAGAAAATAACTGTCATAAATCTTTTGCATGCCGCCTATTAGGGATCGAACTTACTACCCGTGGCTTGAGAGTGTAACCTGCTGCCCGTTGCTTTACATCAAAAGTCGTTGCTTTCAGGTGTAATTATATTTACGAGTATTTCTTTCATCTTAATTTCTGTGGCTTTTTATCGCAATTATCAGATTGTTATTCTGCAATTCTCAGTAAAAAAAAAAAAATGGTCGTATTACGGAAAGCATCAGCTCGACAGAGTAAAATGATAATTGTTGTGAATAGAATTCCAGACTCAACAGAAATGGTTTGAACTTTGGTTAGAAACGATCCGAAATGAGTTGGTATGGCTTGAATCTCTTTGCGCTTCGTGCTGTGGTAGTGACAGATTGTCTTTGTCAAAATTTTAATATAAACACACGAAAACGTCCTTCCGTTTTCTTACCCGTGCTTCCTCTAAGCAGCAAATAAATAAAAATAAAGTGAAAAAAAAATGAAACCTGAACAAAATTTTCTTGTACTCTTTCTCTCGCAGATGGTGCCCAACTGACCCTATTATACTGTGTTGTCGATAAAATCAAGAACAAACAACGCGCATGCGCGAAATAAAAAAAGAAAAAATGGCGACAATTCAGCCATTACACCATATATATATATATATATATATATATATATATATATATATATATATACATACATACATATATATATATATATATATATATATATATATATATATATATACGATAAGATAAGGAACAAATAGGAAAGGTATGTCAATGCTTCGCCAGATATTGAGAAAAATTGTGTGTTTTCTCTCAATCTCTGACGAAGCTTTAATATATATAAGTAGGTATAGAGAGTAGGTAAGTCAAATAACTAGATATTAGCAACTGTATATACGTGGTAGCTCGTTTACGGAGGTAAGCAAATAAATATTTACCAGATTTACCTTAAGGTGTAAACATGACAGTGCTCGATGTGGTTAGACAGAGCTAAGAAATATATATATATATATATATATATATATATATATATATATATATATATATGACTGAAGAGTTGGGTAACGAACGAAACTTAAGTCGCGCCACAAACGTAGGTATATGTATATTTATTAATATATATATATATATATATATATATATATATATATATATATATATATATATATATATATTGGTTGTCTGCGATGATTAAATCAAATAAGCTTGAATATTAGGGCTTTGCTTAAGGATACCCTATACTATAAACCCGGGGGTCTGCATCTCTTGGATAGCTTGAGTAATGGATGTACATGCAGAGAAGGGCAGAATAAATATTCGATAGAAAGAAAAAAATTAACGCGCGTCACACACCCACAGAGACACAATTATTAAAGTATTAATTCTAATTATATTAAATAAATGCGCATTAATATGACAAAGGAAAAAAATCAGTGACTTGGAAATCGAAACTGTTAATTGAAAAATAAATCAAAGCACCAACTATATCTTTTTGAACATCTATATTTTTTGTATTATAAAAACTACCTTTTTCTCCGTCCGAAACCGTTCGTTCTTCTTAAAAGGTTTTCGATATTATTGGCCTTGAAATGACCTTGTAAAATATGCGTCTTATTGGCTGGCAAGCATATGTTTCATAGACCGGAAAATATAGTATTTTGAAAGGATGACAGTTGTCTCGATACATTTTCAGTTCAGTGGGTTCTTTAAAGTGCTTTTGGCACAGGGAATTCTGAAACTAGTCAGCATGTTACGACCGGAAAATGATATGGAAGTTTGTCTTTTGATTGAAGTGTAAAGAACATGTCAGAGAAAAGAATTTACATATTTTTTTTCTGACAGAGATGTTCGCTTTTCAAAGAAAAAGCCCGTAAAATATTTTACCGAATAAAAGCGTACGTTATTTCTCGAGCGGAAGTGGTTCTGATGCATGAAGACCGGATTCTGTTTTTTTTCTTTTTTTTTTTTTCTCAATAAGGGCAAAAAAAGAAAGTATACTGTAGTTACAATGACTTCTTCTTTTATGTGCTGTGTACCTTGAAAACGTAGGCAATCATGGCTCTCCGCATCTTCCTGTCGTTTGTAGCTCTTACTAAGGTTTATCGTTTTGCTATCTCTCCTAATCCCTGTTTTGCTAACCAATTACACAAGCTTATTAGGCAGTTTATTCGTTATCCTCCTCTGTCCCTCTTGCCTTTAACATTTCCTGTGAGTGTCACATTCTCTAAGCCGTTTTTCCTCATTATGCGCCTTAGAAATTTAATTTTACCGAGAATCATGAGTTCACAATTGTCATTTCAGCTAATAACATGTATACACGAGTGTATTCAACATTTTCTTTTGACTTGACTCTAGTTTGGTACTCTAGGTGTTATGTTATTTAAGTTTGCCCTTCGCATCTTCTTTTTTGTTTGATTATCTGTAAACTAGGAGTCACGGTGGAGAAATGGATAGCGACTGGGATTGAGGAATCGGGGAGCCGAGTTCGAATTCCAGTCGAATCTATTACATTCACTTACATGCTAAAACCCTTGGGGAAGGTATGAATCCTCTTCTTCTCCCACCAACTATGGGTAAAAGCAGGACAAACCAAGTTCTGGCAACTGGTCTACCGCAGAAAACAATGGCATTCTACTGAGAGAAAAATCTGCCTCGTCAGTCATGTCTCGAAAGATACATGATCACCTAAGCATGTATCACGCATGGCACATAACTGACTGATTATCTGAAAATTGTGCACTCTTATTGTTAATGGTAAACGAAGTTGTTTTCGCGGTTTTAAATTTAATTCTTATTCACATAAACTGGTTGTCAAGCTATAGATCCCAGTTTGTCTTACAAGTTAATCCATAGTTTGGTTAGCTGTGATATAAAAAAGATACAATTTGTCTTTTTTGTAAAGATACTTATGGGTTTAGAACGGCGCAAGGGAAATAACGAGTTAAGAATGCGGATAGGAAGATTTTCAAGTGAGGGTCGGGGCGACTTTCCTTAAAAAATCAGTATTCGAAATCTTGATATCTTACCTGGACTAGAACACATATCACTGACATCGATGGTAATTACGTGTGGAACAATGTGCCCCTTGTACGAACGGATAAACACACACGAATTCAAGAGCACTCTAGATGATGTTACTGGTGTCTGAAGGGTCGTTTTTTTTTTTAAATATCTGGAAGATGAAGACTTTGAAGTCGAGTTGAAATGTAGTGTTCAATGCGACAATCTACTTGACGGAAGTAGAAGAAAGGAAATAAACAAATAAATGAATATGTGGGATCAAGTTACACTTCGTCGGAAAACAGATATTCCGCCTTGGAACTCTAATATAAATAAGTATTCCAATGAGGGGTACAGAGAGAGAGAGAGAGAGAGAGAGAGAGAGAGAGAGAGAGAGAGAGTCCCCTTAGTAGCATATCTGGGGGAGAACTGGTAGATTCATATCTTTCTGAAGAGTATTTGCGTGTAAGTGAATATAACGAACCCAACAGAAATTGGAACTCGGCTCTCCAATTAACAATTCAGAGCCACTGTCCATTGAATCCACTGCACATCCAAGCTTATAGCACCTGGTATTTCCAAGTAGTCACCCCTCTAGGTACCCACCAGGCCCGACGTTACTTAACTTCGGTGATCGAACGGGAACCGGTGTTTCAACGTGATATGGCCGTAAACCCAACAACAATCATGGAATTCATAAAACCTTGACATATTACTGTTGACATAAATTTGATGCTTGTATTTAATTTTTTCTTTTTGAATCGCGTTGTCTGTCTGAAAAGCAATGGAACTGGGTGTGCTATGTGAGCTATGGATGAAAGAGGAATAAGCGGATTGTGTTATCAGCTAACATCTTGGGAGTATATAACTAATCTTAACTTTCTGAAATCATTGCATTATTTTCCCATGCGTGAGTTGTGGTAAGACAAATCGTGGTTGCTTCACCACGACAATGCACCTGTTGGGCATCAGCTCAAGATGAAGATGAGAACTGATAGAAAGCAATAGGTTTCGACAGTTTCAGCGAAAGGTGATGACTGGGGCGGGCCTAGTTCATATCAACGGGGTTAGCCTTTTTTAGGTCCACTTAAGTCACATCGGTGTGGTTTCCTGTGGAGTCCTCCGCTGGTTAAGATAGACCCTTTTTTGTGTACCTAATGCGAGTAAGTGTCGTTACCGGCCTGTTCTTGGCTTCTACTTTGGTTATGATCCAAATCGAGATTCCCAACCTACTCAGTTTGTTTTTGGCCCCACTTTTTTACCTTGACTGGGTCAGCTTTCCTCTTTCCCCATAGCCGTATTTATTTTATCCTTTTCGTCTCTCTTTGTGAGAGAGTCTCTTGATTTTGTCTAAAGCCAGAATACAGCGGCCCTCTCTGAATTCTTTTGAGGGTTTGTCGGGTCCAACTAACATCAGTTATCATTTTATTTTGTGGATTTGTTTTGATATTTTAGTTTGTTTTTGGGTTCATTCCACCCCCGCCACTCATGACGTATCATCCACAGATTTTTGTATATAGAATTTTATAATCGTTAATTTTCATGTCATGGGGTGTCTTTATAAGTCTCCTGCGAGTATGGGGTATTGTGGTATCTGGAGTATTAGATGATGAGAGATAAGTTCTTTTGGTGGATGTGCAAATTGTAATGAGTGAATGGGTCTTGAATCTGATTAGCTAGGTATAATATAGTATATGATGACCAGCCTAAGCCCCCCCCCCACCATTTTCGGCCTTGTGCCACAATTTTATTTTATATACAATAAATCTAGACAATGCACCTACTCATAACGCCCTGAGCATCCGGCAGTTCGTGGCCGAGAAGAACATTGCCGTACTGGAACAACATCCCTATTCACCTGATCTTGCTCGGTATGACTCCCAGCAGTGCAGAGAAGCGTGGCAGAGAAGGATGGAAAAGTGCATTAGACTCAACGGAGATTATTTTGAAGGGATACCATGTAGTTTGTTGTTTGGAATTGAAATAAATTGTTTGTGACATCAGTCCCGTTAGTTTTCGGACAGACCTCGTATACCTGTGTAAACGGGGTTTACTAGCTTGGCACAAGTTTTTCAAAAGCTATAGTCGTTGTCAAGTAAAATAATAATAATAATAATAGTAACTATAATTCTTCTTATACACTTAAAAAGACATGCATATTTTAATAGGAAAACACTATAAATATCTTTGCAAATGATAAAAGCTATATAAATCTTACAATGAAAGATTAACATATAATAAATAAATCATACATTTGTTGTTCTTTAACAATCATAAAGCTAACCAGTTGTTTATACGGCAACTATTCTGAGTGGATCTTCGTTAAAGTTTCTGTGAGAAACCATTTTGAACAAGGTAAGGGCGCTCGAATCCTTAGGCCACGATGACTTGTGACTTCAGGCTATCATGGCTTCCGAGTGATTTCCTCAAACAAATGTCACTCATAAGGTTTAGGTATGGTTTTCAAGCACTTTCCAACGGGGTCTCACGCTGGGGTCGTTATCCCGAGGACGATATTTATCAAGAAGTCACCTCTTTGACAACCTGAGCATGGTAAGTTTCGAACCCGGGTTTCATGATCGGAACGCTAAGGTTCTAACACCTAAACCACGCATCAAAATATTAAAATGTTTCAGTTTTTTCGCTGAGGAAAAATCTTATTGAGATTTAGTAAAGTTAGAATTTTACAACGACTGGGGATTCGGTGAGAAGGGACAGGCCACAATCGTAAGTGAATGGGGGGGACAAGTATCACTTCTCGACGAGAGAGGAATGGTCTGCACTATGAACTGGTCTAGCCACTCCTTCCCGGTGAAATGAATATATAGATGAACTTGGATAATCTGGCAATAGATCAACAGGACGCCACCAGTAAATCCGAAAGCCTTCTTAGTTTGTATTAAAATGGAGAAGAATATGTTAAGTTTAAAGATTATGAGGAAACAATAAGATCTAACTAAAAAAAAAAAAACCTACCACGGAAAGTTTTAGAAATATATCGTGTATCAGACATACGGTATATTTGATGAGATCAGGTGACGTTCCCACAAAAAAGGAAAAAAATGAAAGCCCGTGAATTGACGAATCACTAATTAGCGAGAATGCGTGATTTCTTGATAAAAAGGGTTTTTTTTTCAATGAACATTTTTCGCCTCAGAAGAGTAGGTGAGTCTGCAAATGCTATGATTGGGGAGCCTCTTTCACTCACTTCTCCCAATCCATCACTGACAACTAATCGATAAAATTTTTCTACTTGGAACAATAAAAGTAGCTAATACATACCATATGTATTATGTAATATAATGCTACAGTTTTTTTTCTACTGGTGCAAAGACGGTTGATTTTATTTTCAGTAAGTGTATTGTCCTGAAGACAGCTGTGGATGCAAATGTAGCCACAGAAACGTTTTGCTCCAAAACGCAACAACGACTATTTCGAGCTATATACTTAATCACATATAATGTCCGGACAATGTTACGATAGAATTCTAAATCCCTTAAACGGTCTTGTGGGTGATGACTTACTTTCCACTCGGCAACTTCTTTCCCATAAACACAACGTTGCAAGTCTATCGCTATTTCCATTGCAAAGTGCTCCATTCTTTAGTTCTACCAGTTCAGACATTTCCAGCTACAACTCGACATGCTACTTTTAGGAGTTGAATCATCCTTATTTCCCCCATCTAAGAAGGAATTCCAAATTTTTCACAAGAACTAATACTTTGTGGAACAGACTCCTGCAAGGATACTTCCTTAAACATTGCAATCTTAACCTCTTCAAGTCAAGGAGCAATAGTTAACTTCCCTCTTTATCCAAAACAATCTTCATTTCGTACCATTTTTTCTGCGATTCATATCGTGCATATTCAGCATTACTATTTCGTTGACTGTAACCCTCTACCTTGAGTAGCTCTCGAGCCTTGCATTGAATTAAATTTTGTATAAAAATTAGCAGTTAGCGAAAATGCCAGATTTCCTGGTAAAAAAAGGATTTCACCTTTGAAATATTTTGAGTGAGAATTTTCGGTTCGAATTAGCAGGTGAGTCTGCAAATGGTATGATAGGGAAATTTCTTTCACTCACGGGAGGTGAAATGTAGCATAAAAATCACTTCGCGTGATTCGCTTGCTAATCATTATGAATAGGTGCCATAGCATTGTCTCGTTTGATCCACGGCTCTAAGATCCAGGCACACACACACACACACACACACACACAACTGCCACTTTCTGTAGACAATTCAAATCCAAAGAAGAATCTGCAATTTTAATGACCCTTTCCTGGTATCTCGGCTTCAATCATTTTCCCACCGTTTTATACCATTTGCTACCTTTTCTATAAATACTTTCATGGTAATTGTTCTAATGAACTTTTGTCTATGGTACCTACACTTTATGAATTTAAACGCAGTACTAGATTGGCGGCAAGGTCTCATCATTTTACAGCTGAAATGGCTAGATGTAACCGTAAGTTCTATACTAACAGTTTCTTCTAACGCTTGTGGAACTCTCTTCCGGCTTCTTGATTTCCAGTCAACTTTGATCTTCAAAAATTTAAATGCAACGTCAATCGTTATGTGACGTCTTCGCCGCGGCGTCAGCTGTTCGCTCCTCGCTGCTCCAAACGTGACGTTCTAACCCTTTGGTGATTCGGGTAGGAATCTGGTTAGATTGATACCAGCCTCGCCGTTCCCAACCTGCTTCCAACGCCTGGTTACCAGGGTAACTGCACTGATCCCCAGTCTGTCTACCCACGTTGTGAATTGATCTTAGACAGACGAGATTAAACAGGGTCGGGGCCGTAATGCAAGCTGAGTTCAACGGGGTGATAACACAATTATGGATAAAAAGAAAATAAAATGAAAACTCACAAAGTCCAAAGTATCAAAGAAAAAGGTAACAAACTTTTATGTCTATTTGTTCGGTACATAGGACTATGTTTACTTCCCGACCCGTTCTGTGGATTGTGGCACGGCGCTTTCGCTAGGCAAACTTTAAGGCTTCAAGTTGTCT
The DNA here is from genome assembly GCA_903632075.3 of Acanthosepion pharaonis. Taxonomy (NCBI): domain Eukaryota; kingdom Metazoa; phylum Mollusca; class Cephalopoda; order Sepiida; family Sepiidae; genus Acanthosepion; species Acanthosepion pharaonis. The sequence goes on along the minus strand of CAHIKZ030004391.1, from coordinate 7,148,006 downwards.
GCTCTCTAAGAAACCTGTGTTTCGGTGTGTCTTTTGACGAAAGTCGAAAAAACTTATTTCTGTGGTCTGATTCTAAGTCGCTCTTCAAACTACTTGTTCTTGGTTGAAGAAGAGTCCAAAAGTGTGCGTGAATCTTGGTCAGCTATCTTGACGCGGTTTCAACACTGGGCGTTCATCTCTGCTTGTCGTCCAAAGCTCAAAACTTCTCGCCAGGGTCCGCGGCTGAACTCAAACTTCTTCTCTCCAGCTTGGGTCGAACGAACTGATTTCTGTCGGTTGGGTTCTCGCTTTTATTGACCCCGTCAAAACTGGAGTGGATCTGTCGGCACCAGGGGTTCTTCGATAATTCTAAATACATCTCCACCCTTCTTATTTCTGGTTAGGGATTTTTTTTTACTCCTTTCCATTTTCGGTAACTTTCCTCTCACTCCCACTCTCTTACTATGCTTCTGAGGGGCGTGCACTAACTTCCCCACTTCTTCGTATCGGCTCCTCACACTTACACTTCTGATAGAGGCGTCGACCGATTTTCTTCGTGCGTCACGTGACCGCTCTCGGCCAATGAGGTCCTGGTCGGGTATCTTTCCTCCTCCTTCGTGCGTCATGTGATCTACTTGGCCAATGACGTCTTAGTCGGGCGTGAACAATCCGCGGTTTTGTTTAGGGAAAGAAATACCTTGCTTAACAAAAAAAAAAAAATATTAATTAAATCGCTCTTATCATGAGCGACTGAGATGACACTCTCAGCTTTTTAACACGTGGTATTTGTCAAGCAGTTTATCGCTAATTGGACATGATCCAAGAAGGAATTTCCTAGGCTAGCTGGCGTTTCTGAAGCGAAATAAAAATATTTCATTTTCCTTTCGGCTCATGTGTTGATAACGAAAATCTTTATTATCGCAGGGCAAGCGTTTATTCTGTCAAAAGAAAGAAAAATTTTGCCAGTGAAAACTTCTTGGGTGGGATTTTTCTAATTCTGAAGACTGTCTGTGTTTCGTCAATGTTTCAACAATGGTCTTTCTTTTCCCTGGGTGACATCCAATTGATAACAAAGTTCCATTTTTCGTGGACACACGGAAATCGGTCAAATGCTTGTTCGTAGGTGACCTAGATATTTTCGACATCTGCTACCTATCAATTCTAGCCGTCTGTGTGTGTGTTCGCCTATGACCCGTTTTCGTATTATTTTTTTCTTTCTTTTTTTTCTTCGTTTTCTCTTTCTTTCTTCCAAATTGCTTGAATGCAAAGAAAGAATTATTCTTAAAACCTAAAATATTTTTCGGCCTTAAATAATTATTAAATGGTTGATAAATCGTAAAAAACAAATCATATAGCTATGAATATTTCTTTCAAATCGTCAGGATGCATGGTGCCACAGTTATCTTCTATCTTCTTAGTTCCTGTTCTTTTATTGTCCTTTCACTTTAATATTATTTTTCTTATATTCTCCCACACTCAGTAACCCTTTTGCGTTTTAGTGGCTTTATAGCCTTGTTTGGTGTAAAATGATTAAAAAAGTTAAACCTAAGTTATCTCTCCAGTTCATAAAGAAAGTGTAGCGATATGATATATGTAAAAGGATTAGGATTTTATTTGAATTTTGTTTTAGTGAATGAAGACATCTTGAATGTGTGGCTTGTGAAAGGATGTTGCTTAGAGTAAAATATTAATTCAGAATGTAATTACACTGGAATAAATAATCGATACATATTTGCGTAGTTTGTGGTTGATGTGGTGTATATATGAAGATAGGAATTAGCAGGCAACATGGGAGCTTTTGTGTGGATCATATCATCGAGTGTCAGCGGAGAAAGAATCCATCTTGTCAGTCCCGCTTACCGTTATCGAAATGGCTACACGACACATCCCCAAGAAGTATTAATTTCTGTCATTTCTCTGCTAATGCGAACGCTAAAATAATGTCTCTGTAACTACTATATTGATTCCTGGCTCTGCGAGTCGAAATCTCCATAGACAAACGCCTACACGAATACGACCCCCCACCCCCTGTTACACACAGGTAAAATATTTTAACACATTATAAATGAGAAGTTACACATTGAGTATTATAAAACAGGGGGGATGCATAACGTAGTGGTTATCGGCGCAAAATGTAGAATTGGCGTACCGAGTTCAAATTCATATCTAGGTATAGTTGCGTTTGCTTTCGCTTAAATATTTTTGGGTAGGCGTGAATCCATATATTCTTTCCCTATCGAGAAGTAATTTAGCTTCTCTGTCACTTTTCTATAAATACTTTCATGCTAATTGTTCTGATGAACTTGCCGCTTTATGAATGTAAGTGCAGTACTATCTTGACTGCAATATTAATGACTCTTACCTGGCATCTCGGCTTCACTCACTTTCCCACCGTTTGCTACCTTTTCTATAAATACTTTCATGGTAATTGTTCTGATGAACTTTTGTCTATGGTACTTACACTTTATGCATTTAAACGCAGTACTAGATTGGCGGCAAGGTCTCATCATTTTACAGCTGAAATGGCTAGATGGAACATGCTAACAGTTTCTTCTATTGCCCTTTTCGTTTGTGGAACTTTCTCCTGGCTTCTTGCTTTCTAATGATTTAAATGTAACGTCAATCATTATCTTCTACCTTCTTAATTCTTGTTCTTTTATTTTCCTCTATCCTTAATAGTATTTTTCTTGTATTCTCTAACACTTAGTAACCCTCTTGCGTCTTAGTGGCTTTATTACTTTGCTTGGGGTGAAACCATTTAAAAAGAAGCGTTTATAGAAGGCTAGTCTGGACTCTTTAGCCATGGTTGGTAACCAGTTTAGGAGAAGGACAACTCTGAATTCAAAAGCGTTTTGGTGTAACCTCTTAGCTCAAAATCCAGATCAACAATGCCTCACGTGGTGAGGCTGTGTTCTTATCTTCTTACATGGCAGTTGACAGGATTTCAATACATTGAAAAGCATAACATGGTAAAATGAATTATATATTAACCAGGAATGTTGTATGTATAAAAAGTACGCATGACAAGTTTAGAGAATTCGCCACATGGAAAACTTTCCAATTTCACATTCTTGCTGCATCGTATTTACCAAATTCGAAGGATGCATTTAAAATTTTTGTGTTGGTTTATATGATGTTTGTTATGCATCTTCCTTCAAAGATATATCAGCGAAATCAAGCAACGTCGAGATTAGTCAGTACCCAGATGACTGACCGCTTGGATATACCAGGTGCTGTAATCTTGGGTGGGCTGGTGGTGTGAAGAATAACAGTTCAAAATTGGAAATTGGAGAGCCGAGTTCCAGTTCCAGTCTGGTACATTATATTCATTTAGGCGCAAATACCATTGGGAAAGGTACGAATCCTCCTCTTCTCCCCACTTGCTATGGGTTCATCAGTAGAACTTGTATCAGGAAATCATTATTATCTAAAAAAATATTACAATCAAAAAGTATCACCTGGTTTTAAATAACCTGGAAGGTATCGATAAGTTGTAAAAAACAAATCAATAAACTGTTCAAAGGTATTTCAATTCATCAATTTTCTAGTTCTGAGGTGTTCGGTGTTCTTTGTTTAATAGTTCAGATTTGGAGAATACGCAACATAGAAAACATCCCATTCCAGATCCTTGCTGCATTGTATTTACAACGTCGAGACGGGCGTTTTCATGCGTCAAGACCACTGACCAACTTCCTGCTTCAGAGGTAAAAGCAATTTTCTACTATATTAGAAGGAATTACTGTCGAACAGTTACATATAACCGCCACTTCTACTCCAACAGCTTCTTCTCTCGCATTTCCCGACAGTGGAACTCTCTTCGCCTCACTTGCTTCCCTGGTGGCTATAATCTTCAGATATTCAAATGTAATGTCAATCGACATCGTCAAATGCCTTGACATTGATCCCCGTACTTTAACTTATCCTTTCCTCAGGAAACACCTCTCTTGACTCTTACTTTCACTCTCTGTAATCCCTTGCGTGCTAGTGGCACTCCCGCTAGGCACTGTTCTGATTTTGCTTCGTCATCGACGCACTCTGTAGCCGAAAGGTCAAAAAAAATAAAATAAAAAAAATAAAAATAAAAATAAACAAATAAAAAAGAAAAATAAATAAATGAAGAAAAAAATAAAAGAAAAATAAAAAATAAAGTTCATGTAATAAAAATCTGTCGAATTAATAAATAGATAAAAAATCCATCTAGTTCTTTAGAAATTGTTTTGTTTACGTTTGGATACGAAATTGGGCAGATATGTTCATTTCGAGAGTCCTAGAAAAATGTTTAATGGCACTAATCATACTTTGCCTGAACAACGATATGCGCTTCGTAGCCGAAAGGTCAAAGAATATCAGATCTAATGACAGTTCCCACTAGGAGAACTCAGGTTCAAAACCAACCAATGCGTGCATATTTTTCAAAATAAAGTTTCTCAAATATTCAGGACGGTAAATGAAGATACATACAGACACACACACACACACACACACACACATATATATATATATATATAGTTTGTCTGATGATCGCAAAAGCGTGAAACCCAGGGTCAGAAACTCTATCCATACAACTGAGTATATATATATATATATATATATATATATATATATATATATATATATATATATATAATAAACACTTTTAAGGTATGCTATATTTATGAGTTAAAATGCTCAATATCAGGAATAGGGCGTATTTAAGTTGACAATTGCGTATAATCATGTAACAGACTGTCGCCGCTGGGTGTTAAATTCAATGTCCACTTTTATCTCTCTCCCCCCTCTTTCTCTACACACACACATTTATATATATGTGTGTGTGTGCGTGTGTTACTTTTTTTATCATTTCACCCCAGGCAAGACAATAAAGCCACTAAGACGCAAAGGGGGTCACTGAGTGTGAGAGAATATAAGAAAAACGACTATTAAGGAGAGAGGACAAAAATGAACAAGAATTCTGAGACAGAAGATAACGGTTGGCATTACATTTAAATTTTTGAAAATCATAGTTGACAGGGAATTAAAAAGTCGGAAGAGAGTTCCACAAGCGAGAAGTGCGTTAGAAGAAATTGTTAGCATAGAACTTACGGTTACATCTCTCGCCATTTCAACTGTAAAATGATGAGACCTTCCCATAAATCTAGTACTATGCGTACCATAGCGGAAAACAATATTTATTTTGAATAATAAAAAAAGTGTGGTATATGCGAAGGCTGCTCTTCAATCTGCCTTATCTTAAAGTTATCTAGATAGATTATTGACCCAAACAATAATCCTTACACCAAAACTACACAAAAAAGCTCATTCAAACAATTACTATGAAAGTATTTATAGAAAAGGCTCAGGGAAGCTACGTTACGTCTGTGGGCAAGTAGCTGAAGCCGACATGCCAGGTCAGAACCAATAACATTGCAGATTATTCTTTAGGTGTTATCAAGAATCTCTAAATATATAGCAGGAGCACCAGACTAGATGTGGCAGCAGTATTCAAAGCAAGTGCAAATGGTAGACTTTTAAATATGTAACATAATGAACTAACTTTCTTAGCTGCAGACTTAGCAATGGATTCAATATACTGTTTCCACTTCATATCACCTGAAAACTTTGTCCGAGAAGTCTTCACTAAAAGGTCTGATATTAATGTTTTCTACTGCGAAAGTTGAGACAAATCGTTCCCATTAAAAGAACAACTTTTGAAGACATGTACCACAATATTCACGCTGTGTCTGATTTTGTTTTCCCTAATTAACCAGACTCTGACGAGCTCTTTAATTACCTGGCAAATTATCAGTGGAGTTTGAATCCAAACATTACAAACGGAAAGCTAATAATTAAACTCGACTCCATTTACTATTCTCTATCGGATGTATTTATTGTGTTTTTTTTTCTTTCTTTCGAAAAGAAGTTTTGAGGAGAGATTTGGCCGCCATATTTTAGTATCAGTTTTCTTGAGTGGTTTCGGTTTTGTGGATGTTGTATCAACCAATAAATCCTTTTAAACAAGAGAAGCAGGACCCGTTGTTGCAAACAAGACATAAATTTCTCATGAAACAAAGTTATCTGAGATCGATTCTACAGCGTATTAAATTGCTCAATATTGAAGACATGTGAAGAGGTTTTATTTTCTGGTGAGCGAATAAAATTCAGTTGCCTGTCCGGCTTAATATTCATCTACCGGGTTGCTAATTACTTTGCGGAAAATAAAGAAACTTTGAAATATAATGCAACTATTGTATTTCGTTAATTTTGACAAAGTAAAACTGAGTGTTCAAGAAAATAGAATAATTTGAAAAGAAAATATTTTAAACGAGATATTAGCGAAATAATGTGCTTTTCGGAGAAAGAAAATATTAATATATTGTCAGTTCCTGGGCAGAATGTTTGAAAAATGGCTTGCAAATATGGCTCAAGGCTATGAAAAATTCAACATTTGAAATAATATATGCAAAGAAATATTAATCAAAAGTAACGATAAATTTGAATTGTAATGGTAGATGTTTAAATAAAGTTAATGAATGCATGATTACTGCTCTTAACATTCATTCGTAGATTTGTGGGGGTTTACTCACATCATCGCAGCATAAATTAGCCTTGTGTTCACGGAGATAAAAGCATACTGGAAAGAAAATAAAGCGTACACAAATAACAGGAAAAGTATGGTAATTTGTATGTTAATTTCATACAATTTATTTATATTTTTCTTGTGTGTATTGGTCTGTGTATTTTTTTAGGTTAAGTTTGTTTTATGGTACATGTGATAAAATGGAGAATTTATTCCGTAGTATTACAAGCCATATCACAGAGAGAAATCGGACACGTGTTGCCTGTAACAAGGTCCGTGGTAAAGGGATTGAAGTTAACGTCTTTTGGCAGGATATCCGTGTTTCCGACAAGAACAGTTTTTATTAATTTTTAATTTTTATTTAATTCATTTTATACAACGTTTTTATGTTATTGTTTTATTTTATTTTTTTTATAACTTTCATTATTATTATTATTTTATATTTTATTTGTGTTTATTTATAATAATAATAATATTTCTACATTCGGTAGCGATCGATGCCTATTTGAAATAAAATAGTCATTGTTTTTTTTTCTTAATGAATTCTCCTCTCGGGTGGCATAATTTTTTTTTTTGGTGGTATTTGTTGAGGTTGTTGATTTGAAGTGTTTTCAGCAGTGTGTTTCGGTTTTTTCAGAGGGTAATTCTTAAAAATGTTCTCGCTAAAGTTTTGTGGTATAACTGTTTCTTTTTTATTTCTCAGTACGACTGTGAGGTGGTCTTTTTAGGATATTTTCTGTTATTAGGTATTTTCATGTCTGGTATAGTGTCCAGAGAACGGAGGATTTCTTAGCTGAGTGTAACGGTCCTTCATAAAGGAGTAATATTCTCATCTTTGTCATCCTTAAGAAAATTGTTCATTTCTTTTATTTTTGGTAGTGGTAGAACTATTAGGTTGTATTCGTGGTTTTTGGAGGTTGTAGTTGGATTCCAATGAGAGCGATAGATACATTTATCATTTCAATTTGTAAGACGTTTATCTGGTTCTTTTTTTTTACCCATTATAGTTGTTTTTTATGTTGGTGTTCTATTATTCCGTTTATTTGGCGGGGGGGGTGTATAGATTTATACCGATTAGCAAACATTTCACATTTTGCGAACCAGCCATTTGAAGTTATTTACATAAGTTCCGGAATTTTAGCGGAAATTTCGTTGTCTCGTTCCATGTCGAGTGTACGCAAATAAAAAAAAATGTGGATAAAGAGAAATGCTTACTTGATTTTGCTCTTTCGCTTGGTTTTATTTTATGGGTAAACTCAATAATTTATCAGCAGTGAGTGGACGATAATTATTTTTGATGTCACCAGGTGGTATGGTTTCTTCTCACGTCGGGGTTTTTAGGTGGTGTGGTGAATGTTTTCTGTTTTTTGTACGTCATTGGACACCAAATGGTATGGAAAATAGTAAGGTTTTTGGATGTCGGGTATCACAGAAATGAATGATGTAGTTGGTTTGTATACACGTCGAGAATCAAATGGTGTGGGTGAATAGGTTGTTTTTCTTATGCACGTCGGCGGTCACCAAAATGATGTGGGTGGTGATTCACATCAGCAGAAATTAACCTTGTATTCACGGAGATAAAAGCATACTTGAAATAAAATGTACACAAATAACAGGAAAAACATGGTAAATTGTATGTTAATTTTATACAATTTATTTATATTTTTGTGTGTATTTTTAAGGTTACAATTGTTTTATGGTGCATGTGATAAAAGAGAGAATTTACTTTGTAGTATTACAAGCCATATCACAGAGAGAAGTTACACACGTGATGCCCGTACCAAAGTCCGTGGTGAAGAGATTGAATTTAACGTCTTTTGGCGGGATGTCCGTATTTCTAGCAGCAACAATTTTTGCTACATGCTGGGAATATTTTTATTATTTTTAATTTTAATTTATTTTATACATTTTAATATTATTTGATTTTATTTATAATTTTCATTATTATTATTATTATTATTATTATTATTATTATTATTATTATTCTATATTATATTTTTATTTACTTTTAATAATAATAATATTCCTAGAGATTAAAATACCAATAGGGATAAATTATATTTGTTATCTTATCTTTATTTAGTATTCATTTAATATTCATTTAATATTAGATATGGATATTCCAGATATCTCATATTTTACACGGAAAGTAATTTTATTTAATTTTTTATTTACATTATGAGTTACTCCAATTGGCTTCGCCAAAAACGCCCGTTAGGAGGCACGATTAAATTCTAAAAAAATATAAATATTTCCTACACTTTCTCTTTTTTCTTCTTACTTCAAGATGTCGAACGGAAATAAAGAAAGTCACCGTCGATGCGCGTTCGTTTCCTTGGTCCACTGACCAACAAACACACACTTACACACACACACACGTGTCTATCACCCACACTTGTTTCACCCCACCCCACGCACACAGACGTACACACATCTTTATAGCTAGTTTTAATGTATTTCTGATCCCTGAACAATAGTGAGTTTGAATTTCATAGTTGTGTTGTCATATCCTGCTATGACAACAAAAAATATCATTAAGTGAAATTAACAATAAGGTTACTGCAATGGAGAGGCCTTGAAAAAGAATGCAGTGGAAAGGGTAGTGATATTATTAATAATTCAGAGTACTTATAGTTAATAAGAACAAAAGAATACACTACCTCGAGCAATGGGGCCTTAGAATCTTCAAGGTATTTTCTTCATAAACTTTAAAAACCAATCTTTGACAATTCTATTTCGGGATCGTTGTCAGCTGCCTCATAGTGTTCACTTCAATCTCGTCTACGGAATTTAATTGGTGATTTTAGTGTGTGTGGGAGGGAAATATATATCCCTACCCACCTCAGATACATTGCATGAGACGTAAATAATATACTCAGTATTTTACAATAATCTTTACCGTGTACAAGGCCCAAGATCTACTCGAAGAGCGTTAAAGAGTAAGACGTACAGTTTATGGGGATACCGGTTAAACGCGGTCTTGAGCAGGTTAAAAATGTAATGATCGAGGAAGTATACTCTTGGGAGTTGGTTTCACAGTTATTGTGAAAAGCAATGTTTACACATGGGAGGAGTAAGTTCCATTCTTGATTGGGTCCTAAGTTATATCAAGATCTCATAAGTGGTCCCTAAGATGTTCAAAATAATTACATAAGTTCCGGTGACAACTTGTATCATTAATAGTCTACTCTTCTTTTAAATCACTTTGTGGACTGGAACTATAAACTATTATTATTAGTAGTAATAATATTAGTAATGGTAACAATTATAGTCTCTTATCAAGATTGAAAATGGCTGTTACAACCTTTTACGATTATTATGACCTGTGTGATAGATATCAGGCAGTGGTGTTTTCATAATTTTCTAAGTTGTATTTATATATATTGTTATGGTGTAGAACCATAGAAAGATAACACGGACTTGGATATAAGGTATATATATAATAGTATATTCTCGAAAACGTAGTACAAAGGTAAATGTTGACTGGAGAGTACTTTCTCTCACTGGTGTCCTGACTCACACATTCACTCACTCGATGTCAAATACTCGGTGACTCTCACTCGGTGACTTCCTCTACTCAGAGTTGGTAGCCATATTATATAGGTGTGGAAGAGTCCATTTGTAGGTAGGTCCCCACAATACCCCCCTTCCCAAGCCTTTTACTCGGTAAAAAGGTTTATTACTTCCCAGAAATGTAATACCTTTTCTTTTTGGGGTTGATTGTTAAAGGCTCGGTAAATTTCCTCTTTCTCCCCGGCCTTCGTTGTTCAGGTGTATGTTGTGGGGTCTCGACGTCAAATGTGTCGTAAATGATCTCGATGGGTTCTTTCACTTCATCCTGTGTGCTAATACGATTTTGCAGTTCACGGAAAACATTTGCCAACTGATTTACAGTAATGTCTGAAATCACATTAGTTATTTTAGCTATACTTAAAACTAGGTACATTAAACTTTAGAACATTTTTTACAGATTATTTCTATTGCAAATATAGTTATAAATTTTTTAAAGTGCACACGAACTTTATGGACAGCCTGTATAAAATATGAAAAACTGAACCACAAAAAGAGCTCAATGTTTTTATTATTACAGAGCAATATATTTAATAAACAATAAAATTCAAAATCACCTAATATGGGGAATAGTCTATTTCGGTAGACGAAGATATCGGTCGTCTGTCTTATCTACCTGGTGTCCACATATGAGGTGATTTTTGAATTTATTGTTTATATATATATATATATATATATATATATATATATATATATATATATATATATATGTATGTATGTGTGTGTGTGAGAAATGTATGTATATATATATATATGAATGAAAGGAAAACAAAATGTATTCAATTTGTTCTTGGCTTGTTTCCAATGAAAATAAACTATGTAAAGTAGAAAATATATTTTGAAGGAAAATTCTCATTTGAACTTTCTTTTTAAACATCTACATTGATTTTTGTGTCTGGACATTAATAATAAAAAAGAAATTATACTCTTACACTGAACACTTATAAACAGTAATTGTTGATATAAAATGAAATCAATATAATACATTGAATCCACTTTTGCCATATTTAAGGTTAAAACCTTCCCGTTCAATAATGATGTAAGCCAAATTTGAAAGCGCGGCATGAAGCTATTTGGTTGTGTCCCGGGAACAAACTCTTCTGTTATAAATAAAGATAATCCTTCATAAAAAAATAATACTCTGTTCTTTTTGTTCTTTTAACTAAAACATTTTAACAAGGAAAAGATTAACAAGTTGGAACGTACTGACGAGATATCTCGCGAGTAGTGTTTTTATTGTAGAATAGCTGCTGATGTTTTTTTTTAATTCCTATGACATCAACATATCCCATAAATAATGCAATGGCAACAAATTATAGTTCTGAATATTTTCTCAAGGTGGCGTTATTTATACCTCCTGCTGGTAAATTTCAGTCTAGCATGTAAAAATGGCGGCGCCCATAAGAAATGCCTGTAGATCATGACCGGCTAAGACAAACTTTGTATCCGATCCCGCGCAAGCGGAGGATGTACAAAAATTGAGCAATATTTTGACCAGTGACTCGAGTGTACCCGCTCGGGTAGCACAATTTAAACAACTTAACTTGTGTCGCATCTTGACTCAATGGGGAGTCTTTGGTAAATACCGTAGTATGTGTTTCGTGGATATGACCAGCTAATACAAGCTTTGTGCCCTGATCCTGCGTAAGCGGGGGCTGGGTAAATTTTGAACTATGACCCGAGTGTATGCGCTTGGGTTCTCCACATTAAATAACTGATTTCATCCCACCCGACTGGGGATCGATTGGTAAATACCCATGTTCCGCGGCTCAGACTACACGGATCAAAGTGTAGTATCTGTTCCAGAAGCCGGTTTACGATCCATCAGCAGTAGTTCCAGTCAGCCATCATCTTTTCCAGCTTGCCTAACGCTGCAGCCAGCCATCATCATCTCTAGTTCGTCAACACGCCAGCCATCTCCAGTAGGTCTCCAACACCATCTATCTTCGCTAGCAGCAACGACATGCAAATTTTAATCGTTTCACCCTAAGCAAGGCGGGAATGTCACTGGTACGCGCGCACGTGCGTGTGTGTGTGTGCAGAAAGTGAAGAGAAGAGACTGGCTTAGTTTGGTTTGGTTTGTTTTACGGCATATCAACCACAATGGGTTATTTAATGCCGACAATTTTTATTGCTGGTAATATTTTTCTTAAATGTAATGCTGGTAATTTTTTCCGTCAAAAATGTATTGCTGGTAATATTTTTTCCTTCAATAACCTATTTATGGAAATATTTTTTTCTTCAAAAATCTATTTCTGGTAAAATTTTTGTTCAAAAATGTATCGCTGGCAATATTTTTTCAAAAAATGTATAACTGGTAATTTTTTTTCAGAAATGTATAGCTGTTAATATTTTTTTTTTTAAATGTATAGTTTGGTTTGATTTATGGCATATCAACCTCAATGGGTTATTTAATGACAACAAGATTTTTATTGCTGGTAAGAAAATGTATAGATTGTAATAATTTTTCTTTAAATATTTATTGTTGGTAATAATTTTTACAAAGTATTACTGGTATTAAAACCTACTTTTACACTTTCATAGTGTTTTGACCACATAGCTGGGACCCTAACAGATGCTACCACCCTGGATCAGGGTGGACCTGGGAACACCAGCAATTAAGAGGTGGTTCCACGCTCCTCAAAACCTCCTGATCAGGGGCCTTTTGCTGCCGGATGTAGTTTATCGTCTTACCCAGGGAGGGAGGGACAGGATATAGGGGGACCGAGGAGAAGGATAAAAGCTGAACAGGGTTCGAGGAGATAGAATATGGTGATTGATGTTGCATTTAAATTTTTGAAGATTGTAGTTGTCAGGGAAGCAAGAAAACAGAAAGGATTTCCACAGGCGGGAAGTGCGAAGAAGAAAAGATTGGAGTAGAAGTGTCGGTTATATTTAACTAATTCAACAGTAAAAGGGTGGGACCTAGATGCCAATCTAGTAGCATGCTTAAACTCATGTAACTTGGGCAACAGGGATAAAAAGCTCATCAGAGCAGTTGCCATGAAAATATTTGCAGAAAAGAGAGGGAAGCCACGTCACGTCGGAAACGGTCCTTTTCAGGACAACACATTTCAGTAACTTCAAAACTGTCCTTTTCGGAACAACGCTCTTCTCTACTCTACATGAGCATGTAGAAATATTTTTGCCTAGTGCATTGTAATCTTATTTTTGTTGGTGTATTTTCTTTAACGAAAATAAACTTGGGTAATATATATATTGCCCAATTTTATCTTTAATATATATATATATATATTAATTCACAGACAGACTGTTACGCAGTGTGACTAGACATTTGGTTGCCTCAAGCCGGGATCGAAATCTGACTGATTTGGTATCAGTCGGAGACTCTACCCCTAAACCATTGGCGCACAGCAGGGATGAAGGTGAATTTAGACGTACTTAATTTTAGATAAACACGCCAGTGACTGGAGAACTTGATTTGTTTTAACGAAGAGTCTTGCATCAGCAGTAGTAATAGTCACTGTTTACAAATTCAATTTTCTCCCCTAGTGCTCAGCCGAAACAATTTTTTTTCAGGAGTATGTATATATTGTAATCCACAGACAGACTGTTTCGCTGTTTCACGGCTCATCAGTGTTGCTATTTACCCAAGTCTCCGTTTTGTTTGTTGTCGTCTTCCGTCATTCAATATCTGTTTGTGGGTCAATATAACACTGGCAAGAAATATCTTCGATTATTCAGTATTAAAATACAACATCGCTGGTATTTTTTTAAGATAATTCTTATTACAGTTCTGTTAATACATGTCAATTCGGATACGTTTTTCGTTGTTCCTGGAACACATTCCTATCTGAAGTACATAGAATATGTCAATGAAGATTTGAACACATTTAGCAAATATATTTGTCCTTTGTGGTTATTGAAACGAATACATATTAAAAGCTGCATACATAAATCTTCTTGTCTACATGTATTTGTTAATAGTACAGCGGAACTTCGGTTATTGAACATCCCCGTCTCTCGTACAATTCGGTTATCGCTCACCTTTTTTTCGGCGAAAATATGTCTCGGTAATTGTTTATTTCATCGTTTATCGAGCAAGGAAATCTGTCCTTTATGAACCTGGACATTCCTGTCGCTTGCTTTTTTTTTGTGTTGATATTTAAATTAAGTTTTATTATTAAATAAGAAATCATGGTTCCAAAGAAAGGTCTGAGTGCGTATTTGGGGAAGTCATTGGGCTTGGATGTGAGTAGGCAGGATGTGGAGGAGTTGATGGAAGACCACAGGGAAGAACTGGCTAGTGAAGAACTTCAGTTGGAGTATCAACGAATGGTAGAAGAAGAAATCGCTTCAGAGGAGGAAGGATAGAGAAGGAGAGAAGGTTCCTTCTTCAGTGATTGAAATCATTTGTTCAAAATGGAGTGAGGTGCAAACAGTGATATGCAGATGTTTGGTGATGCCCGGATGCCAACTCCTTGATTGTATTCCCCTAAGATTTAAATAGAGGTTCCTACTCCGCTCTCGCTAATCAAAACACGAAACCACATTCACACCAGATTGTGGGACTGTTGGGCGCTTGTACAACGAAGTTAGAGACAATTTCAAATTTGAAAAACTAAATTTCTATTTCACTCTTTCGTTGGATGCCTTCCTGATATGGATACCCGGGGCCGTCACACCCTCTGCCTCCTTTCTGGACGCTACTGGGTGCAAAGTGTTGTTTGAAAATACCAACTAAATAAAGCTGCTGCAAGCCGTGTTGTAAACATGCTTAATGACAATGCAAATTTTAAAACGGGGACAAAACTAATTCACTTTGAACAGGTTTTTAGTGAGAGAGTGATCTAGTTTGCTATGGTTTGGTTTATTTTGTTTTACGACATATCAACATCAATGGGTTATTTAATGCCGACAAGATTTTTATTGCTGGTAATATTTTTTTTCAAAAATGTATTGCTGGTAATATTTTTTCTCGAAAATGGATTGTTGGCAATATTTTGTTCCCAAAATGTATTGCTGATAATATTTTTTTCTTCAAAAATTGCTCGTAATAATTAAAAAATGTATTGCTGGTATTAAAACCTATTTTCAAACTTTCATAGTGTTTTGACCCCAGTTAAGGCCTTAAATATTTGCCCATAGCTGGGACTCTAACAGGTGCTACCACCCTGGGTCAGGGTGGACATGGGAACATCAGCAATTGAAAGGTGGTTCCACGCTCCTCAAAACCTCCTGATCAGAAGCCTTGCTGTTGGACGTAGTTTATCGTCTTACCCAGGACGCGGTTGAAGTTTATCGTCTTACCGTACACGGCATATGTTATCAAAAAGGAAGAACAGACGGGTGTGTGTTGCATGTTCATTTATTGTAGGCGAAAAGAGGCCAAGAGGCCTACATCTCCCACTGAGACACAGGCTTCGGCAGAGCCCTCAATCCTACTGCTATACGTGCGTCTCTGACCAGCGTATGTTAAAGTATATGTATATGCATGTGCCTGTGTTAATTCCCTACAAAACTTATACACAACATTTGTAAGAAAAATAAAACAGTAAGACGAGCGTGTCAAATCTGTTTATGTCATGCAACCGCAATATCTGAAAATTTTAAGCGAATTTGGCCATCGGTGATATTTTAATTTAACGTCTCTGAAAAAATTCCAGGTGTCAGTGACTAAGAAAGAATACGACGAAAATTTTTCGCCATTGAATGTTCGTTGCAGTTTTTCAATTTATCTATCCGAAAATTAATTACATTTTTGTGATATTTTTGCTAATATAAAAATGTACTCGATATAAAGATGGTAAGAAAATTGTGTAGCGCCAAGTATAACGTTACCGCTGCATGGTTAGTAAGTTACGGTATTATGAAATGGTAACGATAGCAATATAGTTTCGGAATGGTCGGCTTTCTATTGAGATATAAAAAAAAAGAAAGAAAAAGAAAAAGAAAAAGAAAAGAAAACAATTATAATACTGTTGTCGGAAGCTTGATAAAAAATATTTGTCGGAAGTCCTATGAAATAAATAAAAATCCTAGTGGACATTTTTCACTCCTTTGTTGATTTTTAATTTCCAATGTGTTACAAGTTGTCAGAGTAAAAAAAAAAAAATCTTCCGTTAGGATTTAATTATTTATTTATTTTTATCATGGCTACCAATATCGACAAATCTATAAATGTATTGGCTTTATTTTTCTCTTACTCTTAAACTATTTAATTTTAAACTATTTAATGATTCAGACGAGCAGCCTTTATTTCCAATCGGCGATCTTCCTCACCTATTTTTCTTTCACTCCCAGTAACCTCTTTTGCTTCGTGGAAATATTTTCTGGAAATATTGCTTCTGAAAAAAATATCTTAGGAAATATGTGAAATCAACAACAGCAAGTGTTAAATAAAATTAAGCTCGAAAAATCGATCGAATCCAAAAGATGTAGATTAAATTACTTTCGTTGTTTTGGCTATTCACCAAAGTTAGGCTAATTTATAAACTTGATAGATTGCTTTTCGTAACATAAAAACCGTCTTCAGATTTTCCTCCCATAGAATATAACTTCGTCGGCTCATTACTACCCCGTCAAATGAAAAGAATTTTCTCGTAGGCGTTTATTGGAAGATTCATTCGTTCTCATGGCCAAACATATTGATTCTTCGAACGCGATACTTCAAGTATCGACCGGAAAAGAGTCTACAACAACGTACCAGGTGACCCTATACAAATCTTTCTGGGGTATTCGCTCATGTCTTGTCCTGTAGAGATGTCAAACCTATTAGAGCTGTGTTCCTGTCCTGAAGGTTTTTCAGATAGCAAAGGAAACTGAATCTCATTACTTACTTGTCCGAAAGACCACCTAGAGGTTTTTGTCCAGCGAAAGAAATTGACGGTAGAGTTAAAGGATGACACACAGGAGTCACTGCTCGCGGGTCGACAATTCATTATATTTATTTGAAAAGATATTGGCTTGGTTTATATAGAGACATTGCGTTGGAGACAGATTTAATAATACTCTGGGAAGATTCAACGAATTTATACCGAATAAGATAGACACAGAATATCAATTATTTTAGAAAAGTTTTAGTACCTTCACACACACACACACACACACACACACACACATATATATATATATATATATATATATATAGTAAAGTTAATAAATCCGTTGCTATATAATCCAAGTGGATCCTAGTAATATAAAATATTAAAACTGATCGACAAAAAGAGCTCAATGTATTTATTAATACGGGGCAGATAAGTGCATAAAAAAACAAAATTACATCATATGGGGAATAAATCTATTTTAACCGACGAAAAATTTGTCAGTCAAATTCAGCCCCAGTACACTGAGTTCGTATCGGAATTAGAGATTTAACCGTGACAGCTGTCGAAAAACAGAATTTATCCATTTCAATGTTTCAGTCAGACGAAAGGCACGAGACAGTGGTCAGGGAAGGGTGGAAGATATTAGCCTTAAAAGGAAGTAGAATAATATATATATATATATATATATATATATATATATATATATATATAGTAAAGGTAAAAATCCGATTCCGGTTTGCCAGATTATGCGAGGTTTTAAATATATATTAATATATCATACTAGCCATTATCGTTGCTTTCATGATTCAAGGGGAGTAACTCTTATTTCCTTTTTATATCCAAAATTTCAGTGCACGTTTTATTATAAACTAGCTTAAAACGTTTGCTCCTGTGGAGGACTCTTGGTTTGGCCATCATCACAATAGCTAGGGAGGAGTAGATGCAATAGGCATCAATAAACTACAGAAGAACTCAATCCCTGCATTAAGTATTGAAGTATTTAAGTATTGAATGAATGTTTAAGCTTACCTTTTAAAAGTTCAATGATAATTCTTCTGCTGCCACCTAATTTAAAGACGATCTGATGTACTTAGTTCCTTATTTTCCATATAAACAATTATTTTTATTTCATGGGTGACAGAACAGGGGACAATTTATCAGATAAAATTAATATAGTGCAATGATGGGAAAATAGAATTAGTTATACATTCAACATATGAAGAGTTAGAGAAATATAATAGCTAATTTAGTAAAACCTATATTATGGAATCTATATGAATAAATGCGAAATTGATGCTCAATTCTCCCACTAATTCTTAGATTAAAAAGCGTCAGCTGTACTTTATAGTAATTTGTATGTACTCAACCCCCACGAGTTCAGGTTTTGATACAAGTTCGTTATAATGTGGGGAACCCAAGCGCGTACACTCTCTTAGGAACAAAAATTCCCGGTAGCACGCATCGATCCTTCTCTCTAGTGCAATGAGGGGGTGCGGCCTCGGGCAGCTGTTCCCCAGGGCTGGGCACCTCTCAGTGTAATTTTCCTCAGTTGCAACTCTGTCCCTTGACGCAGTCGCCTCAGAGTGCACTCTGTCCAAAGACAGAGACGCAACTGAGAGATGATAAATAAACGTGTTATAAACTACTTCTATCTATACATACCGGTGAGCATTGTTTTCTATTTATATATACTAGTGAGTAATACCTTATGGCTAAGCTTATTGTATTATTCTAACGTTTATTTGGATGAGTCTTAACAGCTATGTTTCGAATTATTTTAGGGGCTTTTGAGTGGAGATGATTGTAGATCCAGGTTCAGTTTTGTGGCTATTTTATAGTGTTTTTTGTTAACTTATTTATTATTTACTATTTCATTCTTGATTGTTATTATTACGTTTGTGTTCATGTATGAGTTCGTAGTTTGTCAATTTTTTAAAAATTATTTTCTTAATTTATTTACTTATTTCTTTTCTTTATTTTTATTTATTCTTGTTCGTTTTTAGTTTTTAATTTTTAAGTAACGTAGTAAAAAATTGTTTTCACGTGTTCGGTGATGATTATGTCGTTTGGGAACAATAACGGTCATATTAATACGAGAAAAGATAATTCCATATTCTTATTTCACCCATTATGGTCATTATTATATCCATAATATAGTAACACCTTAATACACGGACAGAAAAGAATAGCTGAAAGAAAAGACATCATTATACTGCTAGGTCATATACAAAATTATGCATAAATATTTACGCGTGTCCAACACATAGAAGCTAAAACATATGTATACAACAACAAACAGTGAGAAAAGTATAGGATCTTATTTGTAATAAATCCCAACAGTAATTTGAGCTGTCAGAGGATACTTTTATGTATTTGAAGAAGCCATATTTTCTCCAACGGGAAAAATGGCGAGGCCATATTGTGAGGTTATATTTATATTTTCCAAAGGGAATTCGATTCGATGTTTATATATTGTTCTATGTCTCTGGTGAGGAGATATTTCGCAATGGGAAAACAGCGCTATGGGTTTCTGTACTGCCCCATGACAACAGGACCTGGCAGCCGAGTTAGTCTTGCCCGTCTTGACTTCAGGCAGTTAACTAAACAACTGTCTTTCGTCAGTATGAACTGACGTCCCTTATTGGCCATTACGTATCCCTCGCAAGTATATCTCAAACAAAAAGAGATAATCTCCTCTTACATTTCTACAGTATTATGCCGCTTCATTGATTCCATTAGGGCCTCAGAATCATTGCCACTGCCTAGATTGAAATACTGAAGATGATGGCGAAGGCCTGAGTCGAGAGGGTTATTGTACATGATTCAGTATGACACTGCTTCCTTCCACTTGGCTTATATGACTCAAGAGTGATTGGTGGAAAATTTTCACGTCCATACCACTCTTAACATATGAACTATTAGGCGCGTGGTCGAACGGAGAACGCAAAGGGCCAACGTGAACGAGGTCCTCCTGATCCGGACAAAAGGCAGTCACTTCCGATAATGCATTGAAATTCAGGACGGTTTTATTTAATAATATTTTTTAACGGACATACATTTTGCTATGTACCATGTCCCTTCAGGACGTTGACTATCATGGCTCTTCACAATTTTCTGTCCTTTGTAGCTCTTAATAAATTTTGTCTTTTTGTTATTTCTCTTAAACCCTGTTCTGCCATTTACTCAAGCTCGCTAAGTAGGTCATGTGTTTTATTTTTTATCCTCTTGCTTTCAATCTGTCCTGTGAGTATCAAATTTTCTAAGCCTTCTGTCCTCATTAGTTGCACTAGAAATTTCAACCGTCTCTTTCTGATGTTAAGCATATGTGTCCATTTTCTTTCTCTTCTCCGTTGTTGCTCATAAGCTCGGTCCATGGTATCCTCAGCATCCTTCTGTAGAACCAGATTTGCGTTGCTTCAAGTCTCTTCTTAATTTGTGATGAGATTGTTCAGTATTCATTTCCATATACGATGGACCGATATTACGTATAGTTCAGTACTCTTACTTAGAAAATGCTATTTTTTTCTATTAAATATAATTGTTCCTCGTGGGATGTCCCACCTACACGCACATGCGCACACACATACTTATATGAACATAAAACTAAATGATCTATCAATTAAAGTTTCATTCATCTGGTTATCGTCAAATGGTGTTACATTTTTATGACTTGCTCGTCTCTATAAAACTCAAACTAACGATACCTGATCAAAAGGTTTAAAACTAAGTCGCTAAGATATTCATATTTTATAATTTTATTTTTATTTTCATATTTATTTTAGCTCTACACAGTCTTAGTATTAGTTCGCATTGCCCAATATATTTATTATAATAAAGAGAAAGAACAGTAAGATATATAATCCAGTGTTCTTATTAATTATTTTTATTTTTACAAAATAGTAATTAATGCAGATCTCCAGAGCAGAAATATTATAAATTTACTTATTTAAAAATATGGTTCCATCGCTACACAGGAATTACCATGTTTCAAAAACAGAAACTAAAAACTTCAAATTCAATTATAGAATTAAATTAAAGTCCCTAGTTCTGTTTCATTTTCAAGCGAATTTTATAAACACATACATTTATAATATTAATTTCTATGGATATAGGGAAATCCAATTATTTTGACAAGGGGTGGTAGGGTATTCATTTTCACTGACAACTATTCTATCAAAATATGAGTTACTTTCGAATAGATGTTAAGTCAAGGTATGGTAGGGGTGCTTTTTCAAACGAATGATGACATCCGTTCAACGCATTTTGTCTGGTCTTTTTCAACGACAAAGTTTTTCTGCACTTTTGTCTCGCCTTTACATTTGTACTTGTATACATAAAGACTTTTTTCTAAAAGGGTCGTTTGTATATCAATAGGTCGTATTGAAATACAATTTTAAAATATTATTCTTAATTTTAATTACTAATAGACTATACATGTTTTAAAACAAATAAATGTAATAGAATTACTTAAATTATTTAAAAATTATTATTTAAATATCAAATATAAACATGTATATTTCATTTATCAGTTTTTATTTTTAGACATTACTTACGGAAAATCTTTGACAATGTCGGTAAAGAATAGCTATTTCATTTCTTTAAGTAATTTTTTATTTTTTATAAACCTAGTAATATATAGTTTCTCATGTATGCACAAAGGACATGGATCTTTTAATGACCTATATATTCTAGCTTTTCAAAGTAGGTGTTTTATTGGTTTCTTTTAAGTGCCGGAAATATTTCGATAGGGACGTCTGATTTCGGTATTTATTCATCTTAAAGAACTTTGATGTTGGTTAAACCGTTTTTTGAGCTCATGTCTTGTGCGTCCAGTGTAGACGTATTCATGAACAGTTCTTTTGATATTGATTGATAATAATTTTAATATCAAATTGCATTAGTGTACAGTTTGCTTTATCTTTGATTTTAGTAAACCAGTTTGTTACTTCTTTGGTATAAATCCAAAGTTTCAATCTTGTGTTTTCTTTAATTTGTTGATTAACCCTTTCAAGGATTTTTTTTACTTATTTTGCCGATCTCAGATTTTGTTGGGTTTATTATCTTTGTAGTTGGATTAGGTTCGAAATTTGGCTTGTGGTCATTTATGGTAATATAGAGCTCTTTTTCGGTAGGTTTACCTACTCTATCACTAATCTTCAGTTTATCTGTGGATTTTTTTTACTGCTACTGTTTTCATATATATATATATATATATATATATATATATATATATATATATATATATATATATATATATATGATGGACTCTCCCATCAAGTTCGATGTATGAGTTTCCGACGACGACGAACTAATTATCTACATGCCTATGACCGACACGACGTTTTAGACCGGCTCGAGAATTGCACAAAAGCAGGAACACTTTTTGCTGTCTTATTTTGCTTTCGTGTTTCTCACAGTCGACTGATGCTTACTTCTTGATGGTGAATTATTCCTGAATGGCAGCTAGAACGATACTCTAATTCTTCATAGCTACCTCTTCAAAGTTCTTAAATGGAATGTTGATGCAAGAAAGGTTGCTTTTCAGTTTATCTTTATACCTGAACCAAGGTCTACCAACATTTCTATGACCACTATGGAGTTTAATGTAAAAAAGAACTTTTGCTATGCGATCATCACTCATTCTTGCCACATGTCCAGCCCAAAGTAGACACTGAGGTCAACACCAAGCTACGACAGTCTGTTTCATACTTGGGCACAATCTTCAGGCCATGTGTATTTAGACTCGTCATCAGCGGGTCATATATGCTGGTTAATGATGCATTATGTTTAGATTGTATTATCCTAACGGTTATTTGGTGGCGGTAACGGTTATGTTTCGAATTATTCTAGAGGCTATTGAGTGGAAATAATTGTAGATCTGAATGAAGTTATTTGTAGATATTTTATAGTGACACATTATTATTGATTACCTTATTAATTGTTATTGATAATTATTATTATTATTATTATTATTATTAAATTTATTTGTGCTTATGTGTGCATTCGGAGTTTATTAATTTGTTTGTTATTTACTTAATTTGTTTAGATTTTTCGTTTATTTTATTTGTTTTTAATTTTGTTATTGGGGTTGGTAAGCTGATTTGTTTAGTTTAAAGCATTGACTTTTGGTAAAATATGTTACATTATCTGGTTTGCATATTGTGTGCATATATTTGCATTTTTATGGTGTTATTTTACAAGATTTAGTTTTCGATTAGTATGCAACGTAGTAAAAAATTGTTCTCATTGTTTATTTAGTAATGTGTCTGGGATAGTGATTATAGCTCTTTTCTCCTCCAGACACAGTTTACAGTTTTGTGATTTATTGTTGTAGGCAAATGCTGTTTTTCTTATTGCCTATGAGGTTTTTAGGTGTGATTTGTTTTTGTTTTTAATTCTGAATTGTTACCTTCACCACCCACCTAATAACATTCAGAATAATACAATAGACCTTACTAATCATAATGCACCATTGACTAGCATATATAAATAGTCGAGCCAAAACACAACACGGACGGCCTGGGGATTGCATTCAAGCATGAAATTGATTGTCGCCGCTTAGTGTTGATGTTAGTGTCCACTTATATTTACATACGCTCTATCTCTGATATTGAGCACTTTTAGCTATAAATATCGAATACCCCATAATTATATATATATATATATATATATATATATATATATATATATATATATATTTCTGAATGAATAAATTACAAACATTATGTCTGCTTATTTTTATCATAATCCTTTCATATTCACGAATATCTTTACGTATATTATATCCGTGAATATGAAAGGATTATGATAAAAATAAGCAGACATTTACAATTTATTCAATCAGACATGCCTAAAAGAGAATTATACTGCCTAAATAAACACACACACACACGCAAACAGACAGACACACACGCACACACACGCACGCGCACACACACACACACACACACACATATATATATATGTAGGAAAGAGGTTATAGTTGTTCCAATGAGAGAAAAGTGAATATATATATAAAAATACAGAGAAACCGCAAACGTTTTTGGTTGTAATGTAGATTTTAAAAAAAAAATTTTTTTGAGTAATGCAAGCGAGTGAAAGATCGAAATATCCATCATTATTGTCTCCTCCAAAAATCTAAGTTCAGAAGTTAGAGAAGAAATTACTAGCAGCTGTGTCGTATTCGTGGACAATGCCCCATCATAAGGTTTTTTAAAAGCATTTCACCCCAAGCAAGGCGGGAGTGTCCCTAGCACGCAAAAGGTTACAGAGAGCAAGATTAAAGAAACGTGATTGAGGAAAGGCTAAAGTGAAGGACGGGGAATTAGATCAAGGCATCAGAAGATGTCGACTGAAATTATATTTAGATATTTCAAGACTATAACTGTCAGGGAAGCAAGTAAGAGGAAGGGAGTTCTACAGACGGGAAGTGCAAGACATGAAGCTGTTGGAGTAGAAGAGAAGGCTACATTTAACTGTTTCGACAGTGAAAGGATGAGACTGATATGCGAACCTAGTAACACGCTTAATTCATGCAGTTTAGAAACCAGCAAAAATAGCTCATCTGATCAGTTACCGTGAAAGTACTTGTAGAAAAGACAGAGGGAAGCGACGGCAGGTCTGTGAGAAAGTGACTGTAGGCGAGATGCCAGACTAGGGCCAACCATATTGCATATCCTTCTCTGGATTTTGTCGAGGACCTCGAGACGAACAGCGGGTCATCAGACCATATATGGCAGCAGTATTCCATGCAAGGGCGAATGGTTGATTTATAGATTTGAAGGATGGACTCAGGCAAGAAAACTTTCTGGCACGACACAGAGAATGGTAGATGAAGCTATTAACTGACTGACAGTGTCATATAATGCCAATGGTAGACAAACCGTGGGACACTGGATGTTGAAAGCGATCAGGACATATGTGTAAGAGTGGTGTTGCAATATTTAAAGAAGACAGGGGACACTTGAGTAGGTAGGTTTCACGCCATGCTTTATTTTTCCCTCGGTGTGTGTCCTAGACTAAGGGCAATAACTCCTAAGGGGCTATTATTATTACAGGTGGTATCTCACTGCACGATAACTCCAAAACCCAACACAGACAGCCTCACAAAAAGAGGTCCTAGATTGTATATATAGTGGATACTGTAACACATCACAATATGTCACAGTATCCACCGTATACTTACCCCTTCAGATTATCATAGAGAGCACCCAGTGATAATCGAACTTATTGATAAAGATTAGCTTGCTAATCTTAATGGTTAGGCGGCACTATAGGTATTTATTAATCTTTGCTTTATAGAGAACAAAACAAAAGGAAAATGAACTAGCTGCCTTAAGAATCTACATATAAAATCCTAGCTTGCCGCTTGGGGCTTGGCTCTAATTCTTGATTTCTGTAAGGAAACAATTATTTTAACAACGAATTAATTTGAAATTACTTTAGCATCCACATTGTCTGTGTAATTTAAGTATCGAATGTTTTGTTCTTCTGTCAATAGAAGCAATGAATAATTTCAAATCATTGGCTGTCTGGCCATTTTAAATAAAGTATGTTGAATTTAGACTTTTTACTCGACCGTTATGAATTATCACAAGCAGAAAAAAAACGTGTCTGTTTTTCTGTTTCTTTTTACGAACATTATAGACTCTCTTTCATCTTGTGTGAGTCTTTTATCCCAAACAAAAATGTTGCCAGACATTCTTATGAGAACAATAACTTGGAATTAGCGACGACAGAACTTAAGTGAAGTGTTTTATCGATGTTTTCCCGTTGAATTTATCATTTTTTATATCGAATGCTATTCGTATGAAATATTGTTAAAAAGCCAGAAAGATTTTTTCTTCTGAAACAGAAACTCAGACGCAGATGAATCCTTTTAGGACGTGAATAATATTATCATAATCTTATCCTTATAAATATTTCAAAAACAGATTTAAATATTGAATTTGGTTGACGATATCTAATACCACAAAACAATCCGATTAAATTTCACAACAGGTTTAGAATAACTCTTTGCAAGTAACAGATTTGTTTTTTGTTCCAAGAAAGAATGATGAGATAACTTGCGAGAAATTTCATTATATCTAATATCCAATAAAGAATAAATAGTTCGTACCTTTCTTATATCAACAATTAACTTTAAAAAAATCTTTTTACGCCTGTTTCTATCCATAAAAAACCCATATAATAATGGCTTGTTGTTTCCGAGTATGTTTGTCTATTAGAGCCAATCCCAGTTGCAGACGCCTGCCCAGGCACATTTGTGTTTGTTCAACATCCAGCGAGCCCACATTCGGATCTTAGTTCCAGTTTCTGGGATAGAACGCAATATATGGCATGATCAATAGTCTGAAGAAGGTACGCTAAAACCCTCAGTCACGATGACTTATGACTTCGGGCTAGCACAACCGTGGACGGCGCCTTAACAGTTCTCTCTCACCAATAAAGCTCATAAGGCTTGGGTTCACCGGTGGTATGGCTTTCAGGTGCCGCGCGCTGGGATCGCTTCTCCAGAACATCAAGAAGTCACCTTCCAGACAAAACGACTATAGTGAGATTCGAACACGGGTCTCATAGTTGGAAAGCGAATGTTTTTAACTACACGGCCATACAAATTATCCAATGCACATAACCAAATATACATAACCAAATAATTTCAAATTGTTTACGACATACAATAACATCTTCAAGAAAGTACAAATTTAAAATAAGTTGACATAAAAAATGAACGTCTTTTTAGAGAAAATTAAGTACCGCCTTTTAAGTAATATATGATTTCAGTAAATAATTCCAATATTCCATGACGAATGGATGCCATATCTATGAAACTCCGAGTAGGGAAAGATAAGTTGATAGTTTAATTATATTTGTTATACTTTATTACTTCCAATCTCCTCCTCCTCTCTTTCTCTATTTATATATCAATCACTAGAGAAAAGTGGTTGATGGTGATTTCTTTAATTTGAGTGTTGTGAAGTTTTCAAAAGTGTAGGAGTTTACTAATATCATAAACCCCACGTCTTTTCTTGTTGCCTTTTGTGACCCTCTGTATTGTGGGTTGGCTAAATTTAGATGAAATTAATGTTTTAGGTTCTTTGATTGGCGTTTGCTTTGAATTATTTTCTTTGATTTAGCTTATCTTTCATTTTATCATTCTTGTTAAGTAGGTTTCTTGCAATTTCTGTAAATAGTTCTGGATTGTACCTGTTGTATGTTGAGATATATGCTAGAATTTATTCGTCGGCGCGTTTCTTTGGGTTTCGTAGTCGGTATTTTCTCTGCTAGTTCAAAACTTTTGTTTATAAGAGGTGTCGGGTAGCCTCATTGTTGAGTTTTATTTAATTCCTTTAGGCTGTTTTTATCGGAGGTGTTTGTTGGCCACTATAGTGCAAATCCTACGTGTTAGGCAATAGGGGGTGGATTTCAGAAGGCTTTTGGTGTGGTAGTTCTTGAAATGAAGATATTGTTTGATATCTGTCGGTCTGTACATACACACACACACACACACACACACACACACACACACACACATATATATATATATATATATATGGTTTGGTTTATTTTATGACATATCAAGCTCATATCAACCTATATATATATATATATATATATATATATATATATAGAGAGAGAGAGAGAGAGAGAGAGATAGATAAACCTAGTGAGCCAGCTTTTCCTGACGATCCGCTTAGGTGAAACCTGGTTAGGTTTGTCTGGCTCACTAGGTTTATCTAGGTCTGCTCTACGGTTGTATTGAGCTCTTTAGTTAGTTGTTTACTCGTGTCGGGTTTTTTTTTTTGGGCTTCAAACCTGTATCTGTGCGATTTTTTTTTTTTTCGACAGACTTTCATGTTTCTAGCTCTTTTTTTTTTTAAAACCTTTTTCGTTCGAGATTGATTTGATTATTGGCAAATCAAAATTCGAAGATTTTTCGAAACGAGTATAGTTACCTATATATATATATATATATATATATATATATATATATATATATATATATATATGGTTTGGTTTGGCTTGGTTTATTTTACGGCATATCAACCTCAATGGGTTATTTAATGCCGACAACTTTTTTCCCTGGTAATATTTTGTTTTGTCAAAAATCTATTTCTGGTAATATTTTTTTCCTCAAAAATGTATTTCCGCTAATAATTTTTTACAAAGTATTTTTAGTATTAAACCTATTTTTTTTTTATTTTTTACCTCAGTTTCAGGGTTAACTATTTGCCCATAGCTGGGACCCTGACCAGTGCTACCACCCCGGGTCAGGTTGAATCTGGGAACACCTGCAATTAAGAGATGATCCCACGATCCTCAAAACCTCCTGATTAGAGGCCTTGCTTCTGGACGTAGTTTATCGTCTTACCCAGGATATATATATATATATATATATATATATATATATATATATATATATATATATATATATATATGTGTGTGTGTGTGTGTGTGTGTGTGCCAACTATATCTCTTATTATTTTAAAGGTGGTGCTGATACAAAAAATATAAGATTATGCCGTCTCATTACAAACCAATGTTATTTTAGTTTCAGCAGGATTTTTTTATTGGCAGATATTTTACCTACTGATGGGTTCACCGCTGAAAAGAAAACTAGAATGCCCCTTCGAGTATTTTTAGAATCCGGCCCCTTTAAGCGCATTTTCCGCAAAGACGCAACATATTTCCGATACATTGACGATGCCCTGTCAATATACCCACCCGATACATTACTACGAGAACTTGTCGGTAGATTAAACATAGTTGAAGATGCAATCGTTTTCACTTACGAAACGGAAGCACGTCATCCTTTACCATTTTTCGACTTCATGTTAATACGCACACATATGGATATACAACTTAAGATCTGTCGTAAATCAACAAATAATAACCTTTCTTCTTCAATCATGACAATATATATATATATATTTTGTGTATATATATATATATATATATATATATATATATATATATATATATATATATATATATATATATATATATATTGTCGAGTCCTGATAAAGTGAAAGCATTACTGCAACGCGTTCATGAAACTCCGAAGTCGGCATGACTGAACGAACACCACTCAATTGATACGTTTCTCCACATTAATTATCTATCTATCTATCTATCTATCTATCTATCTATCTATCTATACATACGTTCTATCTTTGATATTGAGCACTTGAGACCATAAATATAGCATGCCGTAAAACTATATTTCTTCATATATATATATATATATATATATATATATATATATATATATATATATATGTGTGTGTGTGTGTATATATATATATATATATATATATGTGTATATATATGTGTGTGTGTGTGTATATATATATATATATATATACATATATATGTGTGTATATCTTACTTATTATAAAACGCAGTGTGTGTGTGTGTGTGTGTGTGTGTGTAACGTTTATATATTGGATCGGATTTCCTACATTTTTCAACCGATTTCAACAAAACTTCACAGGACTACATAAAATTATCTTGTGGTGGTTCTAACAGCGCCAAAAATGGGAAAAATATAATTGTTTTTGCACAAAATCAATTTGAAAACACGATTAAGAGACATCGTGAAAATGGAAGGGGGACAACTCATATCGGTTTGTTTGTGTGGGTTACTTTAAATATGGGAGCGGATTTCCTATATTTTTCAGCCGATAAAACAAAACTTCACTTTTTTTTTTTTGGCAGGTAGTGTTTCTTATTCTCTTGCACACATTTTTCTTTATTTTTAGCATTCAGAATGCTTTAAAAATTCCATTTACAAGACAATTATTTATAATAAAATTCTATTCAATCGGGAGACTCATAACGATTGAAAACAATGTTTTTGTTTGAGTTTGTGTTTGACCAATTCGTAAAAAATAAAAATGAAAAAAAAAAACTAATTAAGACATGCGTGTCCGTCAACCTTAAACAATAATCTAACGATCTCTACTGATTGTACGAATACAAACATCGGAATAAATTCTTTATCTTTAGGAAAGATAATGAAATCTAAACATACACAAGTCCTAACTAAAATAATAACCAGAAACTACTTTTAAATACACATGGTGTCCAATTTTTTTACTGTATTCAATAAGTAAAAATCATAAATTGTAAAAGATTATTATTACAGAAAGACTACTAAATGAATAAGATTTGTTAGATCATAATTAATAAACCCAAATAAAGTTAATAATTTTTGTCTTAGAAACAACGAGTGGAAAATATATTCAAATCAGAATTCTAATTATGAATCACCACAAGCAAAATATGCAATTTTTTTTACTGTATTCAATAAGTAAAAATTATAAATTGTAAAACTAAAAAGATTACAGAAAGGCTACCTACATTTTTCAACCGATTTCAACAAAACTTCACTTTTTTTTGGCATGTAGTGTTTCTTATTGTCTTGCACACTTTTTTTTCTTTATTTTTACATTCAGAATGCTTTAAAATTCCATTTACAAGTCAATTGTTTATAATAAAATTCTATTCAATCGGTAGAGACTCATAACGATTGAAAACAATGTTTTGTTTGAGTTGGGTTTGACCAATTCGTAAAAAAAAAAAAAATAATTAAGACATGCGTGTCCGTCAACCTTAAACAATAATCTTTGTCAATTTTATTTTTCAGTCTTTATAATGGTGGATACTTGATCTATCTCTTATTGTTATATCCCCGGGCAACGCCGGGCTCTACTACTATATATATATATATATATATATATATATATATATATATATATATATATATATATATATATGAATATGAAGTTTTAAGGTGTGCTATATTTATGGGGTAAAGTGCTCAATATCAGAGACAGAGCGTATGTAAATATAAATATAAAGTGAACATTGAACACTCAGAGGCGATAGGTTGTTTCATGCTAGGCACACTAATCAGGCCTGACGATTGCGCCTAGAATGAAATAGCCTATCGCTTCTGAACGTTCACTAATATTCACTTATATATATATATATATATATATATATATATATATATATATATATATATATATATACATTATATATATTAAAATACATTATTTTCTTTTCATTTTATTTTATTATAATATATTCCATTTTTTACTCCTCATTTTTTCTCATCACATGATATTCTAACCACAGCCCGTCTTTAATTTTGGCGACAACTTGCTCCACGCAAGACGTCTTTCTTTCTCCCCAACCTATAACTCTCTTAACCTATGTTTTACAATCTCACTCCACCAACTAGTAATAATAAACTTGCCTAACGCTTTTACACTGATTAAAATTTTAAATTTATTTTCACAAAATGTTTCTCACATTGAGGAATCAGACAGAGATGGGTTTTTTGCTAACAGTTGGATTTCCACCAGAAAATACACCATCTATAAAAATATCCGTTGGAGAGTAATTCCCATTTTTCTGTTTATTCCTCTGTCCGTTGATGAAGGAGACAGACGTGTCCGAAAATTCCGAACTTAAAAAAAAACCTTTCTCCCTTTGCTTCATTTCTATCATATCGTAAATAATTAATATTTAATAAATGTTTACCGTACTGATCATATTGGTACTGTTTCGTTTTATTAATTAACCTATCTATTTTACACACACACATACACACACACACACACACACACACACATATATATATAAGTCTGTGTGTTTATCTGTCGATGAATTCTTTTAAAATTCAACTGGTAAAGTATTGATAATTTTTTTTTGTATTTTTTCGACTTTCCAGTAAATTATTGCATTACCCGATGAAACTCAAATACGATTATATTTTCAGTAGAGCTTAATTTTTTTCCATCAATCCAAAACCTTCATGCAGGATGAACTTAAAAAGACGATATCCCTCCATCTTTGCTACGTCATCAGCGCAACGTAGTTGAAGGTTTTGTAGCATAGCTTCAGAACTTGTGGTTCTGTCACAAGTTCTGGTTCTGCCTCAATGCTATTGATAAAATAGTTAACTATCATCGGTAAATGACCCAAGATTCGGCAGTATATAGAATAGTGGAAGTCATGATGACTTTGTAGAATCTAGTTTTTGTATCTTTAATGAAGTTTTTGTTGCCTCGAAGCCATTTTCAGTCATACAGCCGTATATTATCATACTTACTTCCTTGCATTTACACTTTTCCCGCTTTCTCAATCTACGGCTGAATATCAAAATCAAAGCTGTTCAATTTCACTTTTTCCCTCCATAAAACTTCAGACCGCGGTTCGAAGCTTTAGTTTTTATGCTCATTTGCGAATTCAACACATGTTTGCTTCATTTTTTCGAAATCCAGTGACTTTTCGCAAGCAGCACTTCCCACAAAACCAAATTGCTTCAGGTGTGTCTTGTCTATTAAGAGGTTTAAACTTATATTTAAACGATATTTTTTAAGAAATATATTGACTTATTTGCAGACCACAAATTCCACGAATTCAAATTGTATGAAGTGTTTTTGTTCAATTGGTGGTTGAACTTTTTTTCGGATTACGGACACGCTTAAACATCAGTTCCCATACGATCACCGAAGTTAAGCAACGTCGAGCCTGGTCAATACCGCTTGGGAATACCATATGCTGTAAACTTGAATGTGCAGGGGGTGGGGTGACTGGGAATTGATAACCAGAGAGCCGAGTTTCAATTACCGTTAGGTTATATTCACTTACACGCAAATACCTTTGGGAAAGGTACGAACCCACCTCTTCTCCCTCAGCTATGGGTTAATTAGTAAGATTTATTATTATAATTATTTTTTCAAAAATGAATTCTTACAATCTAAAAATATTTTCTGATTGTAAATAACCTGAAAAGGTTGATAATTCGTAGAAAACATATCATGAACTTATTTTCAAATATTTTTTCCTTGCATCATTTATTTTTAATCAACGGTAGTCTGTCTATATTTCTGAGATGAGGTATTATGTACACTATTTACATTATTCGGACTATTGTTCTCATCTTTGTCGCCATATTTATTACAACGTTTCGGCCGTTGTACGCTCCGGCCTTCTTCAAGGACACATGGCACAGTGGATAAAGGCATTAGTTAGATCCAATGACAGGACCCAAAGAGTGTGAGTTCAATACCCAGTTAAGGCAGTGGAGAACTTGGGAATTAACAGGAGATAACTGATAACTGACATCCATTAAACATGACATGTGGAACTAAAACAGTCTAACCCAGTGAGCGAAATAAACATTCCAACCACCTGAAGAAGGCCAGAGTATACAACGGCCGAAACGTTGTAA
Source organism: Acanthosepion pharaonis (assembly GCA_903632075.3). Classification (NCBI taxonomy): domain Eukaryota; kingdom Metazoa; phylum Mollusca; class Cephalopoda; order Sepiida; family Sepiidae; genus Acanthosepion; species Acanthosepion pharaonis. The sequence continues at coordinate 7,114,867 of CAHIKZ030004391.1, read as the reverse complement.
TAAGTATGGCGACAAAGATGAGGACAATAGTCCGAATAATGTAAATAGTCAACGGCAGTCATTTTCTTATTTCAAATCGAAAGTCGTTGAAAGTGTTAATAGCTTTATTGCAGGCGCTTCGAGTTGCTTCTACGGGTCTATTTAAATAGAAGTTGCGTCGATAGAGATTTACGACATTGTATGCATCTAACTTCAGAAACCTATTACGATTAATGAGGCATATCTAACTTAGTTTATCTTTATTCATGTTTCTGGTAACGGAAGATGTTTTTTGCTGTTCGAAACTTCATAAACACTAATAGAAAGAAGGTACTGTAAATATTTCTCCTTTTATTGTTGCCAAATGTATAAAGGTGAAATTCGAGCAGCGACGATTATGCTGATGACATAAAATTTAAAGAGAAATGTATTAAAATTTTAAAATAAACAAGTTATTGATATTTATTAGGAGACGCGTCAGTGTCGAATCCACTTCCATCAGAGGACTACAGAAGCTAGTGACAGAGAGATACAGAAGGTATAATGTTTACCTGGCAACTTCATTTTATGAAACAAACCACAATACAGAAGAGTGTGTATTATAAAATCAGAGCTCCCTTGAAGTTGCCAGACATTCTCCTGCAGCTACTACGGAAATAATTCGTATTCTTAAGATCTGCAACAACGATTTGTGAGACCAAGTCAAGACATATTGACGAGGAGGAACTCAAAAGTTCTTGGACCAATCAAAATCCTTTCACAAATTCTGATGCTTGGCAAGAATGTTGGGAGTGAGTCTGATTGGATTTCAATGTTGATCTTTTCTTCCTATATATTAGTGTAATAATTTTAAACTTTATTTTTCGATTTAAAATTTAATTGATCTTAAAATACTCTTTCATCAAGATAAGTAACTAGAAAATAGAAATAATTAATTTCTATTTAAATAATTAGTTAATTTAAAAGGATAATCTGATGGATATTTTTTTTGTCTAATTGGTGGTAAGAATCTGTCTCCTAAAAGTATACTTGTTTTTATATATATATATATATATATATATATATATATATATATATATATATATAGTATCTAGGTGTTCACACCATTGAGTTCACGTCAAATCAAAATCAATTAATTTGTATTCCGTTATTTTTAACCCTTTGACCATTAGCACCGCTTTACCGGTGGTAGAGAAAAATGACGTAATGCCCAGTCACCAGTTGAACTTGCGTCGTGTTTTGCTATTGGTTATCTTATTTTGAAGAGCCAATCAGAAAAGCCGTAGTATTCTAATGTCATTGAACGTTATATTAATATGTCCGCACCTTTTCATTGTGTTTTGTGCAAGTGTTTTTACCATGAAGTGTGCAGAGTCTCAACCTGGACCACAAGGGATGCAATTAGGGACTATTTTTTTTATATCTACCATGAAACATTACATACCAATTATTTGCGAATTATTAACTCAGCAGCTCAGGCAGAAGGGTTATTGTTCAAGAACGCACGTCTCAAAGGGTTAAAAAAAACATTTAAGAACCGCTGGCGTTGCGCATCGTCGTTGTGATATTTTTTCTTATTGCCTATTTTCATGAAAGGGTTTTTCAAGCTTATTTATTACTCCAAAACAGATATGGAATTCATTTACCTGAGAAAATGCAACATACACTATAATACCATTATTTGTCCCTCCATTAGAGCAAAGCCATCCCATTATTTTACAAATAATGGACTATTTCGTTTTGACCGTGTGGAAAGACGGAAAGGACATATAAGAGACGCAGTCTGGTTTCAGTGAAAAAAAAGAAAAAGAAACACACACACACACACACACACACAGAGAGAGAGAGAGAGAGAGAGAGAGAGAGAGAGAGAGGGGGGCAGGAAGATGATCGAGAAAAGGACGGACAAAAAGTGAGGAGGAAAGATGTGAAAAGGAAACAGACACACCTATATGCAAACATTAATGTATATTTGGGCAGCAACCGTTTAAATGTCTTTCGTATGGTTTCAGTGAGAAAAAGAAAAAAGAAATAGATAGATTGATATAGAGAGGGGGAGAGTGTGTGTGTGAGAGAGAGAAGATATAGAGGAGGTGATACCGTTTTCGTGTGTTTACCTCTTCTTCAATGAAACTGAAAACTAGATATATCATTTAAAATAATTATATCATTTAGTTATTAATTATCTTATTATATATTGTCTTGAGTGTTCACTCCTGGTTTTATAGGAAAAATAAAAATGAAAAAAGCGATATATAAAAAAAATCGAATTAAAAGTACAATAAAAAATGAATTTCTAACTTTCAAAAATTCAAATATGTAAAAATAGCTGCCTGTATTTCTGAGATGAGGTATTGTAATTATGTCCATTATTTACATTGTTCGGACTGTAGTCCACATCTTTATTGCCATATTCACGACGTTTCGGCCGTTCTAGGTACCGGCCTTCTTCAGGATCTGTATATTTCTGATATGAGGTATTGTAATTATTTATACTATTTACATTGTTCGGAGTGTTTTCCACATCTTTATTGTCATATTTACGACATTTCGGCCGTTGTACGCCCCGACATTCTTCAGGCGATTGAAATTTCGAACTGACACATGACCAGGTAGATAGATAAAAGCGTTGGTTGGTGACTTGACCTAAAGAGTTATGAGCTCAATACCTGCAGTGGTCAACAAAAACTTGGAGAGTTGAGTTAAAGGGGGATAACTGGGACATCCGGATGAGGCATGGCACGTGGAAGTAGAACATTCTACTCTGGTGAACAAAATAAAGAATTCGGTTCGAACAATGTAAATAATGCAAAAAGAGGTTTAATTTTATTTTCAGTATGATCTTTTAAAACAATTTATTATCAATATCCTCTTCGACTGTTTTTGCCACATTCCAAACAATGAACAAAATGTTTACCGTGATCTTTGCACACGTCTCTAGCACATTTAACGCAATCTTTACTGCCATTTAAACAATTGACTAAAACCAGAATCACTTTGAAAGACCTATTCAGAAAGCTACTTGACTAATCTTGAAATTTTGACTTGCTACTTTTCCAACAAGGAGATGCATTTCACGGAGCACTCAAACACCAAACAGTAGTAAAGAAGGTTTCAAACCAAAACAATACGTTTGCTAATTATTGAATAAAAGAACTCCGAAGAACAAGCTTGCATGCAATTAGTATTAGACAATAAAGTACAGAGGATGATATTGTTAATATTTCGGTGTTTATTCATAGCCTCAGGAAAATCATGCTAGTCATACGCTGATCGTTATAAGTGAAGCGAGTGAATTGGCTTTAAAGTGGATGATCGATTTTTAATGCCCGTATTATGTAAAACCAGGCCCTTGCTTTATGTCCCATTATGCGGCAGACGACGCCCAATTTACAATGTAAATATGCACTAAACTAGAATCTTACATTGTCAATCGATCAGCCAATTCAGTCAAAGTTCCTTTTCCTTGAAACGAATGTTAAATTCTCTAATGTCCGCCAGGCATGGGGAATAATGGGCCTTGTCCTAACATACTGACGTGTTGGCAGGGACTTTGAAGTTGGAGTTCTCTGAAACTAGCTGCACTAGAAAGGCTAGGGAGCTCATTCTACCCTACTATTTTATACATACCAATAGAGTAGGAGTGAGATTGATTCATATTTTTCAAAAGGGCAAAGTGAACACGTCATCCTCAACCGGAATTTGAACTAGGTTTGTCGATTACGTATGATTATTATTTACATTTAAAATAGTGCTCTGAACGTTATAACTTCTTTGTTACCATTTAGTAGGTTATACACTGGAGCGTATTATTTATTTAAAACTTTCATTGGGAACTGATTTACTTGTTTTTATAATTTTAGTAAAAAGTAGTCGAAATGGTCCTAATTACTTCCCTTTAGTAGAACTCTCCCTATATATGGATTTATTTTGGAGTGCGCAAAACTGAATAAAGCGTTACAAGCGAATCACTTTTTTAAAAATTGTTTATTGCAATAAAGAATGCCATAAATTAACACATTAACTGCCAAATTTTTTAATGCTCATTTTTGACCAAAACAGGTGTCTAGGAGTTTATTTATTCCTTATGTTTAATTTCAGTAGTTACCATTGTCATTTTTATAGAAACTAAAAAATCAAATATATATATGTGTATAAAACATCAAAAAATAATATTGATTAGAAATAATAAAAAAATACTTTTCAAAATAGTCATTGTTTTTCTACTCGTGAAATGTAAAATTACGACAAAATGTCTTCTATGATTAGTTACGGCTAATAATAAAACACTTTAAATGCTAAGTGTTGTAAAATATACCTCTGCAAATGCAATCTATGTAAGAAATTCAATGTAAATACAAGGAATAACATGTAGTGAGTTTAATTTTAACAGATCCCCAAATGCGGCTCATGGCTGGTAATGGGTTAAATATAAGGTTCACTTTCGTATGATGAGATTTATTAGTAAACAGAAAAGCATTCGGCAGACAAGACGATATTTCTTATATCATCCAAAAAACTGCAACAAAAACAAAAGTCATCTCATCGGTCAAATACAAAAACTAGACTGACCTTAAAATAGACACTTTCGGAGTGGGTGACAACAAAGCAACTGATGAACCACATCAAGATAAATCTACCAAAAATTAAGTTTTATCGGTTATCTTGTTATGATGTGATTAGTAGTTGGGTTGATCAAATTAAATGCGGCTGCGTGTTTCAAGATAATCAACATCCATACATTAAATTTTAAACATCAAGGAAAAATCAAGCTCAGTGAACATTAATAAAATATTGTATTAACAATGATATACAAATTGAAGTCTTAGCTCAATACAGAATAGTTCCACAGTGTTTTATCAGTGTAGAAAGATGTAATGTTCTTGAGTGATATCAACAGGAATTAGTATGATTACTCGAATGAGTAATAATTAAGAATTAAAATGTCAATATAGCGCCGTGCCGTATTTTCCAAGAATTGAACTGCAACTGGTCTTTTGGTTGATAGCGAAGTTCTTTTATATCGATGGGTAGGCTCCGGATAGCTTAGCGCCAGAAATATAGAAAAGATACTAAAATACGCGATTGGTCAGGAAATGGACCAATCCGTGATTTTAGAGAAAAATTCGAATTACTTGCGATGGTTATATTGTCCTATAATAAATATCATGTATTTTTTTAACCAATGAGAATTCGAGAAAATGTAGGCGTGGCACTACAATCTCACTTGACTTTTCCAAAAACGTCTGTAGGTGGCGCTCAGTAAAACCCATGAAACGCAATCATATTCTCCCTCTTCCTCTTTTTAGTTCTTTTAACTCTTGCTTCCAGATGTAGCCGGCGTCGATAAAGAACACTTTCGTTTAGGCGCATTCGCTTTCTTCGTCCTCTGTTGACTTTTCATTACAATTGTGGAAACATGTAATTCCATTTTTTTTTTAATAACATGCGTTGTCGTCTGTTTTGTATTTATTGTCTTTATTTTTACCCGAACTCACATTGAGTCCGCTAATATTGTTTGTAGGGTAAATGTTCGAAGATCCCATGAATATGTAATATAAAATATCTATATCCACAACATAATGGTGACATATTTTTACCCAAACATACCACTATCCCGCAACAAATATAATAAAAATCAGTTATTTTTGGCATTTATTCATTTTCTGACATAGATTTTTCTAAAATAAAAAACTGAGGAAATATATTTTTAAAATAAAATGGCAAATATATTTCTAAAATAAAAAATGGGCAAGTATATTTCTAAATCAGTCTAACCTCTTAATTTGAATGTATGAAATCTTTATGAAGCATCTTTTGGAAAAAAAAAAAACATGTTTAATCAGTTGAAATTTTATTCGAGATTTTAATACGAAGTGTGAAAATTACTAAAATCGGAAAAATTGCAATAAAATTAAGATAACTATTTACATTATTCGGACTACTGCTCTCATCTATGTCACCATATTTATTACAACGCATCGGCCGTTGTGCGCTCCGGTGTTCTTTAGGTGGTTGGAATGTCGAACTGAAGGCTTTATTTCGCTGTTGTAGTTCGACGTGCCATGTCTACTGGATGTCAGTTATCTCCTGTTAATTCCCCTGTTAGTTCACCACTGCCTTAACCGGGTATTGAACTCACACTTTTTGGTCCCTGTCATTGGATCTAGCTAATGCCTTGATCCACTGTGCCATAAAGTGGATAAAGGTTATAGCACTATGCACTATAAATAGTGTACATAATACCTCATCACAGAAATTAAGATAAGTTTGAAAAGTTTTCCATTGTTTTTTGTAAGCATATTGTAGAATTTTGTTTGAAAAATATTCAAATTATTTTTAAAAAGATTTATTTTAAAACTGATGATTTAATTCTTTCTTAATTTTTTTTTAGAAAATTCTTGAATATTTTAGATTGCGAGAAATCTGTCCATGAGCAAAAATCTTTTTGTATCTCGTATGGTGACGGGTTCCCAGGGATTCTCTTCATATATATATATATATATATATATATATATATATATATATATATATATATATATATAATTATTTATTCGAAAATTATAACAAAAATATGTTATAAAATCATTAAAAAAATAGCCATTTTGTTTCAACACTTCTGGTGTTTTCTCAAGGGATGGTGTTGAATGTAGAATAAAGGGTTTTAAAAAAGTTCAAATCGATCAAACACCACTCGTTTAGGGGAAACGCTGTTACATAAGCTTGAATGACCAATCAAAATACAAGCATATGAGAATTCAAAAAACTTGACAACGAACTAAGCTTATAATAATTATTTAATGCTTTAACGTTGGGGTTAGACTAAAATAGAATTTATTTTAACTAATAAATATTAAATTATACGATAAAATTTTAAATTAAAAATTACCAATTTTAAAATTTAAATTTGATCTATATTAAGTTTAAAATTATAAAATTACTGAGAAAAAAAGAAAAATAAATACATATGTTATTCTATTTATATTGTTTTTATTGAAATTAAGTTGGAATAAACGTTAAGATGAAATGTTGCTCCGAACTTCATGACAACATAGATACATTTGAATCGTAAATAGAGGCAGGGGAGTATGACATCTTGCAAAAGGCAATAGGAAACATAACATGCATAAATAATATATATATATATATATATATATATATATATATATATATATATATATATATATATATTTTTTTATGCATGTTATATTTTTTGATTTGTATCCTGTAGAGTGGGGTCCAAACTATGGTCTTTAGGCCCTATCCGAGAATTGTCATTTAACTGATAGCACTTTTCGTAGTATATGGGATGTTCCTAGTAGGACGATCTGGGCAACTTGTATGTTGATGTTACCTGGAACACTGTTATTAAAATTGTCCATTCTTTTTCTCACGAGGCCCAGACGTCCAATTACTACTGGTACAGTCTATGTCTTCATTCCCTTATATCCCGATGATTTTCAGGGGAGGGGGTTCTCTCAACTGGAACTTCTATGTCAATAAGCATACACATCCTGGATTTCTTGTCTTTTATTATAATATCAGATGTTTTGGCTTTTATTTCCCTGTCAGTTTGAATTGACATGTCCCAGAGGATAGTTACATCGTTATTTTGTGTAACTGTGTCTGGTTGGTACTCATATCATCTCTCAGAGGTTTTGATTTTGTACTTCTTGCACATCTTCCAGTGCACATATGTCGCTACCGTGTTGTGTCTGTGGCTATATTCATTTTTGGCTAGTTCCGGACATTATGTGATAATATGGTCGACACTTTCATCATATTTTGAGCAGGACCCGAATTTCAGGTTAGTTCTATCACATCTGCTTCTTTCGTTTTTTTTATGCATTTGCCATGCAACGTCTTGTCCTCCCTTTTTTTTGTTTTTATAATTGTTTTGCTTTCTGCTTTACTCGTTTGGTGTAGATGCAATTCGCTTCGATTTTGTTGATAGCATTTCAGGTATATATTAACCGTTTTCTTGAAGAATGCTTGCTTCTTTGTTGATGGGGTGGATTTAGTGTTTTACTATTTGTAGGAGACTGCCATTGGTATTGTATGCTTCCAATGCTATTTTTGCAGTTTTTAGTGTTATTTCATATTGGATTAGACTTCGGCCTCCTAAATACTCTTGGTACGTACAGCCTATCAACATTTGATTTCAGGTGATGCATCCTCATTTGGGTAAGAATTTTTTCTGGTTTTGGTGTCCAATCTTTTAATGTCATTCAACTTCCATTTAATAATGTTGAAGGTGTAATTATTATTATTATTATTATTATTATTATTATTATTATTATCTTCAGTTTTCTTGATTTGCTATTTGAGACAATCCTTTACCAAATCTTTGACGTGGAAGATCTGAGGTAAAGGAAGGTTTTTCTTAGAAAGTTATTGAACTTATTAGATTGAGAGAAATCTTCTGACTAAGTGAGTGCTTCTCATGAGTACAATCTTTTTTTTTTTTATCTCATATTGTGACGGCTTCCTGGGGATTTTTTTATATGAAGATTCTTTTTAATCATTCCCTGAGCTACTATTATGCTTTTTAATCATTCCCTGTGCTACTATTATGATTTTTAATCATTCCCTCTGCTACTATTATTCTTTTTAATCATTCCCTGTGGAATTGTGGTTGTGGTTGTGCTTGTATTCTTGAATGTTTTGTTCATATTTTCTAAAGGTTTGATTAAATTTTTTTTTAAACAGAAGGGAGAATAATATCTATGTGATCGCACCCATGTTATTGAAGTTTTATTATTATTGAGTGAGAAATCAGAACAGCAAAAAGGTGACACTGGGGTACAAATAAACGAAGCCATATATCCCTATCACGATACTCCTGATAAGGTTATGTCAGGTATATGGCTCGCTGTCAAATATACGCGAGATGGTGACATGATTGGATAAAAACATCGCGTAATATTATAGGTTGGGCCCAGTTAGAAATACCTTCATGTTGTGTAACTCATTTGCTAAGATAGATTGAGGGGTGAGTGTTTCTCATCCGTACAATCTTTTTTTTTTTATCTCATAATGTGACGGTTTCCCGGGGATTATCTTTATATGAAGATTCTTGTGACTTCCAAGTCTCTTTAACGGAGCCATCCTTGAGGCTTAGAAAAATAACCCCCTTTACACTCAGCTGTTGTGGTTGAGCCGAAATGCACAGGGCATCAGCTCTTAGTGAACATACCCAACTGTTTAAGGTTAGTCAACTGACTAGCAAATTTGTGGTATTCAGTGAGATATTTACTATAGCTCATCCCAATTCCCGAAAACAAAACATACACAAGACACTTACTTGGTGTAGCATCTGGACATCTAATAATATTATTGTTTTTATTTCCTTTGTTTTCTGGGGTATATTCATTTCTTTCCGGGTCCCGCCCAGAGGTCTAAGGTCAGAAATGGTATCATCACATATTCCACTGAGCAATTAAAAAACAAAAATAAACACACATTTTTTCATAGATAAAGCCCTTCGTAAGATGTCGGCTGTATTCTTGAGAACAATGTTTTGTATTTCTTTAAGGCATGGGCTTCCAGAGATCACTTCAATGAGTCTATTGGAATATTTTCCAACCAAGCCGAAAGCTTCAACTACAACAGGGATTGTTGATGTTCTCATGTCCCACGTTATTTTCACCTTTTTCTCTTATGCCGTAATTAAACGATCAGGAATCGCCCGTAACAAATGACGATGTTTTTCTTTACTTTTCTGCAGCAACAAAACCTTTATCAGAACTCTGGTTGTCTCAGCCTGCACTGATTTATGAAGTATCTCAGCTTCAATCAACGTTTCCGTTTTCATCCAGCCATTTCATCCAGCCATTTTTGGATTATAGCTGTCACTATTCGAATGATACCCACATCAATAGAAACAACTACTTTCTTAATACCCAACAAGCATACGATCTCTTGTTTCAAATCCTGATAACGTTTACTCTTCCTTTCTTTCTTATCTACACTTACGTCTTTTGATGCCGCTATAGCGATGATACAGCACTGTTTGACTTTCGTCTGCGGCAACAAGAACAAAAATTATTATTATTGTTATACTTTCAAAATGGTTTTGGTTTCAACCGGAATTCTTGCATTATCTGTGTTTTTCATCAAGTCGTACGACCTCAAAGAGATAACATCTCCGACAGAATATTTACAATGCTAATCAAAGCCGATTTCTGAAAGGATGGGATACTAGTATTTATTTTGATTTTCTCAATATAGGATTTTAAGTTCATTAGTTAAGACTACAATACTCCAATGATAACTAGGAACAAGAATAGCATGAGCGCCCCACATTCTGGATTATTATTTTCTTTGATTTCTGTGTACACCAGAGACCTAAGATCAGAAATAGCTTCATGACATCGTCCACTGATCATGTTTTGTATCCCTCAAAAAACAACCATCTAAGAAAGCATATACAGGGTGTCCATAAAGTTCGTGTGCACTTTTAAATTATAATTGTGCACACGAACTTTATGGACTCCCTGTATTTTTTACGCCCTTCGTAATGTATGAGTTGTACTTGTGTGTACAATTTTTTTCTTTAATGTGTGAGCGACAAGGAATCCCTTCAATGAGTCCATAGGAACGCTTTCCAATCAATCCAAGGGTTCCAACATTATATGTCCTATTTTTAAAGTTTCCACTTCAAGATTTTAATATTTTGATAGTTTCTTGAAGATCTTCAAAGATACATTACAATATGCACGGACTGCCATGTCAGTAAGAAAGCACATTCTGTTTTTTGATTACGATATCTTGGGCAATTAGTTTTGATTGTTTTGTTTGGATTTTAAAGTCTCTTAAAATTGTTACAGGTCCTATCTCTGTCACCGGGTCTGGGTGGAGTTCATACCAGTTTCTTGCATTTTGCTGCTCGTAAAATTTGCATATTTTCCAGTGTAAATATTGGCCCACTCTATCATGCCGAGTTTTATATTCAATGGATGCAAATACCGTGCAACCTGATACAAAATGGCCAATTATTTCCGGGTATTTATAACAGAGTTTTCATTTCGAGTGAATAGAATTTTTCAGTATGTATGTTTGGCAATTTCTAGTTAACAAGCATTGAATAAAACTTTCGGTTTCCGTTTTTAGCCCTGCACTACGTAACCATTGATGTGTACGGCGTTTGTCTGCATCAGCTTGTTTGGTACGGCAAGAGTATTGACCATGAAAAGCTTATCTTGCCATCGTTTCTTCATTTGGTACATTGTATCTGTTTTTGATTTCTTTTTTTAGATTCTTTGCCTCTGCAGTAGGTGTATTATGATTTATTTGCACTTTTTTCACCCACTTGAAATTCCCTTTTGAATTTGTTTTCTTTATTACTGAATAAAGTTTCTTTTTTCTTTCAGGTTCTTTGGCACAGATCATCATACAATCTTCAGCTTTGATTATTCTGTTTGTGTTTATTTTAAAGTCCCATAAAATTGTTACAGGTCCTATGTCGACAACCGGGTCTGGTTGATGTTCATACCAATTTCATGCAGTTTCCTATCTGTAAAAGCTGCAGATTTTAAAATGCAGATATATGCCTACTCCGTCATGCCGGGTTTTATATTCAGTGGGTGCCAATACTGTGCAACTTGATACAAGATGGTCAATTATTTCCGGATATTTATCACAGAATCTGCATTTTGGGCTAACACAATTTTTCAGTAGGCGAGCTTGGCAAATTTTTGCTATCAAGGACTGTTCCTGTGCAGCAAGAAAAAAACCTTACGTCTCAACATTTAACCCTGCACTACGTAACAAAAGGTGAGTACGGGGTTTGTCTATATCAGAGTATTGACCATGAAAAGGCTTATTTTGCCATCGTTTGTGCATTTGCTTTCTTTCTTTTCTTTTAGGTTTTTTGCCGCTGAAGTAGGTGTTTTATATTTTATTTGCAATCCTTCACCCACTTGAAATTGCCTTTTGAATTTGTCGGCTTTCTTTATTACTGAATGAAGTTCCTTATTTTTTTCATGTTCTTCTGAATCTTCCAGATATCTTTGAAGATCGATTTTTATGGCGTTGTAAGACAGTTCTAGTTGAACTAATCCTCTTCCTCCTTCGGATATGGATAAATTCAGACGATCAACATCAGCCTGAGGATAATGCATGCGGCGGCAAGTGAAAAGCTTTCTCATTTTGACATCCAATCGCTTAATATCAGCTATGGTCCAATTAAGGATGTTAAAACTGTATTGCACCATAGGGACAGCCAAAGTATTTATGGCTGATATTCTGTTTTCAATTTTAACACCAAGCTCTTCTATCTATCTATCTATCTATCTATCTATCTATCTATTATTTTATTTCGTTTGATTTCTGTGTGTATTCATTTCTTTCCGGGTCCCGCCCAGAGACCTAAGTTCAGAAATGGCATCATAACATTTTCCACTGAGCAATTAAAAAAAAAAATTTACATATATAAAGCCCTTTGTAATGTGTGGTCTGTACTCGTGAGAACATTTTTTGTATTTCTTTAAGGCATGAACTTCCAGGAATCCCTTCAATGAGTTTATTGGAATCTTTTCCAATTAATCCGAAGGTTTCAACTACAACAGGGATTGTTGATGTTCTCATTTTTGAGAGTTCGATTTCAAGGTCCTTTGTATTTTGATAGCTTTCAAAAGATGCATTGCAGTCTGCAGAGACTACCATTTTAATAAGGAGGTGATTATTTTGTTTGCAGGTCTCTAATAACAATGCCAGGGCGGTTGGCTTTGATTGTTCTGTCTCTGTGTACTGTGTAGTGACATAAAATTGTTACAAGTCCTATCTCCATAAGCGGGTCTGGGTGTTGTTCATACCAATTTCTTACAGCCTCCTTTCCGTAGAAGTTGCAGATTTTCCAGTGCAGATATTGGTCCACTCTGTCGTGCCGTGTTTTATACTCAGTGGGTGCCAATACCGTGCAACCTGATACAAGATGGTCAATTGTTTCTGGATATTGATCACAGAATCTGAATTTTGGGCTAACACAATATTTTAGCATGTGTGCTTGATAATTTTTAGTTAACAAGCATTCGTCTTGTGCAGCCTGTTTGGTTTCAGCTTTTAACCCTGAACTACGTAGCCACTGATGGGTATGGGGTTTGTCTACATCGACTTGTTTGGTACGGGCAGAGTATTGACCGTGAAGCGGTTTATCTTGCCATCGTTTCTGTATCTGGTCGGTTGCATTTGCTTTCGTTTTTAAGTATTTTGCAACTTCAGTCGATGCTTTACTGGTATTTCTACACCCATTTGAAACTCCATTTTGAATTTGTTGACTTCCTTTATTACGGAATAATGTCGCTTACTACTTTCATGTTCTTTAACACATATCATCATCCAGTCTTCTGTAGTTTCCAGATATCTTTGAAGGCCAAATGTTGTAGTTTTGTAAGACAGTTCTAGTTGAACTAATCCTCTGCCTCCTTCGGATCTGGGCACATACAGACGATCAACATCAGCTTTGGGATAATGCATACGACAGAAAGTGAGAAGCTTTCTCGTTTTGACATCTAATCGCTTAATGTCAGTTATGGTCCAATTAAGGATGTAGAAACTATATTGCACCACAGGGAGAGCCAAGGTGTTTATAGCTGATATTCTTTTTTTTTTTTTTTTTAATTCAGCTCTGTATTCAGTACCAGGCGCACACGCCTGTAGTACTCTTTTCTTAACTTCTTCATTTGGGTATGCTGTATACCATCTCCTTCGCTAATTCCCAGGTACCTATAGGCTTCTTCTTGTTTCAGTCTCCTAATCTTTGTGACAAAATCTAAATCAATTGAGTGTGTTTCTGTAATTTTCCCTTTCTTGAATATTACTTTATTATACTTGGATTCTTCAAAAATGTTTTTACATAATAGTCAAACGTCTGGAAGTTCAGCAAAGGACACCAAAGGAAATTGCAATTGTTTTATGTAAGAAAGATATACAATTAGAATGTATGGAAAATCGTTAAGAAATGATGAAAGTGTTCATGCAACGTATTAACTTATTGCTGATAATGCAAATTATTTCATTCAACATATTTTTATATGATCATATCAGTTGCTTAGTATGTTTTGGTAGTTTGTAGTTTGTATTATAAAACCGATTTGAGTGAAATTCATACTGAATGAAATGTGTCTCTTCTAATCTGAAATTCGACTTATCCACGGGAATACACGGTATTCGCAGCCATCGCAATGAGGCACACAGTTAATATTTTTTTTGTTAAGAATGAATATACTCACCTGATACTCACCTGATACTCACTTGATCCGGTAAACGACCTCGAGTCGTTTACCGCATACATGAAGCTAGGACTTTCATAAATTGTTTGTTGATTCCGGATTTTTTTTCTTGTTGCAAACATCAAAATGTATCCTTGTTCTTAGTGTCTTTGGAGATGTACCATTTTCAAGTATAGCCTGTCACCAGGCCTTAATTCATTTGACTGGAAATTACAATGACCATATCAGCATGTGAAAGACTTGACAAAATTTAGGGAGATTAAAGTGACTTCTGTTTTTGGCTAATTGATTTAATTCATAGGAAATTCATTTAAAATTTCTTACTTCCAAATACTGACGGTATTTACACATGGGGCAGTGGTTAGGAAAGTAGTCTGGTTGACTACTATTCTATAGAGTAGTGAGTTTGATCATTATTGTTTACTCCATATTTGTGTCCTTGTGTCAAACTAAATAAATAAGAATCACTCGTACCAATGACTTAAAAGTTGTTTTTCGTTCGTTAATTTTCGCTTATTTTATTGATTCATTCTTATATATTTAACTTACTTAATGATTTTCTATATTTTCTAGATTTGGTATCAAAATAATGTTTATTAGATTTAAGTTGTAGAATTTTATTTAATCTTTTGAGTTATGATATGGTTGTAGATAGGGTAGTAAGGATTTGTTTTCGTGTCTGCATTTCGAAATGAGCAATGTTCCTTTGTTTACGAGTTCATCTTGTTATGGGAAGTTGATTATCGCTATCTTGCCTTTAGACACAGGATACATTATTTTCAGATGTTCTTGGTGGTTGATACTGTTTTTCTTATTTTCTATGTTATTTTTTAAAATAAATTTTCAGTTTTCAAATAAGTTTTGAGAGGCTTGTGCTGTTTAAATATTTTTATGTTAAATAATGTTTTATAAATAGCTTCTTTGTATCCTGGGAATTTTTTGTCATATATATATATATATATATATATATATATATATATATATATATCAGAGTGGACATTTTAAGGTATGTTAGCCAGTTTCATGCTAAACGCAATCGTCAAACCATATCAGATTGCACTTATCATGAAGCAGACTGTTGCCTTTGGATGTTCAATGTCCACTTTTAAATTTACGAGCTCTATCGTTGATAAAGCAGGTAAATTTAAAAATGGACATAACCCATAAATATAGCATAGCATAATACTATATATATATATATATATATATATATATATATATATATATATATATATAAGTTTCGTTAATAATGACTGATGAGTTACTGTGATTAAGTTTTTTATTTAATTTTTCTTTTGTTCGTAAAAGTGTTTTCCTTTCTGGACACTAAGTTACCAAAAATTCTGCATGTCCCAGTGCTTTCGGCTATTCTTTTAGTCATTATCAAGAACGATTGTTATTTTTAACTGAATATGAGTTTTTTTGTGTGTGTGTCTAGGGTTGTATGAATGTTCCAAACACGGTCAGCACATTGAGGCCGTGTTCGTAGTTAATGTTATTGAGTGTTGGCTTTTCCTTTTTTATTGTTAGTACCATTATTTTAAATCATTTTTTAGATGTGGATGAGACTGTCATACTTGTATTTTCGATTAGTATGTTGCAGATGAAGTTTGGTAGATTTCTGTCTGTGTTTAAATGAGTCCTAATTCAGCTATGGTCAGATAGGTGTAACGTAAGGTGTCTAGATAGTCATGTAGCAACATGACCACTATATATATATATATATATATATATATATATATATATATATATATATATATATTCTGGGTTTCCTTTAAATCTTACTGTAGCTTGATATTTGACGTTAGCTTATAGGTAGTCACCATGTGCTCGGCATTCTTACATTGTTCTACAGTTACAGATGATGGTTGTGGATGCTTGTGATATTCTGTTGATTATTATGTTATGATATTTATCATTTCTATCGTGTTTATGTTTTCGGTGTAACTATAGTTAACTTTTAGAGTTTTTGTTACCAACATTTATTTGATCTATATCTATTTTGACGTTAAGTGCTTTTTTCTTTTTTAGATGTAAAATTGTTTTCGAATTCCAATATTCATTTTTGGTTCATTAGATTCAGTTCTTATTCAATCAGGTTCATTAGATTCACTTACACGCAAATACCCTTGGAAAAGTTATGAATCCATCTCTTCTCCTTCTTCAGTTATGGGTTGAATAGCAGGACAGACTGTGTTCTTTTGCCTTGGTTGGTAACCAGTTTACTGCAGAAAGAAATGGAAGTCCACTGCGGAAAGAAAATCTGCCTCGTCAGTCATGTATCAAAAGATACATGATCGCTCAAGTGTGTATCACGTATGGCACTTAACTGACTAAAATATTAGTAGATTATTAAAGAGTAGCAAATTGAGGATTTGCTGGATAATCTGCTAATGATATAGAGTAGGATTTGTTTAATAATCCTTGATGAACTGTTAAAGGAATTGTGCATGTAATGTGGGTTATCGTTTTTTTTTTCTGAATGGTTATTATATATATATATATTAAAATTTCTATATCTCAAAAAATATGTCCAATTGTTCTGAAATGTTCACTAAATGTAGACAAATGGCAGTTTATTTGCTCCTTAAATCTGTTAGTTATTTGCAATGATACAGATCGAGCTACGATTCGTTTATCAATTGTCTACATTTAAGGAAGCAATAGGGAAATATATGAGAATAACGCACATAATCCAAATTTCTCAAAAGCGACGTTAAGATAAAGAATATTTATAATCACTACGTCATTTTCCAACATGGCGAACCGATAAAAAGTTGACAAACTGATGTTGTCAAACTGCGAAAGGAAAATCACACAATTGATCAGATCGCAAAACAGGTGAAGCGTTCCAAAATTTTGGACTGAATTCTGAAACTGTACGAAAACATTGGTTGATTAAGCAGTCCAAAACAAGGTGAGTAGACCAAGGAAAACAACGACCAGAGAAAACAGGATTGTTCAACGCCTTGCACTAAAAGATCGTTTTCGAAATGCGGCTGGCATTTCTCGAGAAATTTCAAATGACATTAATGTGTCTCGACAAACTGTGTGTAGACGCTTGCAAGAAATAAAGCTTTATGCTAGATGTCCACAGAAGAATCCGGACATAAGCAAAAAAAAAAAAAAAAAGAACAAGGCAGAAATACTGGAATTTGCAAACAAGTATGCGCTGTACTCAGAAGAATAGTAGTCCAATGTATTCTTCATTGATGAAAGTAAATTTAATGTATTTCATTCTGATGGAAAACAGAATGTAAGAAGACGAATTGGCGAAAGATCGAGTGCATGACGAAGACAGTCAAGTTTGACGGAGGCACAGTGTGATGATTTTCGTCATGTTTTCAAGTCTGGACACGTCACCTCTTGTACGCTTACATACTAGAGTAATGCTGCTATATACGAGAATTTGTTAGAAGAACATGTACAGTTATTACAAAATTCTGGGTTTGAAAATCATGCGTTTATGCAGGATAATACTTCCTGCCATAAGGCAAAGCAGGTTATTGCTTATTTAAAAGACCAAGGAATAAACGTTATCGATTGACCAGCTCAAAGACCACACATGATTACCATAGAAAAGTTATGGAAGACTTTAGGAAAATATGTCATGGCGAGTAATACTTATATTTAGTGAAATCCTGTGCAGCAGAGATTCAGATTATGGGTCTAAGCAGTAAATATTGACTTTTTGCATTGTGCTGTCAAATTATTTTTTTAATTAAAACATTGTTTCGTTTCTTAATTTTGGACACTTGATATTTGAGTAAAAAATCATAGCTCTCTCTCAGTATCATTCCACATAACTTACAGATTTAAAGCACGACTGAACTGCCATTTGTCCAAAATTTATGAAAATTTCAGAACAATTGGAGTTATATTTTTATACAAAATTTTGGACAAAATCCAGTGAAGGGTCTGCAATACAATTGGTCCTGACCAGGCATCTCGTCTCCAGTCACCTTCTCGCTAACATGGCATATCTTCCCTCTTTCTGTTCTACAAATATTTTCATGGTAACTTCTTGGACGAGCTTTTTTCCCCTGGTGGCTCCACTACATGAAGTTAAACATGCTACTAGATTGGCAGCTAGGACTCATCGCTTTACTGTTGAACTAGCTAAATACAACAACCATTTCTACTCTAACAGTTTTTCTCGTACTTCCCACTCGTGGAACTTGCCTTCCTGGTAACTGCAATCTTCAAAAATTTAAATGTAATGTCAATCGCTATTTTATGTCTTCTTGAATCCTGTTCATCTTTTGTCATTACTTCAATCCTTTCTGTACTCAGTCTTCACTTTCACTTTCACTTTCAATTCCTGTTGCCACCTGCATATTGCCGTCTTGCTTGCGGTGGAATGATTAAAAAATGATATGTAGTAATTAGAGGGATCAGATTATTACTTAATCACAATGGGAAATCAATCCCCCATTTTATTTCCAATAGACTCTTATATGACCATAAATTTCCCCAATGCCGTAAAAAAAAACCTGACACATTTTCTTAAGTCCTTATTATTATTTGTAGGTTTTTAAATGTATATTTTAAATATATTGTTATCAATTATATTAATATGTAGCAATTCTGGGGATCAGTTTATTAGAAAAAGCAGACCCCCATTTTATGTAGACTCTAGCATATTTTGTAAAGACCTTCCTTTGATTATCAAGTCTTCAAATGTGAGTTTTCAGATTATTTTTGAATTGTACTCTTTCACAAAAGTTGGTATCTTCTCATCTTGACTTAATAATAAACTTGGAATTGTCCACCATTGTCTTAACAATGGTATTACTACCTAGTGTTGCCAGTGTAAAGCCAATAACTCTAGTACAGGAAAACCTTACAGAAATCTTCTTTATATATATATATATATGCTCCTAAAAAAAAAGAAGCTTAGTGGTAGAATCCCCGACTAACGCCAATTCTGTCGGGTTTAGATCCTAGCTAGAGGCAGCCGGACGTCTAACCACACTGATGAGCTGTGATACAGCGAAACAGTCTGTCAATATGTATGCTCCTGAAAAATTTATTTCGTTTGAGCTCTCTGGGGAGGAAGTGTGGGTTTGTAAACAGTGACTACTACGGCTAATAATGCAAGACCCTTCGGTAAATCGAATCGAGTTCCCTCAGTCACTGTGTGTTTATCTAAAAATAAATACGCTAAATTCACCTTCTTCCCTGCCGTGCTCCAACGGCTTAGTGATAGAATCCCCCGACTGAAGCCAATTCTGTCGGGTTTCGATCCTAGCTAGAGGCAGTCGGACGTCTAACCACACCGATGAGCTGCGAAACAGTCTGTCTGTGGATGACAATATATATATAAATTTGAATTTAAAAAAAACAAATATTAACATCATATATAGGAAGTAAACTGATGTGTAATAAATAAATACATTTTAGAAAATAGCCTATCTCTCCAGCAGTTCGATATTAATAACAATTTCTATAACTTGATTTAAAAAAAGAATTCTCAGTGCCCCCCTCTCCATCGTGCGCATGCGTAAACACATTGATGTAAACATAGAGGGCGAAACGCGTCACACGGAAACATTTTTTACTATGTCATAGATTTTCCTAAAATTTAATATCTGCAAATTGTGAATTATCATGAACATTTTATTTAAATATGGCGCACTCTTCATTCTCATTGTCCTCTCCACACTTTTGAATTCACAGTTGTTTTTGTTAATCAAGGCAAAAGAACAACCTACCATGCTATTCAAACCTAAGTGAACCCTATATATATATATATATATATATATATATATATATATATATATATATATATATAATAATCAAAGTTTTTATCTTGCTTAATGCTTTCCGCATACGTTATTGCTTACTCGTTCTATATTTCTCTTAGATTTAATTGTTTTAATTGATGAACATTGGTCAGGAATTAAAGTAACCATTAATGGCAGACTAAGCTTGTTTCTCGATATTTAATCGAGCGATTAAAAGTGTATTGGATACGGCTTTATCAATACCACTGAAGTTCTAGACGCTGCCGTGATCACAACTGAAGCTATACTACAAAAGACCTAATCGTGTGGGCAGGACCCGTAGCAGGAATGGAAGGCACTCTTATTTTGGTGACTAACCGTTGACTGACGGAGATGCCCTAATGAAGACGGAATTCTCTGAAAAGCACCGCCGCCTTCTATCGTTTCATCAATCACAAGTAGGAAACTTGACATAGAACCACCAGTCTTATCGGGTAATCTCCCTTGCAGAATCAAGCAGCACGGACACATGGAGGATCGCTCAAAGTTTTCGTTCGTGAAGCCAAGCCAAAACTTCATGCTATTTTGTGGAAGAAATTATATATTTAAAAAAATTAGATTGTTTAAATCAGATTTGAATATTTGGAAATTGCTTAAATAAAATCGACTTTATCTTTCACATAAAAGTTGACAATATCTGGACTTATTCAAATTTTGTCAAACTTTCAACAAAAATGTGGAACCATGGATTAACATTCCCGCAATAAGACGTAGTTTCAAAGGGACGTTTTTTTAAATTATTTTTTTAACTACCTTCACATTTCAAGGGGACATTTTAAATTTTTTTTAACTACCTTCACATTTCAAGGGGTCGTTTTTTAATTTTTTTAAACTACCTTCACATTTCAAGGGGACGTTTTATTTATTTATTTTTTTTAACTACCTTCACATTTCAAGGGGACGTTTGGAAATTTTTAACAGCCTTCACATTTCAAGGGGACATTTAAAAATTTTTTTTAATTACTTTCATATTTCAATGGGACGATTGTTTTAAATTTTTTAAAACTATCTTCACATTTCAAAGGGACGTTTTTTTAAATTATTTTTTTAACTACCTTCACATTTCAAGGGGACATTTTTAATTTTTTTTTAATTACGTTCATATTCCAAGAGGACATTTTATTTTTAAATTTTGTTAACTGCCTTCACATTTCAAGGGGACGTTTTTTAATTTTTTTTAACTACCACCACATTTCAAGAAGACATTTTTTTAATTTTTAACTACCTTTACATTTCAAGGGGAAATTTAAAATTTTTTTTAACTGCCTTCACATTTCAAGGGGACATTTTTTTAACTACTTTCACCTATCCAGGGATTTTTTTTTTTTTTTTAACTAACTTCACATTTCAAGTGTTAGTATTTTTTAAATTTCTTATTTATGTTTACATTTCAAGGGGACATGTCTTAATATTTTTAATTGCCTTCATTTCAAGGGGACGTTTTTTTTCTAATTTTTTTTTAACTAACTTCCTTCACATTTCAAGGGGAGATTTTTTTAAAAATTTCTCTAACTACCTTTATGTTCCAAGGATGTTTCTCTGTGTGTATCTGTTTGTGTGATACCTTTTTACTCGAGATCCATCCAGCTGGTTTTGACCAAATTTGACACATACATTGTACAATATCAGAGATTGGTTCTTAGCGTAAAAAATCGGTAATTTCAAGAAATCTATAATCGATAAATTCAAATTTTTTCCTCCGATTTCGTTCAAACTCGGTATGTAGGTTACTTACATCATGACGAGCTCAACGATATCTTTTTTTTCTACGCAATTGCGTTTAGGGAAAACCCAAGAAAAAAGGAAAAATCGATTTCAACACAAATTTTAAACTAAAAACTAATTTTCAAGCAATCTAATACAAACATCACTCAGTCGTAGCCAATAACAAGTTCATTGTTTAACAGTCATTTAATTTGATAATTGAGTCCACCCATATAATGAAACCCGCGTAAATAGCGAAAAATGGCGATTTTTACTGTTTTTTTTTTATTTTTCGTTGAGCTTTCAACCAATTTTCATCAAACTTAACAATTGCTTTATAAATGTATCCTCTTTTACATCCCTGTTAGCACACTGCCAAATTGAACTTCAAAAACTCCAAAATAATTGTGGTCTGAAGTGGGTCTTCATTTGGCCTGTTTTACCCCTTCATGTCCTCGGTTAACTTCAATTGAATAAATACAGACGACTTCTATTATATTAGTAACTGCATTAATTCAAAATGTTTTTTAATGAAAGTAATTTAAAGTAATTGTCACATCTAAACATGATACTGTTTTTGCTCCATTCTAATTGAACGCTTTTTCGGATCGACCAGCTGGGTATGGCTGCTAGTACTAACTATACAGGCTTTACGGCAATAGCCTAAGCATTACGTATGGAGAATACGTTAACGAATTACATCATACCAAGTACGAGCGTGTGTTATAACAATAAACTTACAATAGTAAGTTATAATACCATCTTTCTCGGTAAGACATGTCAATTCACAGATAAGAAAGAAAAGAAATCTTTGAAGAACTATGATCGCTTGCATGACGTGAAGTTTAAAAATGATCTATATCACATTAAAATTACAACAGATAAAGATTTCAAGAATAGAACTTTAAATCGAGTTCAAATTGAAAATGATAAAAGTTATGTGTTATGAGATGCATGAGTTGAAGATAATGTTATACCAGTATGGTTCTCATGGCTTATGATCTTAAATTAATGGAGGTATTATACATGGTTTGTCTTGGTGAATTAAGATTGACTACAATAAATATGCATCTGCTTGTTAGTTGCCTGGCCTAAACCAGTGGGGCGTGTCTCTTTGGGGCTGACGAAATGAGCATCTCTGTTCCTGAGCGGAACTTGTGGGCGAGCATCCTCATCGGAAGCTGAGTGGAGCGTTTTTTGTTAAGTTTGAATGACAAGGCAGTCAGTACGATTTAGGAGTCACATCCAGATATTTAGGGACACCCTCAATCGGCGTCCGTCTGATCAGCTTGGGTTATTCGACCTGTAGGGATTTTTAACTGGCTCCGAATGTTTTGCTCTTCTTTTATCAAAACCTCTCATCATATCGCGTCCATTTGGCTGTGATGTATGTGCCTGATATACCCCCATCAGATGGTGTGTCATGATAGGTACATTGGGCTTCGTATATGTCACTTTGCCCAGTGTCACTTTGTTGGCTTGCTGCTCCCTCACTCAATAGTAATAATACTAATGGCATGGAAATAGAAGTTGAAAGAATATGGCATTTAAAGACAACCATTATGCCGATATTAATAGAAGCACCAGGAATGATTCGAAAGATAATTAAGAAAATCCCAGCATAAATTTTTTACCTCTTTACTTCTGGTCTCAAGTAAAAAGAAAGAACTTGGTAAATGTGTTTATTAAAAACATTAAGAAAACCGGAAAAAAAATAATCGTCTCAGAACATTTCCAAAAGAACAAATTATATAAAGACCAAAAGAGGCATGAAACCACAATATTGTAAATGTGGACTATACTAACATCTACATATTTCGCTGGCTTAGAAGGACTATTGGATGACGAAGATGATCCGTTGGGAATTCTACAAACGATTGTAATTTGACCTCACACACAGACACACACACACACACTCACGCACGCGTGCACACACACACGTGCGCAAATGGTATAAGAATTAGTCGTATAGAATGAAAAGCGAAACAGATTGTAGTTAGATCGTAGAGCAGAACACTGATTAACGTTGAAGAAGACTGAAAAACTGGAAATTATTTGACCTTTTTCAAGGAAGAAAAAGAGAAAAGAAAATGGGGAGGATGAACGAAGCATCTGTACACATTAATTGGCACACTTAGAAGAGTCCCAAAGAAACTTGCAAAATTTGAAAAATTTGAAAGAACTGGAAATTCGTAGAAGACTGAAAATCTTCCCGATGAGAGCATTACGAAAATTCTGTGAAGAATTACAGGTGTCATTGTTACTTGATCTTCGTTGAAGATCCACTTGATATATATATATATATATATATATATATATATATATATATATATATATATATATAAATGCACTTGATGCTGCTGATGGAAGAACTTACTGAATGTAATAATAATAATAATAATATATATATATATATATATATATATATATATATATATATATATATGCACATTTCATTGAAAACGACAGACAAGGTGCTTTTATTTAGTTTTTTTTTTATACAATTTCTCATGCAATCTAATAATTTTTTTCTTTTTGGAATGATAAATTATATAAAAACTGTCCGAATATTCTTTTTATCCATGTGCTTTCGGCTATACATTTAGCCATTTTCAAGCATTAAATATTTTAACTGTTAAAATAAGAAATAGTTTGTTGTATGTATGTTTTATAAAATGTTTTCATTTTTCAAAACACGGTCAAGATATTATGTCCATGTTCAAATTCAATATTATTAAGTGTTGTTTTGTTTTTTATTAATAAGGCTTCCATTGTTTTTAGCCTTTTTTTTGCATGTAGATGATGCTATTATATTAGTGTTGTCAGCAAGTATGTTACGAATAGTGTCCGGTCGGTCTCCATGAATATTTAAATGAAATCTAATTGAGCTATGGTCAGAAAGGTGTAGAGTGAGTCTGCGTGTCAAACATGTTGTAGTATGGCCTATATAATTATTTACGAATTTTGATTAATCAGGAAAACTTAATGGGCATTTAAAAGCGTAAATAATATTTGCCCTATTTAATTTTGTTCTAGGAGGTGAATTATTATATTTAACTATAAGGTTAGATGTTTTAAGTTTTTTGTAATAAATAATTAATCTAATTTTTTTGCTATTGTCAACTGATGTCATGCATTTTTTTTATAATGTTCTTAATTCTGCATTCATCCTGTTTATAAAAATAATAAAAAAAGAACATTCGGACAGTTTTTATATAATTTATCACCCGAAAGGAAAAGTAATTATTAGATCACATGAGAAATTGTATAAAAAAACTAAATAAAAGCACCTTGTCTGTCGTTTTCAATGAAATTTACATGAAAGAAGGATTGCCGCCTAAATACACACACACACACACACACACACACACACACACACACACACACACACACACACACACACACACACACACACACACACATATGTATAACTACATGTGTGTGTGTGTCTGTGTGTGTTTGTGTGCATGTACACGGACTTCAGAATTAATGTTGCCAGAATATGAAACATTCAGGCCACTATTGTACCAGATATCATTGGGATGTTGGGGTGCATACAACCGTAATTAAGATAATAATAATAATAAAGCCCAGTATCAAATAGCTTCAGAAGTTTGCATTGCTTTATATTGCAAATATTCTGCAAAGGGTGGACATCTGTCTGATATTGTACGACTTGATAGAAAACGCCCATAATGCAAGATCTCCAGTTGAAAACGAAAAACTGAAAAACTGAAGAAAATAATAATGATAAAATGAATATCCAGAACGACGTCATAAGAACGAATTAATATAATAGCCATGAGAGAAGATACGTGGCCAAGTAGACTACATAGGAACAAGGATGTTAGTCTGATAGTAAAATATAATATTTAGTATGAATGTTAAAATATAGCGCCGAATGAATATGAGAATAGATAATGCTATCTCGGAAGATTGATCCAATGTTAACCTTTTTGGTCTTCTACATGAATCACTTTATATGTTGGACTAACGAGTGACTGCATTTGGGAAATCCTTCGAGAAAATCGACCTAATATCAATATGACTGAAAGTGATATTTAAAGATACTATCCTCTAAAACATGACTTCGAAATCGATATGTGTATGATTTTAATACACACAAGCACAATAATATTAGAGTTTAATTCCATTTTTTTTCCATTTGTCTACTCTTACGGTGATACCATTGCATCGAGTCAATTTACAGAAGCAAAAAATCATTCCGATGCTCCTGTTGTTAGCTTGAAGAGTCTTTTTTGATCTGAAAATCACATAACTAAAATGGAAGAAAAAAAATGAACCAATCAAAATCATTCCGTGAATTTCTTCCTTGTTTCTGCCTCGTTTTTAAATCTCTCTTTTCACTTTTCACGTGGGCAGACTGTCGTTGATGAAATGACATACGAGGAACACTCATGACATATTCTCTCGGTAGCTGATCCATTGAGATGATATTTCTCTCTCTCTCTCTCTCTTCATCTCTCCCTCTTCTATTTTTATCATTAATTATAAAATAAAAATAAGAGGAACAAGGAAAATGCAAAATAAATATAAAAAAAGGCAAACAGACCGGGGAAGAGAGTTGAGTAAATGATAAAATAGGAAGAGGAGATTGAAGAGAAAAAAATAGAATGGTTGAGCGAAGGAAGAGAAAGAGGAAGTAAGAGAGAAAGAAATGAAGAGGAAAAAAAAGAGAAGATAAAGAGAGAGAGAGAGAGAGAGAGAGAGAGAGTCAAGAAGAGATATAAGAAAGAGAGACATATATATAGAGAGAGAGGGAGAAAGAAAGAGAGAGAGAAGGAGATGAATAGGAGAAAGAGGTGAAAGAGAAAGTGAGAAAAGAAGAAAGTAAAAAACATTCCCAAAAGACAGAGAAAAAAAGAGAGAAAGAGATGGAAGGAGAGAGAGATGGTGGGGAGGATGAACGCGAAAAGGACAGACAAAGAGTGAGGAGGAAAGATGTGAAAAGGAAACAGACACACCTATATACATACATTAATGTATATTTAGGCAGCAACCTTTCTTTTAAACATCTTTCGTTAAATATGGCAGACAAGGAAGATTTAATTAATATTTTATTTAGTTTTTCCAGCATCCTTATATTTTTTCCGTCCTGTAGGATTAAGAGAGTACAAAGAATTTCCATAATTTCATTGCCTCAAGCGCTTTCGGCCATTTCTTTAGCCATTTTCAAGGCGGAGTGGTGTTTTTAATGTTGTTAGTTTTTCTTCATGTTTTGACTGTTTAAGTTGTATTTTATGTTTGTGTTGTTTGAATAGGAGCGTTTATTCCGAGCCTTCGCTTGTTCAGCGGGCTGGAATTCCCGAGAGCGTCTTTCTATTTTAAAAATCCTTTAATACTATCACTGTTAAATAAGATGAGGTTGATAGTAGGAGAAAGATGCTTAATATACAGGTCTGTTCTAATACCGAGATGTTTCCGGTAATATGATTTATATAGAATTTTAGAGTTTTCGACCAGAATTTTTCTTTAGGTTTTTTGCAAATTGCGGGTAGACAACTACGCCCAAACATCACCCCATTTAAAATGGCTAAAGACGTGTCCGGAAGTGCTTGGGGCAATGGAAATTATGCAAAACGGAAAAAGTAAGGATGCTGGAAAAACTAAATAAAATATTAATTAAATCTTAATTGTCTGCCATAT
>CAHIKZ030004391.1:7012500-7085000 GCA_903632075.3 Acanthosepion pharaonis | reverse complement strand
CAGATTCCTTTTCTTTAATATCGGTGAACTGCTACGATTTCTTGGGAAAGACAGTTTTGCCTTCTCTACAGATTCCTTTTCTTTATATCTGGGAACTGCCATGACTTATTGGGAAAGATAGTGGAGTGATTTCCCATTGCATTTATCACCGTTTTCAAATTCCTTCTTTAAGGACTGGCTTCCAGCCAAGGCTAAAGGACCCAAGTCTACCTTGATACTTAACGTATAGCTGAGAAAGAATAGATGATTTCATACCTTTCCAACGAAATTTGTGCGAAAGTGAACGCAAACGCATCGGTTGGAATTTGAACCCGTTGCGCCTATATCACTTTCGACGCAGGCACATCTGTCCGATACTAGCTTTAAAATATCAGTGTTTATGTTTTAATATCGTAAAGTAAATGTAATTGTGTGCACAAAGTCTGATATTCAGAAAGTCAGGAAGATAACTGAGAGAATATAAGACATTTTCTAAACGTAGCTCATTTCGGTACAAGGCCATGATAACGGAGCACCTAGTGAGGGGCGAAATCTATGCTTATATCTTGTAGGGCTAGACTGTTAACCATCGCTCTACTGTAGGTGTTTTATTATCTATGATTATGAAGAACCGAGTAAGAACCTCGAACAATGGCTTTGTTAGATAAGCTTGTTAAATATCACTCTGCAGCAGGCGCCGTTCCTTTATTTTAATAAGTTTAGTGATATCTTGTACATGGTTCGAACTTTAGCAAAAGGTTATGTCGTTAGCTTTATAGCCAACAGTTAATGGCAGAAGCCTTTGTTTAGAAACTAATATTCCTTATGTTATAAACAGACGACACTGGTCAATAAAAAAAAAAATTAAATGGTGTCAAGATACCAAACCTCTTTTTTTTAGCTAATTTGAGGGCGCTGAATCTGTAAATGAACTCACTTTTTCTTAGCTACCTTTTTTGCTGTACAGAAATGCCTCATTTTTGAAAAAAAGAAGCATTCTTTTTCATTTGTTTTCTGTATATACGATATTGACCGATAGCAATATTTCTGAAAATAAAATCGTAGAAACCTCTCAATTCGTATTTAAACCAACAAATATTGGTCTGTTTATTGAAAAATACTATTTTTGCAATAACAATCAGACCCTAAGTCTTAAAACATAACACGATTGAATATACCAAGACCAACAAGTATTTTCATCAAGTCATTTAATAAACTAACAGCAGAAATAAAACCTTCGTGAACATAGGAACTATGGTAAACATTTTCTCTTTCTTGATTGTCTGTCATGTTCAATATTATTTAAGTCCCTTTTGATACTTCTGCACTATCATGTGCAATGGAATAAGTGCATTCAATTGGGATGTCTTTAGTTGGAGTTTCTTTCCAACTGTGAAAACAAAATGCTCTTAATGTGTTTGGTTTCCTTCCGTAGTGAAGTGATAAAAATGATGGGATAAATTTATGAATATCAAACAGAAGATTTTAGGGTTTCATTTTTTTATATCACCTTAATTATCAGGTCTACTGAATTGTATTACTGATAAAGTTTTTCAATTAATTTGAATTCTGGCGATAAATTGAAAAAATTCGATAGTTCTAATTGAAAATTTTTGAATGAAAACACTTTTTTCTTATGAAAATAGTTTCTTTCAGGTGGCTGACATAAATTGCTCGGCCTACCTGAAAATTGATGGGTTTCTACGACCTTTATAAAATAAATTTTGCAATCAGCCAAGATCGTAAATTGACATTTTTCCGAAAATGAGCAATTTCAGTACAGCAAAAATGGTAATTAACCATAAAAAACTAAGATCATTTTTGGAATCAGCGCCATCAAATCAGCTAAAATGTTTTGTTTATTGACAACAAAAATCCTGTTGACCAAAATGATATTTTGTAATTTACATAACCAAAGAGTCAATTTCTGAAATTTTTCTTTTGTGCAATTTTAATTAAAAACGAAATAAAAATGTATATTAGTATTAATATCTTAGTGTTTGTCTTGAAATGTGCATGTATATATACAATCCATAGATATGCATCGTCTTCAGATCGTGCATATACATATACATGCACACACACACACACACACACACACATATATATATATATAAAACATATATATATATATATATAAACATATATATATATATATATATATATACATATATATATATATATATATACATATATATATATACATATACATATACATACATATACACATACATACATATATATATATATATATATATATATACATATATATATATATATATATATATACATATACATACATATTCTACCCAGCTTTTTAAGAAATATTGCGGAAATATATATGATATAAAGATGATTGTGAAGTCGACAAAATATACGATGATCATTCATTTATTATTTTTGGTCCACGAGGTCAGAAGCGAATGTTGGTGTGCTATAGCCGTAGATGTTCAACATTTCCATAGCTTTACTTTTTTTTTATTTTTTCAGCGGCAGTCTGACAAAATGGCATTTGACAGGATAGTCCATACGAATCAGATATGTGTCAGTTAATTCCTCGCCGCACCTATTGATATTTATCAACACTTACTGAATGTTTACGTAGACCAAACAGTGGATGTGAGCACAGTGGCTCGTTTCCTCTTTTTACAAAGATGACATGAATGTGTGTTGAAGTTGACCCCTTGCGCTGATATTTGTGTCAGTTTTCATGGAAATAAATAAGGGATATTACTTTTAGAGCTCTCGCCCTGTGTGTGTGTGCGCGCCTGTCTATATATTCATTGTATAAAATTTGCGATATTTATAGGAAAATAAATAATGCTTTGTATCAAAGATATCCGTCTATCTAAAAGTGTACTTGGTCAGCGTATCGGTGTATGAGTGACGTTACCTGTAGCAGCCTTGTAACTATAAAAATAAAAGTCACGGTACTTAATATTGCCTGAAAAATACAATATATATATATATATATATATATATATATATATATATATATATATATATATATAATAATAGCTGGCCACTCGTATTCAAGGATACCCGTCTATTAGGGCAGCTAGCCAATCCCTTTTTACCTATTTCAGGCATATTTGTGTTTGTTCAACACCCACAGAGACAACCTGTGGTTTATACTTATACTGAGCAGACCTTAGTCACTGTTTCTGAGAGAGAGCGTGTTATCTAGAATGATCAACAATCTGAACAACACTCAAACCCTAGCACGAAGTCACGATGACTAGCACATCTGTCGACAGCTCCTATTGTTCCGTTTACCAATTTCACTCACAAGGCTTGGGTCAACCCGTGGTATGGTTTTCAGGCACTTTCCAATGGTGCCTCACGTTGGGATCGTCCTAAGTCCAGACTGATAACACCAGGAAGTCAAAATCGACCATGGTGAGATTCGATCCCGGGTCTCATGGTCCGAAAGCCAACGTTCTAACCACTCGGCCAAAAAAAAAAAAATGTGTAAAACCTAAGTTGACTATGTGGACTTATGTTAATGAGAATCTATCAGGCAGAATATGAACCGGGCGTGCCGGTGATAATGACAGTGTGCTCTCGAAATGATCACCTCGTTCACCTGACCTGACAGCTTGTGATTTTTTCTATGAGGCCACAGGTCTATTATACCCACTCTTCCTACAAGCCTAGAGGAACTTAAACAGAATCAGTGAGGTGAGGGAGAATGTTAGGCAGAAGCTGGACTACCGACTCGACGTGTGTCGTGTCCCAGGTGGCGCGAATATTACACATTTGTGATGCTTTGTGAAGTTCTATATCCCTTTGAATATTTTGTTCGAATTTTGATAAATATATCTTCTATTGCTCAGCATGAAGCTTATTTCATTTCGTTTGCCTGGGACATGTAGTTACTCACTCAGATATTCACTTTGAAAATGATGTCAATTTTGGGGATTATCTTGTATATATGTATATATATGCCAGGTGTTCATAAAGTTCGTGTGCACTTTAAAAAATTTATAACTTTATTTGTATTTGCGATAGAAATAATTTGTAAAAAGGATTAGAAAGAAGTAAATCTATAATTTTTAAGGTTTTATTGAAATTTTATTTAAGTTTCCACATGTCCTCCATCATTAGCAATACAAAGGGTAATACGATTTTAAAGTTCACGGAAAACATTTGTCAACTGATTTACAGTAATGCCTGAAATCACATTAGTTATTTTAGCTATACTTAAAAGTAGGTACATTAAACTTTATAACATTTTTTACAGATTATTTCTATCGCAAATACAAATAAAGTTATAATTTGTTAAAGTGCACACGAACTTTATGGACACTCTGTGTATATGTGTGTGTGTGTGTGTGTGTGTAAATGTGTACGTGTGTGTTTGGACGTGAGCACACGTGTTGTTTCAAGCTTCGTATATTTTTGGGAACAAAAAACTGAAACTGTCATCGTGTAGTGTCGATTCTCACGCCCTCTCTCTCCCTCTCTCACTTCTTCTCTCTCTTGATATATATATATATATATATATATATAATTATTTATTTAAAAATATGATTCTATCGCAATAATTATATTTATGCTCTACTTTTGTATCGAGCACTATTTTTAAAAAATAATAACAAAAATACTAAAGAACTTTGGATTATTTACCTAACGAGTAATTTCCGATTTTCTATATATTTTTACACACACGCACACACACACACACACACACACACACACACACACACACACACACACACATATATATATATATATATATATATATATTTTAACAGTGTACTGTTCAGTTGTAATGCCATTTTATTTTATCTCTTCAAAAATACATTACTCCGGGCCCAGCATTTATCTATAGAAAACAGGCTTCAAACAAAATCTAAATTTTGAATAATAAGTATAAAAATAAACGTGTACAAACCTGATTGCAGAAGCCTTCTATATTTACTTTCTAGAGTTGTTTGCCCTGATTTTATCAAATGGCATCAAAAGGATGACTCCCCGTTACAAATATTAATTCATTTTTTCTCTTTATCAACGAGTTATTATCACACAAATATATATATATATATATATATATATATATATATATATATATATATATATATATAAAAGAGTGGACACCCGGTCAACGTCGAGTGGTGACAGTGAACGCAATTTTCAGGACATCCCACTATCTATATGCATATATCATGTGTGTATTCGTGTGTGCGTGAATGTGTGCGCGAATGTGTGTGCGTGTATGGCGTATATTTAGATAGCATCCCTTAATTGATACAAGTTAGAGTGAAGTACAGAGAACAAAAATTGTCCTAATTTTTCGGTGATTTTTCTTACGTTATTGCCGCTCCACTGAATATAAATATTAACCAAACATTTATGGAGCGCTTTCGATTATCGATTGCACCTCAGATCATCATCCTTTACAGAAGCAAGAAAATGTATAAAAAAATAAATGATATAAGATCCAAATGATATAATGCCAATCATTACACACACACACACACACACACACACACACACACATATATATATATATATATATATATATATAGAGAGAGAGAGAGAGAGACAGTATGGACATTAGAATCAACATTGCATGGTGGTTTAGTCTGTAGATCGGGATGAGGTGTGTAACTGACAATCATCATGAAGTGTTGATTCTCTTGTCCCCACTGTCTATATTTAACACTCTTCCTCCATAAATATAGCACTTTTTGAATATATATATATATATATATATATATATATATATATATATATATATATATATATATATACATATGAAGAAATCTAGTCTTAAGGTGTGCTATATTTATGTGATAAAGTGCTCAATATCAGAGATAGAGCGTGTGTAATCTAAAAGTGAACATAGAAGTCAACACTTAGAGGCGACAGTCTGTTTCATGCTAGATGCAATCGTCAGGCCACGAGTGTTCTGACGATTGCATCTAGCATGAAACAGCCTGTTGCTTCTAAGTGTTGACTTCAATGTTCACATATATATATATATATATATATATATATATATATACCCAGAGTCCTCGATGGGTAAATTTTCGCCATTTTCTTTTTTTAATTTAGCGCATGAGCGTTGTTTGTTTTTGATTTTGTCGACTGCACAGTATAATTGGGTCAACTGTGAAAAAAAAAAAAAAAAAAAAAAAAAAGTACCATGACGCAATTCACTCTGCCAGAAATTTGGAAACGGCATGCTGTACTGCTTGGCATTCGCGCCCGAAGCTCCAATACGAACATTTCAGTGTGTTTGGGTGTCAATCTGTGGACAGTGCAGAGGATTCGGAAACAGAGTGCTTAGAGTGATCACTAGTGATAGTGACGTTATGTCTCCATTCATCTCCGCACCTCATCTCAGACTCAACACGGAGGTTTAAATCAAGTGC
This sequence comes from Acanthosepion pharaonis, assembly GCA_903632075.3. Classification (NCBI taxonomy): domain Eukaryota; kingdom Metazoa; phylum Mollusca; class Cephalopoda; order Sepiida; family Sepiidae; genus Acanthosepion; species Acanthosepion pharaonis. The sequence continues at coordinate 7,078,641 of CAHIKZ030004391.1, read as the reverse complement.
TTTGTTGAGGCAGTGCTGCCCTGGGCCAAGAGGGAGGCTCCTGGAAAACTCTGTTTGTGGCAGCAAGACTCTGCACCATACCACACAAGGAAGAGAACCCAGTCATGGCTGTCAGATAATATATGCTACATCACCTCTTACATCTGGCCACCTAACTCCCCAGAATGAATCCCACTTTGATTATTATTATGTGTGGGGAGCAGTTGAGCGAGAGTCCAACAAAACTCCTTGTAACACCAAAGATGATCTGAAGACAAGGATTATAGCAGCATTCACCACTTAAACAAGGAGATCGCCCAGTTGCAGGAGTTTCTGAAGCCGTTTGGAGTCCAATGGAATTTTATTTTTTATTGAATATATTTACTCTTTACTATTTCAAGATAATTTTGTGTAATTTGGGTAGATATGTCTGTTAAAATGAGATACCAGTGTTTTTTCCTTTCTGCGTAATTTAGACGACGATTCATCCATCGTACCTATATATATATATATATATATATATGTTTAATAAAATGTAGTTTTAAGGTATGATATATTTATTAAGTAAAGGTGCTCAATATCTTGGCTAGAACGTATGTTTATATAAGCAGTGTAGATACTGAGTTCAACACCGAATGATGACAGTCTGTATAAGGTTTGAATGCATTCTGCAAACCATGTGGGTTGAACAGTAGGTCAACTACTAATTATTAGTTATTGGGGTATTGTATATATATGGTTGTTTATCCCAGAGAATGAGTAATATTCCCTCATAAATATAGCAAATCTTATATATATATATATATATATATATATATATATATATATATATATATATATATATATATATATATATATGGTGTGTGTGTATTTATCTATGTATTTATGTTACATTTTTCAGTGAATTTTATTCATGATCTTCAGAATAAATGACCCCCAGTATATTTCTCTATGTGCATTATCTATCGGTGCATTTATGACAACGAATTTTTGGGCGCCATTTTGGTTTAAGTGTTTGCAAAAATGATTTTATGGATCATTATCATTAAATACAATCAGTAAATATCTGTTGTTTACTTATATATCTACTGTAAGTCCAATGCATATATATTTCCATCCATATGTACATCCGACAAAACATCCATACATACACACATACATAAATTCCGACATACATACATACATAAGGCGACAAACACACATAATCTCAAACATGTAAACATTTCACTATAATCTTTTAGAAGTATTTTTGTACATGTAGTCATTGTTTCGTCATCATGCGTATGTATATGTGCATGTACGTACGTAATTATCTGTATGTTTAGGGATGTTTTATAGACCTTTACAGAAATGCATAGATTCGTGTACGTAAATGTGGATTAGGATGTTTTGATAAAATTCTGAAAGCATCTTTTGAAGGACAAAGACATTTCATTTTTTTTTCTTTGTCGCATCATAGACACACAAAATGACGGTTGCTTCTCGGCTCTTGAAGAAAAAAAAGTTCAAATTATGTACAGTAATTTTTGTGTTGAAATTGTAAGACAAATTTTTTGTGTTGAAATTTTGGCGACAGAAAATCCAACGGAAAACAAAAATCACCGCAAAAAAGAATTAAGCTGTTTTTTTTTTCCTTTTTTTCAAATTTCGATTTCTTTTTTAAATTCTCGTCGTGTTTTTTTTATCCCAAAATAATGATTATAATTATCATCATTATAAGATTATATAATCGTCGTTGTTTTTTTTTATTGTGTAGATAGTTTCGTAGAACTGTCCATGTCTTTGTCATCGTCAAATGTTATCATTCATTATCCACTTCCTCTTGATAGTCTTTTATGCGATCGATGCTTCGATCTGATCCAATGAACAATGATTGATTTATAAGATGAAGAAAATAATTTTAATTGCCATGGGGTGCCCATTAGTAGTTTGAATTTCATGTGTGTGTGTGTGTGTGTTTGCAGTCCTAACTCATCGTATATTGTTATAAGTGCAGATAGAAAAAAAAATTCTGGGTACGGCAGTCTTTTGCTACTGAGATCAGAATCTGATAGGCCAAAAAATATTTTCTTAAAAAATATTTTCCTTTAAAATCACTTGGAAAGGGAAAACTATATTTTTGGGTGATACAAAACTAAATATCATTAACATTGGATTAATAATAATGTTTGTTTTATCGATTATGAATAGGAAAATAAAATTATTTTTTTAGGCCTAATCCCGCGAAGGGGTACCCCAAAATGACCCTCTTGGGGAATTAGACGTTTTTCATTGCTTATTTAGTTTGTGCAGCAAAAATTATGGAAAAAAAACTTTTGTTAATTTGTCCCCAGAAATCGCAACATCGATTCAAACGATTTCATTTTTTAATCCTCTGTGGGCAAATAAATCATGACACTGGCGAAAACTCATTTCATTTCATATCATATGTTAACGTTCGTTGGCATGAAGGCCAAGACAAAGCAATCAGGTGAGAAATCTCATTCCCAGTCTAATGATTATATCGTGAACTTTTTCAAGATCTTCATTTTAACTTGTTCGAGATCGGCCTGATTGCGTTTGGTCTTCAAGTGATTTCTCCATGTTTTAGATGTAAACACCACTCGGGATTTACATATAGCATTTACGTGGAAATACATTACAACAATTTCAGCTACAGTTTTCTTTTAAGGAAAAGAAAACACACACACTGCTTTTTTTTATCATAAAAGTCGCCAGACATGTTTAAAACACCATAAAAGGTCAAAAGGAAACAAACCAATCAATGTAGAATATTCAATGTCGCGTTCGAATTCCAGTTGTTTCGGGACATTCTCTGTTATATCCTTTGACCAAAATATATTCCAGTTGATCGTATGAAACTTTTCAAAATTGCTTATCATAGAAATATCCCATTTTTATCAAAATATCTAAGTTTAGAGATTCTTTGAAAGCCAAATTTACATCCCGAGTGCTTAGCTCCGATGAAGAGTTCAGAGTACTTGAAAAGATTGTAGTAAACTGCGGGTTAGTCATGTGATATAGGGAGTACACGAAATCTTTACAGCCAAGATTAATCGGCTTTATTTCATTAATTAAGGAGGTGGTGGGTCTGGAAATATCTTGTTTTAGAATTGTTAACAGCGATTCGTTACCTGTTGTGTTGGTCACGATACCTCTTTTTAAGCTCAGCGCCTAACGAATTGCTGGTATGAAGCTGTCACATAGAATACAAACTTCACCTAGTTCCAACGGACTGTTGTTTATTTTGGGTTTGTCATTTGAGATAAATGACTTACCATGGGGTTATTAGTAGGGCTTTCGAAGTTTTATATCTTCTAAAATGTTTCTAAAAAAATTTATAAAGATGGGAGACTTTCAGAACAAAATCATTTCGACATAGAATCAAATGAACCATATTTTTATTACCTTTAAATTATTATTTTATTTACCTATTCATAATCAGTCATTTCAAGTGATATATAAATATATTTCTTTGGTGTGTGTGCTTCTGTACGTGATTACTTAACTTGTGGGTAAACTGAACATCAGTAAATCAAGCCTATCCTATTTATTTTGCATTGCTTATATCAGTAGCAGTATATGTGTGTTTGACTCAATCATGTGTATGTGAGTGTGTATACATTACATTTATATATATATATATATATATATATATATATATATATATATATATATATATATATATATATATGAATGTATTGACTAAATAGTGTGCATTTTGTTGGTCGGTATTAGAGTTCAAGTGTATTCAAATAATAATCCCGTTGGAAGGGACTGCCATAGTGTGCGGTTCCGTGACGGGAAAATAAAAGAAAATCTTCTATGAATAAGAGAGATTAGTAACAGAAGGAAATGAAGAAAGTGTTTGCAGGAATATTATCAGCATAATATTTCTACCATATAAATTTGATGAAAGCACAAATGCTGTTTCTTTGCTACAAACTAAATTCAACAGTAGTAAAACCTTTTCAGTACAGTAAGAAGACTTACTTATGACAGCGCCACCATTTCTTCACGCATTCTAATTATCTCCCTTTATTTATTGCAATATCCAGTCAAGAAAATATACCCAAAATGTAATCGGTAACTATTATTGCTTTGTGGTTGAAATCTACGCTAGGTTTGGGCTTCGGTAGCTTTTTACTGTTTAATTTTTTTTAAATTAAGGAACCATCAAAGTTAATGATATTAATAAAGAATGATTGAAAATTGATAACTTTGATTTACATTGCAGAATAAATTGATGCGTAAAAAAAATGATCTGCATCTAAACCAACAACAATTGCAAGAACAACGGCGATAATAACATGAAAACAGTTTCAATGGAAGAAAGAAATTGCAGATGACGTCACTACATATTTATTTGGCTGGGTAATGTCTTTCACAAATTAAAACTCTGAATAAAGTTTTAATTTATCAATTCAGTTTATCTTCCCGGCATTCGATTCGTATGAAAAGAAAAGCGTCAATTGCAAACACGGAAACTAAAATCTTCTATTTGCCGATATACTGGAAAAAGTCTACGTTTGTAAGATTCAACTTTGACAGGTGAATTTGCAAATTTAATCGAAACATTTAGAAACGTGCTAATGTTATTTTGAAAATCAGTAAAATTTTTCAACGGATTTGGGTCGGTGGATATATGGGAGAAAAGGTGAGAAGAAAAGGCAGATTTAGTTTTTTTTTTTGTTTCTTGGCCAACGGGAAAATGGCGTCATCAAAATTCGAGCTAAGTGTTCTATGCAAATAATATATTCTAAACTGTCAATTCGTTTCAGTTTTACACATATGCGATTTAGAATCTTGTAAATGGCAGATATATAAGGATAGTGTAAAGAGTTAGCGCCTTGGAAACCAGCGAGCCGTGTTCGAATTCCGGTTGAGTTTGTTATATTCACTTTCGCACAAATACCCTTGGGAAAGATGTGAATCCATCTATTCTCCCAAAAGCTATGGGTTAAATAGCAGAGGCTCTCTAGTTTTGTAGGCAACCAGCCTGGAAAAAGAAAAACTCTGAATTTAGTATGTTAATGAGCAGATGGTTTTTTTTAGCCTCAGTTGGCAGTCTATCTACAGATGGGAACTCGATGAAACCATCCACCTCGAACAACTGGATGAGTATGTGTTGGGCCGTAAAAAAAACAACGCATAATGACTGAAATGCTACGTGTGCTACGTAATTTATCTGCCTGTGGCGGGCGTAGGGTTTTATTTCTAAGTGTCAGAAAGCAAATGGGAATTATGAAAAATACAAACAAGAGAAAGAAGACGAATTCTCGTATTTAATTCAGTTGTTTGCGAATTATATAAATCAAATGCCATGCGATATTCTTCGGCAATGCCTCTAACTTTCTATCAGTTGTATATAAACAAAAGGGCCTCGTTACTGGCATGCCACGATGAGACGAGTGAACATATGGGAAAATCACTTTCTCAAAACTATGTTAGTTGCCAAATAGTAGCAGATAAAAGCTGTTATTGCCATTGTTCACTTTGGCAAAGACCGAATCGAATATGATTGATAATGATCAGTTAACTTTATACTTTAGACGGAAGCAATATCTAAAGATCTTTTTTCATTTGGAGGCTTGTCTTTATAACTGGATAAAATGGACTGAAACTATTTAACTTTAGAGCATTAGTGAAATAAGCCGTTTCCACGCAGAAAACTTTCGCAATTCTTTGAGCGAACAGTTAGAGTTGCTGTCAATTGAAATTTATAAAATATTTCTCTTAAAAGTTTTTTCTTTTAGGAAAACAGACTTCTCAAAACCATAGTTTGTTCATTTATGTACAGATGACGATATTTCCTTCCTAAGACTTTGCTTAAGTTACCATTTAAAGTAAACATCGTGGTTATATTATTAATTTGCCATCTGTGACCTACTTTTGTTGTTGGTGTTGAAATCTTCAAGAGAACTGGTTGTTGTTATTTGGTAAAACTCTTTGTGATCTTGTAGCGCCAATATGAGATTAAATGAAGGATTGTCTTCTTGAAAACATTGAAAAGATTCAATCGCTTGAAAAGGATTTAATCATTGAATCGCGAAAACTTGTATATAGCTGTTAGTTTAAAAACATATTGAATGAGTTGGATGCTATACATGACATCCACATGGAAGTCCAGATCTGACGAGGCTATTTCAGAATATGGCACGAATTTTTCAGTCCAAATTTTGGTTTTATAGTATCTTATGGTCTTGGACAAAAGCCCTCCTAACGGAACATAACCTATATTACCATATTTCCTATATTTACTATGCTGTATTTTCTTACCATATTTCCTATGCTGTGTTTTCTTACAGTACAGGAAATACCATATTTCCTATGCTGTGTTTTCTTACCATATTTCCTATGCTGTGTTTTCTTACTATATTTCCTATGCTGTGTTTTCTTACCATGTTTCCTATACTGTATTTCTTAAATGTAGTTACTATGCGGGAAACGGATATTTGCAGCGGAATCACAAATATGTTTAATTTTCAACGCAAATGCACAATATATTAACAATAAAATGAGTTTTACGGTTTAAGTTGTATAGCTACGGAAATTTTCTACATCTGTTTGGCTATGAATAAAAACACTTTCAAACGTTCTGCAGATTTCTTGCCATTTACATTAAATCGCATCCGTCGGCCAAAATGATAAAGCAACCAGCTTTTGGTGAAACTTTACTTAATAGTAATTAAATTCAATTAAAACTGCGATTGAAACGGCAAAAGTTAAATGAACAACAATTATGCAATGGAGTTTATTGAAATTCACCATTTTTTTAAAATCGAAAATGAATGAAGGAATGAAAAATTTCAAAATATCTAAAACTAATTTTCCACAAATATTTTGATTTTGAAAGTTAGTTTTGACACGAATATTCAGCATCGATTTCTGTATTTCTTCATTTCTTTTCGTGCTAACCACATTAGAAATATCACTTCCTTTCCTATATTCGATATATATATATATATATATATATATATATATATATATATATATATATATATATATATATATATATATATATATATATATATATATATATATATATATATATATATATACGTATATATATATATATATATATATATATATATATATATATGAAAATAACTCTGAAAATCATTTTTGTATTAAATATGGAAATATTTGATTAACAACGTGTAATTATCTGATTTTTATTAATTTCTTAATAAAATATTAACGACACATTTTTACCTTTACTTTTATATCTTCTGAAACACACACATCCACACATACATATGTATACTTTCTTATATATATATATATATATATATATATATATATATATATATATATATATATTCTTTTGTACATATTTTCTTATATATAATTATTTAATTTTCTTATATATATGTACATATATATGTACATATATATGTATTCATAAACACACACATATATATATATATGCACATACATGTATATACACTCATACATACACACACAGCTATATACACACATACATATATATATATGTATATATATACTCACACACATACTATATATATATATATATATATATATATATATATATATATATATATATATATATATATATATATATATATATATATATATATACACATACATATATATATATGTAAATTCTAAGGAATAGATGGTTTTTTATCATTATTTCCTGCTGTTCTAAACGTTGTTATGTGGATACTCATGTTTGAGTCGACGCTCTATTTTTTTTTTTTCAATCAGTGGGAATTACGGCTACCGGACTGTACGCTCGAGAGTCACACCGGTAAAAAAAAAGAAGAAAAAAATAGAATAAAATATAAGAAAGAAAAACAACAACAACAACAACAACAAAAACAATGCGTCTACTCAAACATGGGGTATCCATAAAATAATGTTTGGAGTAGTAGGAAAAAATATATTATTAGCATGAAAAACAGAATCGGTGAACTATTGAAATTCCTGTCGAATCTGTTTGTGCTTATTTTCCATTAATGATCTTTGAAAAGTCATGAATCGACATCTCCCTGTGAACTGTCACATTGTCAGAAATCTTGACAAAAATATTTCTGGCTGGGTGACAAAGAGGAGAGTGGGTGAGTGAGCACTTAGTAATGATAGCAAAAGGCTGCACCAACACTTATTGTCAACCATGACAAAAGCCATTCATATATATATATATATATATATATATATATATATGTGTGTGTGTGTGTGTGTGTGTGTGTGTGTGTGTGTGTGTGTGTGTTTTCTGGGATGAGGAGTTACCATCATTTGCATTATTTAGATTCATACTAAGTCCAAATCTTTATTATCACAACGTTTAGACTGTTGCACTCGCCCCGACAGAAAGCTGAAGAAGGCTGGAGGGCTCAACAGCCAAAGCACTGTGATAATGAAAGCAAAGATAAGGGCATTGATCCGAATGTAAATAATATATATATATATATATATATATATATATATATGTAAGTGTGTGTGTTATGTGTACGTCGTGTATGTCTATGTTATTGTTTGTGGGCATGTGTGTATATCCATAATCGCGTGTTTGTCTATATGTGTATATATTCTATTCCAATTTGACAATCAGGTGTGCATAAAGGAAGTATAAATTCTATTTTGGGAAAAATTTCCAAATTCTTTTTCAACACTTTCCGAAATGCATTTTCCTCTTTAAAGATAATCAGTATCTCTCGAAGCCATGGGCGGTAAACTAGAAATTACATTAGGAATGGCTTTGGGGGAGGAGGTAGTGGAGGTGGAGTGGCGTGGGGAGGCGGAAGTGGTGGCTGCGGTTGTGGTGGAGGTAGGAAGGGGATGGTCCCGTCTGTTCTTGTCATCCGGTGACTCTTTCTGCGCCGGAACACGCTCTAGATTGGCATTAGCCAAAGGTACGGTATCCTCTTCGTCGAGTAGGTTTTTCCTTTGATGCGTGTAGTTGCCTTCCACGTCGACAAGAACGACATCGCTCTCCGTATCACCTTGTTCAGATCGCACATGACCACCCGTCCCAGTCGGCTGTGGCTCCGAATTGGAAGATGATATGGAGGAAGTAGTGGCTGTGGTAGTATTGGTAGTGGAGGATACAGTGACATTGTTGCAGGGCAGACCGTTCGGATTGTTGTTGCGGTTATTATCTATATTTGTAGTGTTGTCATGTCGACTTATAGTTGGGTCTTGTCCGGCGTTTTCCACAGTAGAAGTATGTCGAGGCTTAGTGCTTTCTTCTGGAACTGGCTGTTTTACATGGCACAACACACTCGGCTGGTTATCGCAGATATCTGGATGGGGTGTCACTTCGTGAAGTTTAACCGGTCCATCTTCTAAGTTGCCGGGCGGAAGATTTCCCTCAACTCCTAAAGATTGTTGTAACGTAATTGCTGGACTCTTATCCGAACAAGGCGAACTCAGGGGGCTGCTACTTGCACTCGTCATATCTCCATTATTTGGTTGGCATGGAGAAACATACTCTAACTGCCCAGTTCCATAGCTATAGAATTTGTTACCAGATGAGAGACTCGAATCTGATTGGGTGAGTCCTGCAGTAACCGAACCAATAGTTGACTCTTCTACGGCCTGTTCCAGCCACAAAACTTCAGGTTCCGGCGGCCCCGTCGGTTGATAGCTGTTGTTTTCCATGGACGAGATATTTGGATTTAGATTTGCCTCATTCGTGTCGGTGGCCGTTGGCAGAACGTCGTTATTACTGGGGAAATTCTCGAATGCCAAAGAATTGCCGAAATGTACTGGACCTTTCCCGTTTTCTTTGTTGTCTTCTTTTCCGCTTAGAACCTCGGAAGCTAAAAGGGGTTTCGATTCGCTTTCGCCTTCATCCTCCACTTCGTCTGTATCAGATTCCTAAAAAATAAAAGAAAACAAAAGGTTTTAATAAGGCGAAATTTATGCAAGTAAAGAATACACAAAAAATGTTTCATTGTATTAAATTCTTTCTAAAATCAGATCTTCTGATTCAACCTGCAGTAACTTCCACCACTGGTCAGATATGGACACCCCGAACACCCAAAACAGAACTAAAAATCCGTAAACTTCGTAAGGGTTAGACGCATATCTACCTTTTACCCAGCCTGCCCTCCATTAGAATATCTGACGCTCAACTTCTCGAGAGCACCTTTCTGCGGCTGCTCGGTCTCACGTTGACTGCTGACCTGAGATGGAACAAATACATTGAGTCAATTGCTTCGTCCACCGCAAGGAAAGTTGGCTCCCTGTGCCGCGCCAGGAAATTTTTCTCCCTGGAATCGATCCTTCAGATCTACAAATCAACAATTCACCCTTGTATGGAGTATTGCTGCCATATATGGTCTGGAGCCCCCTCTGTTTGCCTCGGGGTTCTTGATAGGCTCCAGAGGCGGATATGCAATATAATTGGCCCTGTTCTGGCATCTCGTCTACAGTCGCTCTCTCACAGACGCGCCGTCGCCTCTCTCTGTCTTTTTTACAAATACTTTCATGGTAATTGCTGCGATTCGCTGCATTCGCTGGTTCCCAGACTTCATGAATTCAAGCGCTCTACGAGGCTGGCATCCCGCTCTCACCCTTTCACTGTCGAAACTCCTAAATGTAGCCGTCTTTTCTACTCCAATAGCTTCATAGCTCGCACCTCTTGCCTGTGGAACTCCCTTCCCTATTCCATTTTTCCTGATAGCTATAATCTCCAACTATTCAAATGTAATGTCAATCGACATCTCCAGTTGCCTTGATCTATCCACTATCCTTCTCCTCATCCTTTCCTCTATCACTCCTATCTGATCTTGCTCCAAATTTTCTGTAACCCCTTGCGTCCCTTGCTTGGGGTGAAACGCTTAAAAAAAAAGAAAAAAAAAGAAGAAGAAGAAGCAGTGCAAATCTTCCACCCAGCAGCACCTGCTTCCACCCAGCAGCACCTGCTTCCACCCAGCAGCACCTGCTTCCACCCAAATGAAACAAAATAAAAAAATGGAGCCGATTTCAGCTTAAAAAAAGGACATAAAAGCCCATTAAAGGGAGATTTTCAGCAGTTGGACGGTATCAGAATTCAGGTTCACAGACTTCGTCAGGAAGCGACCTCCCATCTTCAAGTGACATCAGATTATATACCAACTCACCAAACGCTGTTGCTCCAGTAAGTCACAACCCATCCTCCATCCTCCTTCCGTACGCCTCACCGGACACCTTTTATAACTCCATTTATCAGTTATTTTCATACGACAGACATCTACCCTGATTTTTCATTTAATATATTTTATGTTAATACAAATGTTTATTGCTTTTTCGTTGTTTCTTCTACGTTCTGTAACCATAGGCTTAGTAACGAGAAAACACAGGCTCATATCATAACAATTAACTTTTCATTCTTCTTTTATAATTAATATAATTAAGAGAAAAGAAAAAAACAAAAAACAATCCTTGAGGATTTCTAATTCACATCTTACCAAAGGTCAAATCGTCGTAGAATCAGAAATAATATTAACTACTGAGTATCAATGCTCAAATTGGACATTTAGTAATGATAATGGTGATATTAGCCGTTTCTTTATAAGGAAACATTCGGCTTTCATTGACTGAAGAGTCAGTGCTACTGAGAAAAAATTCAGTATTGATGGGGGTTTCTTTCCTAACCTTTTGTTTGATGTAGTGTGGAAACTCAATATCTCGATTATGTTATTATCTTCCCTTCGAGTTTCATGTACAATCCATTTCAGTTGTTGCTGTTGTCACGGTTTTGGAATTCATTTAGTTTTCCTTCTCGACTGGCTGCCACTCAAGGCTGGAGAGCAGTGTCTATTCTGTTATTTAATCTATATCTGTGGTAAAGGGAGAAAAGACGAATTGATGCCTTTTCCCACGGGAATTAGCGTGATGAAGGCTAGATCAGATTTTGAACTCGACTCGCCGATTTCAATTGAGCGTCAATAACCTTTATACTACATGAATCTTCACGTTAGTACATTGATATACAAGATCATCTGGCAGAATTCAAGGCAAGCGCGTTCTCGACTAGGCTGTCCATTTGACCGTCTTTCCGTTTATTCCTTCATTTGAAAGTGAAAATATGACTTATTGACGAGTGTCTCTAAACAAATGCTTAAAGAAGATTATCTTTCGTCAGATCTTATAGACTGGCGCTACAGAATCACGATTGATTGATTTGTTTTTTGGAGTTTATCTTAAAGCCGAAAAATATTTTGGATTGTAGGAAAAATTCTTTTTTGTGCGAGTTAATATAACACAGATTTTTGAGAATAACAATTATTTTCCCACATGCAAAGCCCGACTATATAACCCATAGCTTAGGGGAAGAGATGGATTCATACCTTTCCTGAGTCTATTTGCGCATAATTGAATGTAACGAACCCGACAAGAATTCGAACTCTTCTCTCCTATTTCACATTCCGAGCCACTATCCATTACACCACCTGCACATCCTCACAGAATCACGACCAAAGAACTTTACCAAATAATAGAATTCACGTCACTTGAAGACGTTCAACAGCAGCAACAGTTAAAATGGATAGCGCATGTTACTGGAAGAGAAAATAATGACATAATCAAGATGTTGACATTCCGCACTACTTCAAACAAAAGGTTAGGAAGGAAACTACCATCAACACTAGAATGAGCGACTGCAGTTAGCGGACTTAATATTTTTCTGAATTTATGAATTTTAACCGGCAGTAATGTCAATGAATGCCGAATGTTTCCTTATACGGAAACACCTAATTTCACTATCGCCATTATCGTTATGATTGAATCAATAACCGGAGTTTGAAAACTTTGTTCTGTTAGAGAGTAATGAAAGCAAATGGATTTAACTTAGAAATGGCGAGGATCATCGTTTCATGAATGCATTGCAATGTTAGAGGAAATGGAATGATTTTGGAAAGCGAAAGTGGCGGTTGTGGGTGGAAGCAAAAGTGGGATGAGAGACTGACCTCGACTTTATGTAGATATTTCTGCGTGGGTGGATATTCCTAGATTGAGATATTTATTTGTATTAATGGCATTCCGATTTAGCATGATGTCAGCCACTTATGAGAGAGCAATGTCAGGTTCAGATTTCAAAGTCATAAGGATTTTTCGCTGATTGCGATGACAGGTCACTCGTCTGAAAACGTAATTCATTTTACATTACTCGCTTCGCTCGAATAATGAACTCTTTTCATCAGTCAACAACATCGATGCCTGTGGCAAATATACACAGGAAAGCGTTAGAAAACATCGGATCATCCTATAAATGGCGTTTGTACTTTAATACTCCGAGAGAGGACGAGCGATTTATTATACCAAAATGCCTCAAGGATAAGAGTCCCTGTTATCTGATCATCCCATAAATAATGTCTGAAATCCTAAGGTTATTTTCGATATTTTACAATGGGTAAAAATGATAAATTCTTATTTTTCTTTCTAAAATGATCTTCACCCTCGACAATGTCCGTCAGCTACTCGGGGATAAGAGTTATAATTTATACGGATATATGGTGATGATAAGCGCTAGAGTTGAACAGGTTAAGATTGCAGTGATCTTCTTGGGGTGTCGATTTCACAGAAGAAGCTGCACAAAAAGGACTTACATCTCACCAATGGAATACGAAGGAAATGAGGGTGTTACGCTACAATGGGTGAGACAAGGCGGGTCTTAGACGCGAAATTTAGAACTAAGGGATATAGTTCATCCGAACACTTTATGCTCTGTGATTATTGCATAATGTCCAAATCTTTAATCTTCGAAAACAACTATAATTAATTCCATTAATGTACTATTGTCTTATTTTTTTTAAAAATTAGTTCCAATCAAACAAAAGATTCAGAAATAGCTGAAAAAACAAAAAAACAATGAATTGGTTCTGGATAAAGAGTAAGGTGTAATAAAACTTTGCTAGCAACATGCTCTTTGTTTTGTTGAAGAGGCTAGAAACCTACAGGAAAAAGCCAATCAAGTTTAGTTTAAGGGGGTAATGATTTCTATATGATTGTTGCACTTGAAATTAAAATATTTTCGCAATGATTTGTTTTTCCCGCTTTAGAGAAATTTTTATTTACATGATGTTTTAAATTATAATGGGATTTTGAAGATGGAATGATCATAACATTGGAAAATGATACCAAGTTTACTGAAATTGGAATACCCAAAGAAATGTTATTAGTCTTAAGGTTTCCCCTCCCTCAAATCCAGATTTTCGCAATGATTTGATTTTCCCGCTTTAGAGAAATCCTTATTTACTTGATGTTTTAAATTATAATTGGATTTTGAAGATTTTTTCCCTCCCCCAAATCCAGATTTCCATTTTTTTTTTTGGCGGAGAGTTAAAAACTGGTGCATTTGATGAAGTACAAACTAAAACATCTGCTAGTAACACGATTTATCTTTGTTTTAAGAGAACCCAATGCTATATTAAAATACTAATCAAGTTGTGTTTGGGGTTGTTTGGTGGTGTACATAATCTTCAATGCGATTGTTGCACTTGAAATTAAGATATTTTCGCATTGATTTGATTTTTCCGCCGGCAGCGAAATACTTATTTACATGAGTTTTAAAATTATAATGAGATATTGGGATAGAATCATCATAAGCCTACGCAAAACTATTAAAATTTATTGAAATTTGACAATCCAAAGAAAAATTATTGGCTTTAAGGTTTCCTCTTCCCCAAATCCAGATGTCCTTCTTTTTGTTTAGGGGGTGGTGGTGGTGTTTCAAATCGGTGTCTCTAGTATAATGAGAATAAATTTACTGATAGTCAACCTTTGATTTAGGTACCACAGGAGCCTGTGGTACAAGAAAATACCATAAAAGTTTATGTTGGGTCAGGAGGGTGATGGTTTTCTCTCCTATCCCATAGCCTATATGGTTTCGTTAAAATAACTGGAACAAGAAATGTAATATTTATTCTCAGAATGATATCAGAGACAGCAATACAAATGAAAATGACTTGCCACTCTTTCATAGACAATGCAAACATATTTGATAAAGTACAACGCAAAGATCTATTTGAACTATTAGGGAAACTTGATTTATTTTGGACAGACATTAAAATAATCCAAAGTATCATCAAACCACCTGCATCCGGAGACAAAATGAATAATGTAGGCAAATATAGTAAGGGGTCCAAGAGAAACATGTTTCTTCTCACTGTAAGAAGAATGTTGAACTGTTATGTAATATGACGCTAGACAATTTCCTCACTGTGATTCTACGGAAGATTGCTGAGAATATTATGGTCAGAGCATATGAGGAATGAGGAAGTCTTAGAGAAAATGGAAATAAAAATAGATACACTTAGAATTATAAAGAGACAGTTGAAATTTCAGGAAGACATAATGAGAAAAAAGGACTTGGAAAATTTAACACCCACAAGACATACTGAATGTAAGAGTAACAAAAGTAAACAGCAAGTAACCTACTAAATGAATTTGCGTAAACATATGGCAGAACAGTAAGTGGGAATTATAGTAAAAGGACTAATATTTATTTGGGAAAGATATTAGAATAATCCAAAATATATACTATCTGTCTGCAAACGGAGACTAAATGAATAAAATACCAAGAATATTTATGTTTGGGAGAGGGGTGATGAAATTCCTTCCTAGCCCATAGTCTAATACTGTCCTTATCATATTTCTGGTCTAATTCTGCTTCGTGCTCTATTTATAAGAATCTGGATGATAAGCTTAATTATGTGGCTTATTAAGTTGTTGGTTTGATTCATGGTTTATAGTATCCACTGCTTTACTCAATAGTCAAGGTGTAGGCAAGAAATGTGCTTTAAAATTCTGAAAAATTTTAAAACATCGTTTAGAAGTCAAAACATATAATTATACTTTTTCTTTTATTTTTCCTTTTTTTATGGTCGGTGACTAAACCGGCTCCATTCGTCTCTTTTCACAGAGTTTGAGGAGGGTGGCTACCAACCCTATAGGACAAAAAACAAAAACAACAAAAAAAAACAAAAAAAGAAAAAACAACAACACCCATCAAAAAACATAAACTTATGATGAGTCGACGGTCAGGTACCACAGACATAATTTTAAAACTCATGTAAGTAAGGATTTCACTAAAGGCGGAAAATCAAAGATATGGTGACGTAATAAATTCCCCGTGGAGATGGCAACGGGAAACAATTCCACTATCAATGCCAAGAATGTTTAGAGCAGGGAACAAATTGAATTGGTAAAGTACGTAGATGAATAACAAAATGTATCGTTAAATATGAGAAATTAGGTTTTTTTTGTTATTAATGTTAACAGCACAACGACTTCATTACAAATTAAATATCTTGGTTATTCTAAAATGTCGTCTGGTAATCAGAGATGATATCAAATCATCTTATGTTGAGCCCAAAATCCAACAAAGTTAGATTGAAGGATATTATCCCGATGATAAAATAGTTAATTGAAAATAAAGACAAAACAACGAAATCAAACACTCGTTGTTGTTGTTCTTACTTCCATGTGCCACTTCCCTTCAGGATATAGGTGGTCATGGCTCTCCACAACTTTCTATCCTTTGTGGCCCTTAGAAGGTTTTATGTTTCCTTTACTAAGACTCATCACCCGTTCCACTATCCGTTCACACCTCATCAGGTAAGTGGCTCACCGCCTTCCTCTATCTTTCTCTCACTATGCCCCGTGAAGGTTAAGTTTTCCAAGCCCTCTTTCCTCATTATGTGTCTAAGGAATTTCAGCTGTCTTTTTGCTGACTGATTCTGAGTATGTTTTCTTTTTGTTGCTATTTTCTTTAAGACTTGTTGCGTCAATGAAATTTTCAGAACCCTTTTGTAGAACTACATTCAGTTTTCATCTTCATCCGTCGGGAGATTGTCCAGCATTCACTGCCATATAAGAGGATGGATAACACATCTCAATCCACCATCCTTTTCTTTGTTTCTAAGGAGATTTTTCTGTTTTTCAGCAGCACCTTGCTTAACTTTTAGAATTCTTCTTTTGCTCGACCAACGCGTGTTCGGATCTCATTGTCACATTTTCAATCCTATATTAAAACATTTTCCATATATTTTATTCGATTTGATTTGGTTTGTTTTACGACATATCAACCTCAATAGGTTATTTAATGCCAACAAGATTTTTTATTGCTGGTAATATTTTATTCCAAAAATGTATTGCTGGTAATAATTTTTTCTTCAAAAATTTATTGCTGGTAATATTCGTTTACAAAAATATATTGCTGGATTTAAAAGCTATTTTTATAATTTCATTATATTGAAAGTATTTGTCCACAGCTGGGACCCCAGCAGGTGCTAATATCCCGGCTCAGAGTGGACCTGGGATCACAAGCAATTAAGAAATAGTTCCACGCTCCTCAACACCTCCTGATCAGAGGCCTTGCTGTTGGATGTAGTTTATCGTCTTACCCAGGACGCGTTTGGGGTTAACTATTTGCCCATAGCTGGGAGCCTATCAGGTGCTACAACCCCGGGTCAAAGTGGACCTGGGAACACTAGCAATTAAGAAATAGTTCCACGCTCCACAACATCTCCTGATCAGAAGCCTTGTTGTTGGATGTAGTTTATCGTCTTACCCAGGATGCGGATGTAGTTTATTGTCTTGCCCAGGACGGCTAGATATTTTAACTTCTGCGCTTGCTTGATGTTTATATCTTCAATTTGTAACTCGTATTTTGGGCGTTTCCATTTACTGATGACCATTTTTTTTGTCTGGTAGTTGATGATTAGTCCTTTTTATCTTTTTCATTCATTTCTTCTTTTATGTGCCGTGTTCCTTCAGGACGTAGGCAATCATGGCCATCCACATCCTCCTTTCCCTTTTAGCTCTTAATAAGTTTTGTCTTTTTTGATTTTTCCCAAATCCTATTCCGCCATCCACTTACTCAAGCCCATTATGTCACGCATTGCTTTCCCTGTCTCTCTTCCTTCTATCCGTCTTGTGAGTATCAGAATTTCCAAGTGCTCCTTTCTCATTACGTGTCCCAGAAATTTTAGCTGCCTCTCCCTGATTATAAATATAAGTTTCTTCTTTGTTTTCTTTCTCTCCAAAACTTTGTCGTTGCTCACAGGTTCGGCCCAGGGTATCCTAAGCAACCTCCTGTAGAAGCACTGTTGATTCTAATTTCTTCTTTATTTTTGAGACGATTGTCCTGCATTCACTGCAATACAGGAGGATAGATGACACGTAGCAATTCAGCACTCTTTTCTTACCCACTCTAAAAGGTCCTGTAGTTTTCTTTTAGATTCAGCTATCAACACAGTGTCATCTGCGTATTCTATTAAGATTGCGTCCACTGATAATAAATCCGGTTAGGGTTTCTAGTTACCTCAGCATAGCCTGGGTATAGAGGTTGAATAAAGACACATTCTTGTTTGAAACCACTTTTTATTCAATAATTTTCTATTCTATGCACACAAACATGTAAATTCATCCCATAATTAAATATATAAAAATAGATAGCAGGTGATCTAAAGATATTTCCCCTTTTTTAAATTTCTAAAAAAAAACAGCATTGTATAGAATGAGTTTTTTTGAAAAGTAACGTTTAAAATCTGAAAGTACTGGATTGAATAATATTTCCTATATTCCAAAATCCATTTCCGACTGCGCAAAGACAGTCAGTGACAGGTTTTCTTTATATTCTTGCAAAATATTAATTTTCTATCATTAGTTCTTAGCCTGTCCAAAATGCAGAGACGTGTAGATACCTCCATCTTGCTTTTCACTTGTCTTCATTGAAATTGTGGCATGTGGTTTTTGATGATTGCTCACTTTTACAGGGTGAAATGTTGGATGTCTTGAAGTTATTCTTTACATTAATTCTTCATTCATAAAAGTGTTAGCCTTTACGGAGGCACCGTAGAGCAATGGATAGCGGCTCGCATTGAGAAATCGTCGAGCTAAGTTCGAATTCAAGATGAGTTTGTCATATTCACTTCCGTTGGGAAAGGTATGAAACGATTTCTTTTCCTTCCAGCCAAGCAGGACAAACTGATTCCCTTATCTTTGGGTGGCAACCGGTCTCGGAGAAGGACAACTCTGCCTTCAACACCGTATGAAGCCCTGTTCAGGCACATAATATGCACCTAGGGAACGGATCGTGGAGTTTGCCATAACTCTGTGATACCAACTTCGGTCATCCCTGATTTATTTAGTTTATTGTAAAAGATAGTTTATCGTTTACAATAAACCTTGAAATTCGTGGCTTACGGCCGTATCACGTTCAAACAACGCTTTCCTAAGATCATATAGAGCCTGGTCAGTATCTAAATGGGTTAACCTCTTGGGAATAACAATGCATAACGGCTCAGAATTTTAAATCGGAGAGCCGAGTTCCAATTCTAGTAGGGTTTACTATATTCTCTTACATGCAAATAGTCTTGGGAAATGTATGAATCTAACTCTTTTCCCCTCAGCTATGGGTTAATTAGTATGAATTGTATCAATAAATCATTATAATTTCCAAAATATTCTTACATATATAATATATTGTGGCGAGGCACGGTGGAGTAATGGACAGCGGCTCGGATTGAGGAATCGGAGAACCGAGTTCGAATTCCAGTTGAGTTCATTATATTCACATAGCCTTTGAAAAGGTATGTATCCATCTCTTCTCTGTCCAGCTAAGAGTAAATAGCAGGACAGACAGAGTGGTTGTTATAGCCTTGGGCGGCAAGTAGTCTATGAGAAGGACAACTCTATATCCAAAACCTCCAACTATGGGTTCATTGTAAGAAAGTCTCGGCTCTGTAGCCTTGGTTGACAACCAGTCTAGGAAAAGAACAACTCTAAATTGAAAACCGTATGTAGTTCTGCCATATTAAGCAGCTAAGGAAAGAATTGTATAGTTCGCATTGACGCTATAATCCCGACTATCATCACCAGATCAACGTAGCTTTTCGTTAATTAGAAATACGAAGTATTCATAGCACTTTTTGAATCTGAGGTCGAGTTTCTTAAACCTTTCAAAATATTTTAATATTTCGGCTTCCGTCTGCTCGTCTAAACTAACAGAATATTATATGTTTTAGATACTTTGTAGAGTACCATGCCTTGACGCATCACATGTTATGACTTTAGTAAACATGATATTCCTAGGACCCTAATAGATTACAGGAATCGTAACTTGATGTGACATGTTCGTCTTTACAACAATCATCTTAAAAGCGTTGTACAGTGACAAAATTACTTTTTTTTTAAAAAAGGCAATAGAAATGTGGTTCGACAGACAGTTATTGAGAATAACAGAAACTGAACATATAACTAAAGAGGAAGTTTTAAGGAAAATAAAACAAAATCTAAATTTTTAATTTTTTACAAATATTCGCCCAAGAGCCAAGATATTCTCGTTCCCTTCGTATTCCATTAGTAAAGATGAAGTTCTACTCACTTATTTCCTCAGAACTGTTACTTTTTGAAACCGACTCACGAGAAGATGATTTCCCGATAATTACTATCTTCTAGGGCCAATCGTTATCTATTCTACACACCTTCACAATATGCAGGTCTAACTTCTTACTCTTAAACCCTTGTTCAGTAACATGCTCATTCAGTAAGCCTCTACCTTGAGTGGCTATTGGGCCTTGTATCGGGTGAACAATAGTATAAAAATATTGTAGTTGATAATCATCAGGTCGGAAATAGTTTGTATTTATTCCCCCCCCCCTCACGAGGTCAGGTTGTTACACAAGGTCGATTTAATGTGAGGAGCCTGAGCGCGTACACCCGAGCTAGGAACAAAAATTGCCCGCAGCCCCCGAAACCGTCTGTTGCGCTGGCCTCGGTGCAAGCACCGATCCCTCTCGCTGGTGCAATGAGAGGGCGTGGCCTCGGGCAGCTTTTCCACAGGGTTGGGCACCTCTCAGTATAATTTTCCTCAGTTGCGACTCTTTCCTTTGACAGAGTCTCCCCTGAATGCACTCTACCCAAAGACAGAGACGCAACTGAGAGATGATAAATAATGTGTTACAAACTACTCGAGGTCGGAAAATAGTTAACTAGTTTTAAAATTAGTTTCCTTTATAACCTGTCAAACTGCGAAATTTTAGTAGAAATCCAAAAAGTGTTCAAATATTTTTAAGGTTAATCATATAATATATTCTTTCCTTTCGAACCTTTAAAGATAATTTGTGTCTGTGAAGGCCATGGGGTATAAATAAATAATCATACTGAAGAAAGTGGTGGGAGGTCTCCGATATCGATTAGCGTAAAAGATTGAGGGGTTAAAAAATATGAAAGTAAGGACATCCCGGTGGTTTAATTATGGTCCAGTGGAATCGATCCTTTAAGAAATTTTAGCTACGAGCAAAGTATTTCCATGATAATCTTAATCTGAACAATGACAAAAATAGAGAAACGTTTAAAAGCAGCTGCATTCATTCAAGAACGAAAGCATCAATAATTTATGTTGGATGGAAAGGACCTGCAGTAAATTGATCATTAATTTGCTTGTCTCGTCATATGTCAATCCTCATTGGGTACAAATATAAGTTTGTTCAATAAATAGCTGTTATTTTGGTCTTTAGTTCAAGCGTTGAAACAATTAAAACCAAATCAATGATGACTCCAAAAGAAATCAAAATGGAAGCCAAAGTCAAACCGCCATTGCGAATCCATTAAGATGGAAGAAACGTTTATATTTAATCACACTCTTCATTGGTCTCATAGATCTTTTGGCGCCATACTGGTCGATTTATGTATGCAAATCGAGAAAAAAGGCGCAACAATTTTCTCTGGCAATTCTTACGGTCCGTGGACAAGGATTAAAAGAACAAACTGTTTGAACTCACCATGTTTGAACTCATCCATTAGAGTTGTCGTTGTAACACATGTATTGCTGCCATAACATCATTTGGTCTGACTAAACAAAATAGCTTAGATAAATCCATTTTTCTTTAGATTGGTTTTGGATCTAGAGTTGTTTATCTCCTATGATGGTTGCCTTACTAAAAGCAGAGCTCAGTCTACCCTATTATATAGAACAGGGATTATCAACTAGTGGGGATTTTGCCCCGCCAGGAAGGAATTTCTGGTGGGGAAGATTTTACCTTTTTTTTCTTTTTTGTTACCGAGTTTTGTTTATTGAATTAAAATACAGTGGTATTCTATTGAACTGTTTGTTTATTGAAGTCTGCTTCAGTTTATTTATTTAATAATTAGTTATGAATTAAAACACGTTACTGTACAATGTACAAAACTACATGTATTTCAGTTTAAAAATTTATAAATATTTTCTATTGCTATTAAATTTGTAAAACTCCTTTATAAAAATAATCCATGTAAATGTATATATACTAATGGGAAAAGAAATGAAGATTTCCGATAATATATGCATTTTTTGAGTCGGACAGACTTGGAAAGGGAGAATGAAATTCTGACATATGGAGAAAGAAGTGCATAGGCTAAAAAATGAACGAGAAGCACTGATATAGAAGGATCTGAAATCAATTTTCCTTCTCCTAAACTGGTTACCTTATCAAAGCAGATTTCAGTCTGCTGTATTACTTAGAGGAGTTTTAAATCAGCGCTGTCCTTTCTTCAGGAAAGGTAGAATCTTCTTTTACCTATTATTTAGAAGTTTTTGAAATCATAGGAGGCGGTGGATTGAGAAATCGGAGACCCGAGTTCGAATTCCAGTCAGATCCATTGCATTCACTTACGTGCTAATATTCTTGGAAAAGGTATGAATCCTCTTCTTTCCCCTCCCAGCAGGACAGAACGGATTCTATAGCCTTGGATGGCAATTGGTCTACCACAGAAAGAAATGGCAACCCACTGCGGGAAAAATCTGCTTCGTCAGTCATGTATCGCTAGATACATGTTCGCCTAAGCGTGTATCACGCATAGTTCATAACTAAAATTAAATTTAAAATCATAATTTGATATATTTACACTAGGTGCCTTATCAAAGGCAAAACCAAATCTGTCCAATTCTTTACAAGGGTTTATTTTCAGAGTTGTCCTTCAGGAATTTTTGCCCTATCATAGCTAAAGATTCTACTTATTCCTATTATTTACGAAAGTTTGTACTCAGAATTCTCTTTCTCCCAGATGGGCTGCCAACGAAGGCAAAAAGACTACTGTTTGCCGTACTATTTAGCCTATAACTAAAATAAAATAGTTTCATGCCTTTTCCAAACAAGTGTGAAGTGTATTAAACCGACTCACTCAGATTTTGAATTGACTTACTACCTGCACATGTACATTGTGGATCACAAGAAGTCATGAGCTGACTATGTCCGTCATATATCAAAACAGGTAATTTCAATCTAACATTAAGATATCTTAATATCTGGTAATTAATGAATAGATAGCGGATCACATCCAACAGCCTTAGGTATCATGGAATTTTCCCTTTCCGGATTATTCTTATCGTTCCTATGTGGCTTCCTTTCTGTAAGAGTTCCACTGGCTGATCAATACCAATTTCCTTTAAACTTGTCTCCATTCTGTCAGTCATCGTACTAAGTGTACCAATTATAACTGGTATGGTTGTCACCTTGTTGAACCAGACAACATTAAAGTTTGAACTGGCATGGCTTCCAAAGTCTTGCCAGTTCAAACTTCAATGCCTTATAATTGGTTATTTTCTCTCCTTCCTTTTGATTTATCTTTGTATCAAAAAGACACAATACATCAATGACTAGCGGTTCTTTTCTCGTTTTATATTCCATTATTATTATTATTATTATTATTATTATTATTATTATTATTATTATTTTCTTGAATTTCTGTTGTATACACATTTCCTTCCGGATCCCAACAAGAGACCTAAGCTCAGAAATGGCTTCATGATTTTTCCCACTGATCATTTTTGTAAAAGATTTTCCCCCCAAACACAAGATCATACATATTTTGCACAGATAAAGCTCTTAGTAATGTGTCAGTTGTATATGTGAGTACAATTTTTTTTGCTTTTCTTTAAGGCATGGATTATATCAGGACCATTTTCGAATCAATCCGAGGGCTCCAACTACAACTGGAATTACTGATGTCCTTATGTGCCACATTTTTTAGATTTTCACTTCAAGATCGTTGTATTTTGATAGTTTTGGAAGATTATTATTGTTGTTATTATTATTATTATTCATTTTGTTTTGTTTTAATAATTACAAATATAATTTTTGAATTTAAAATAATTACACATATAATTATTTGAACAAAGACGGCTACTTTAGGAAGAAAAATATAGCCTAATTGTATCTTATCGAGAAGCAATAATGAAGGAAAAAGGCCATGGAATTTTTACCTTTAAAAATAATTAGTACTACCATTTTTAGTAAATGCCTAGGCGTCGACTTTTTATACTGTTGTTCACGCAATACGAATCCACTCAGGGTTACAGAATGAGGTTATTGTTAGGATGTTAAACTATGACCTAATGTTAATGGAATTATTAGCCGTTTCCTTATAAGGAAACAATTTTCATTATTGCTTTCGGTTGAAATTTATAACATTTTTCTCTTAAAACAATTTTTAGGAAAATAGGCTTTTTTTAAAATCCAGTCGCTGTTATCGCTCTTTCCAGTAATGAGGGAAGGTCTTCCTTCCTTTTATTTGAAGTAGTATGGAATGTCAACATCTTAATTATGCCATTATTTTCTTTCCGTGTTATAGTTTATATACATTTTAGTTGTTGCTGCTGTTGGTACTCCTTAAGTAGTTTTTGTTATTTGGTACAATTCTTTGTGATTTTCTAGTGCGTGTCCACAATGTTCGAAGCAGGATGATCTTTGTGAAGAACCTCAGGCTTCACTCGCTCAGTTTTTTTAACCATTGATCTTAGAAAGCGGTTGTATACAGCTAACAGTTTAGATATTTCTGAACGGGTTTGTTCCCATGTAAGGCATCTATATGAAAGTCTTGATCTAACGAATCTATTTATGAACACGACTCACGTTTTAAGGTTGATCTTTTGGTTCTGTAGAAATTGTGGAGTTGTGAAAAATCACTAGCGCAGCCTATTCTATGTCCACTTTCTTTTTCTCCTATACTAAATTTGTTACAAATTAATCCATACTCCGAGGTATTTGAAGTGTTTAGAAATTTTATAATGAATACAGGGTAGGTACCATCATTGCTTTTATTCCAATTCCAGATAATAATTTCTGCTTTGGAAAGGCTTATCGAGTCCTATTTCTTGGAACACTTGGTAGAGGATGTTGATTTTCTCTTCAAGATCATCCTTATCCCAACTATGAATACCTATTTCATCAGCATAGCCACACTCATCATCTGTAAATCAGCACTTACAGTTTTGCTGCTCAAGATGGAAAGTAGGATCGTTGTCTTCTATACATAGAGATGTTTGGGATGTGGTGTGGAATGCTTAAATAGTCGGTACTCATCTCTTTCCATCTGCGTTTGTAAGTGCACAGACCAAAGACTAGGAAAAGATTAAATAGACTGAGGTTTGAAAATATATCAAAGTAGATCGTCTTCACTTGCGCGCTACTTTGTAGAAATAAGTTGTTAAGCTTCGTTCTTATGAATATAACGGTAGAACTCCTTTGCGTTGAAGTTATTTGATGTACTATATCTTTCAGGACGTGGAAAAATCATGGATCACCTCAGCATATCGTATCCTTTGTATATATACACCATGTTTATGTTATTATCCATCCCATCCCTATTCATTTAAACAATCTAGTGTTCCGTTG
The DNA here is from genome assembly GCA_903632075.3 of Acanthosepion pharaonis. Taxonomy (NCBI): domain Eukaryota; kingdom Metazoa; phylum Mollusca; class Cephalopoda; order Sepiida; family Sepiidae; genus Acanthosepion; species Acanthosepion pharaonis. Next base: position 7,053,052 of record CAHIKZ030004391.1, on the reverse strand, counting down.
ACTTAGCTTGTAAACAACGAGGAAGTCTAAAGAAACTGTAACACAGAGAATATCTTATACTCAGAACCAGGAAAAGATTGTTAAAATTTCTTTTTTGGGGGAAGGATGGCTTAGAAACCGTAACTCACTCAGTGAACACCGAGTGGGCCAACTGCCTGACGAGCTTGTTCGAATGGATGGCGGGAGAGGGGGAGCTGGAGGCTTGGCGAAGATAGAAACGCCACGAGGGATAAGAAGCTGTAGAGAGACAACATAGCGTATAGAAGAAGAAGAAGAAGAAGAAGAAGAAGAAGAAGAAGAAGAAGAAGAAGAAGAAGAAGAAGAAGAAGAAGAAGAAGAAGTGAGTGTAGTTTTTTTTATTTTATGTGATTGAATCGAATCTTGGCAACATTGCTCTAGATTTATTGTTGTTCGTCTAAGAACATACACTTTCAGATCTGTCTTTGGACAAATCGTCATATTTACACTTTTCCTTCCAGTATATTCTGTACTTTTTCAAATGGGTTAAAATTCAGTGGCATTCTCAGACAAATCAGCACTTACAGTTTTGCTGCTTTAAGAATTCTTATAGCGGAGTGATTTACGATCGATGTCATACTAAAATATATAAATGTTTCACAATCATATAATTAAAGACACCGTATGGACAAAGTTTAAGGGGGAATACGTTGTGCCTCAATTTCAGTATCATTTATTCATCAGTATTATGATTTCAGTGAGGACAATGTTTAAAAGGTCTCACGTTGTACATTGATTTCAGTAGTGTTTTCCCACCCAGTCGTTGGCCATAGCTGTCTCCTTCAGAGCATACTTATTTTAGGAAGCATACGTCTTTATCCTCATTAACAACACTCACAGCAGGTTTTCTTGGCTATTCAACAATAAATCAAACCATTTAATAATTATTAATGTGAATTTATTTATATATGTTATGTCCCATCTGAATGGTGGAACATCAATTTAATTTTATGAGTGCTTACTTCACTTAGTCGTTTTAATAAATAGATTAAATATTCATGTGCATTTAAATAAAATTTCTTCCCGAGCAAAATGGACCGTTTAATTAATCAGTTCCTTTACTTCTCCATTTCTCAGATTGTAGTCTTATTTTCTTCAAGTCGATAATGTTAGGCTCTCAGATACTTTTGTCTACGAAGTAATTATCTTGCTTCAACTTGGTCTTGAAATAGGCTTTGGCGTCGCCGTCTTTGTGGTTATGTTAATTTTTTTCTTCGGAAAGATGTTTCCATTTCACTGTTATATTCATAACTTTTTTAACATGAAAAGATATTGAGCAAAAAGCGAGTTATATAATCCCAGGAGTAAACAATGAATCATAGATAGCATTAAACGTCTAAATATTATTATAAAAGGAACAGATTAATTAAACGTTTCTCTAGCGTCTATTTTAGTTGTGAATTCTGCCATCAAAGTTTTCAAAAAATTGCTGTCATTTTTTTACGGCTCGAGTACACTAGACTTCGCAGAAATCGAAAAGACCTTGAGGTCAGCTTCATATCGTCGTCTGGTCGTTTCTGTTCGCTTTCGACATTTTCAATTTTCTTGTGATTTATACAGTTTTGACAACAGTGGTTTTTTTTAATCAGCCTTAACTCTGTATTATTTTCGGAGCCGTTATTTTTGCGGAGAAATTTAAAACTTTCCTTCAAACCAGATGAGAAGTCTTTCTCACGTGGAGACATCACTCGTCTTAAACGTTTGTAACCTGAAGAAAAAACGATTTTATTAGAACTATTTCCAACACTATAATCTATTAGTATTTTAAGCCTTAGAAGAAATAATGGTTTAAAATATACTTACTATATAAAATGACATAAACCTTTTAAAAATAGTGTATACACATTTTCAGACGATGATGGATATTTTTAGCAAGAACGTTTCAATGTTTTCGCCATTTTGGTATATTGCGTAATGCTTCAATAGAAACAAACCTACTGCGTTTGATTTCGAAGAAAAATAACCTTCTATAAAAGAAATTTGATGGTTGTAATTATTTGTGGGTGATACCCTGAATCTACAAAACGGATAAAACATTTTAGGTGATGAAGCAAGAAAAAAAAAAAAAAAAAAAATTAATCTTTAAAACTGGACACAAAATACACTGGCGGAAGAATTTATCGGCTGAAATACTGTCGCAAATATAACAAAAAACTAGTTTATTAGATCTGGTATCCGCATCTTTGATGTTATTATCACAGGATATCGGTCTTTATACTCTGTTGCCTTCATTAGGTGTTCTGGTTAAATTTTACAAATATATGTAAATATTTTGAAAACATTCCTGCGGGTATAAAGACTGGAGATTATCCGGGTGTCTTCCAATATGCTTAAGGTAAATAGACAATAGCCATTTTCTGACTGTTATTATGAAGGTTTTATTTAAAAATACATATGGACAGAAACTATTCAAAATCGTGTATAAATCTCAGTCCCTTAACGATTTTATCACACAGTGTGTCAAACAATTTTTGAGCACACGAGATCATTAGCTTGTATATATATATATGTATATATACAGCATATTCCCACCAAGATCAGGAATCACACCTTATCTTTGAATGGACGTGTCCCAAATACTTATGGTTCTGCCATATGCGAGCACCTCTTAAATAACAGAGGCTGTGCAGCTAATTTTAGTACCGTTTGGTTCACTGTTCTGTCGCGGTTACACTCGTTATTTCATCTCAAGGTGCTGGAGGCACTTTATATCGGGTCACTCAAGCCTTCCCTCTGTAAACAGCGTGAATGTTTGTTGGGGCTCGCTGTCATTTGTCTCTAGCTATTTGTGTTCATTTTTTTCCATTCTCCTGCTCATTACACATTTTCTGTTGTTTTTAATTTAATTTAAATCTCCCGTAGAGGCCTGAAGCCCCGCAGCGAAACCGATTGTTTCGCTTTTAACATGTCTTGCAATATTAAACTACATACTTTTATTTTGTAATATATATATATATATATATATATATATATATATATATATATATATATATATATATACACTAAAAAAAGATTGAGGCGATCCCTGATATGCATAAAATTATATTATTCAATCAATATATATTAAGGCAAAGAAAATTTCTGCCAATCAAATGCTCAGTAATTATCGAGAACAATAATTATTGTATCAGAAGTAATACTTCTGATAAGTACTGTGAATTTAAATTACTTCTGATATATATATATATATATATATATATATATATATATATATATATATATATATATACAATACAGTTCAAAAAGTTTGAGGTGAGCCCTGGTACTTTTTTAAATTGTCCAAAAATGTAGTTGTTTTGTACTTTAAATCAGGGAAAATTATTATACATAGTTAAAAAAAGTGAGACAAATTTTTTATTAGGAATTTTATTATGAAAACAAAATCATTTTATTATTTAAGTTTTCTCTTCTTTTGCCTTGATTACTGCAGCACAAATTTTTGGCTTTCGTTGCAAAAGTTTCTGAAAATATAAATTTTATAATTGATTTCATTCTTTTTTCAATGTCTCTAAGAGATCTTTTTTTTTCACTTTTCTGTCAAGTTCTGCTAATTCTAGGGATGGCTTCAAACTTTTGAACTGTAGTGTGTACACACACACACACACACACACACACATACATTGTTGTATTTATTAATAATATCAAAATCCTCTATACAGTGTTCCATGTAATAACATTCATCAGATGGATATAATCTAGATAGAGAGATTATATCCTCCTGATGATTGCTAATACATGAAACACTGAGTAACGGATTTTAGCATTATTATTATTAATAATTACAACAATATATATATATATATATATATATAATACAAAAGTTTATCCTGAGATCGACAGTCAGTTTCGTGCTTAACCGAATTTTTCATGTACCTGATGGTCTGAATATTGCGTTTAATCATGAAACAGATTTTTCCTACTGGATGGTGATCTTAGTACCCAATTTTATATTTTACATTTACATACGCTCTATCCGCTGAATTTAAACTGGCAGTTGCATCGCCCAGGGAAGTTGTTAGCCAAATTGAGTCATATGGGGTTTTAATATTTTTCACAGGACATATTGAAAACAAGAGAAGGGAGAAAGAGAATGTAACCTATTTGACGAGTTTTAGTGAATAGATGAACAACAAAGAGGGATGGTAAGGGGCAAAAAGTTACTTAGAGCAAGAAATAACAGAAAACTGTGGGTAGCCATTGTCGCTCACGTCCTGAAACAAATTGTCATATAAAAAAGTATAAATGTAAACACGTTTCTTCTTCGATAAATTTGTCTTATAAATAATAAATAAATAAATAATATATAGGTTGTCTATAGTACAAAGCTGAATGGGTAAAAATTAGGTAAGAGGAATACTGTGTAGCGTCAATCTTACAGTGGAAAGGGGTCTGCCTACTTATTTTTAACTTAACCCACCGTGATTTTTAGTAAATATTTCAGATCCAAATCAGACTAAAACTTTTATCTTCAAGTATTTTTGACCATTTCGATTTATGTCTATAATTTAAATTTACAAGAAAAACTCACGTATAATTTAAATCCTCATTTTTTCCCAATAAATTAGGATTACGGTGTATAGTTTTTACTCAAATATTCCAGAAAGAAATGAAACTTTTAATGTTTTTTCAAACGCAGACGAACCGATTCAACTCGATCCTTATTTAACCTTATTCCATTTACTGTGACATCAGGTTAAAAAAAGGATGAAAATTCAACCTCTTCCCCTAAAAAATTCGATCCCCACCCGCTAAAAAAACTCTATCCTCTTCCTCCTAAAAAACTTCCGTCACTCGCCCGCTAAAAAACCTCCATCCTCCGCTTCATAAAACGCCCTCCATCCACGTCCCTAACACCATCTTCCACACTCTAAAAAAACCTCCGTCCCCAGGCCATAAAAAACCCTTCAGCCTCCGCCTCTTAAAAAAACTACCGTTCCTGCCCCCTGAAAAACTTCCATCCCAGCCCCTTAAAAAACTCTATCCTCGGTTCTCTAAAAAAACCTCCGTCCGCACCTGAAAAAAGAGTTTTAAAAAATGATTATTCTTTTCTATCTTCTCTTTATCATATTTTTACTTACAATGTCGTGATATTCTTCAGGTGATAATGGCGTTTCTCGCTTATATTGGAGCATGCGTTTCATATACGCCTACTTTTTACAAACAAAAAAAAAAAAAAGGAGTCATTAAGATCAGAAAGTCATTAAACCTAGAAAATTGACCATCAATTAAAGTTACACCATTACTAACTATGGGTATATCATACCTAATTTTGAAAATATCAAAAAAATAAATAAATAAATAAATAAAAAAAAAATAAATATAAATCTTTATTTGAAATATTTTACATGCAGGCACTTCATACTTTGTACTTCCAGTTAACATTAATAGGAACTAAAAACATATTGTTTAGGTAAGAAAATTAAGTACTGAAAATTGTAATTAAAAATAGGAAAATTTGTGCTGGGTACTATATACCCATGGTTAGTGTTCTAGTGTTAAGATCACAAAGTCTCAGCTACATTTTTTTCCTCAAATACACCCTTGTGCAAATTAATTGAAACAAAACGAATAATTCCGTTATTATTTAATTTTTGTCGTATTTTTCCAATGAAACATGACCCAGTGCACATATTGGTACTTCATATGCCCATTCCAAGAAGTCGTTCCTTGCAGATTTGCTACAGATTCTCGATTGGATTTAAATCAGGAGAGTTTTCGGGCCAGTCTATAGTATTGCTCACTGTTTAGGCTTGCCAGTGGGTTTGTTCAGCGTTACAATTTTCGTACGCTACCTTGGAGTAACCTTCCATTGCAGACAATGGTCGTAGGACAACTAATCAACAGTCGAGACAATATTGTCTGGGCGTGATAAAAATATGATGCAATCTCAGCTGACGCAATATTTTTCAAGACCAAACAATTTCATAATACATCCCGAAAATGGATTCATATTACTGCACACCACTGCAAATGGCCTAATCTGAGGAAAAATACACCTGTCACTCTAGTGGGTCTAAAACGTATGGTAAAAGAAAGAAAACTAAAGCGGTTGTTTTCAGTTAATTTGTACGAGGGTGTAAATCGCAAGTAAACATATGAAGCCTGAGTTGGAATTCGAACTCAAATTGCCTGTTCTATTTTCTGTATTTTGTAACCATTAGTTATTGAAAGGGTGTGTTTAATTTTTCCAAGATTCAAATTACAATGACAAACTTATTGTAACCGCGATAAAATCTGTATTCCATTGTGATGGTGATTTCTAAATAAAAGACATTACTTGGGTTAGCAAAAACTACGGTGCTTTCTTTAATGAATTTCATCTTAACATCAAGAAACTGATTAGACAACTGAAAAGGATCAGTATAAAAATAAGTAGATATAATATGTCTATATTATTCAATGAAACATGTTTGAATGAAGATATGCTCACGCATACACACACGCATACGCGCACACACACATATGGACACACACACATATGCACACACACACATATGCACACACACATATGCACACACACACACACACACACACACACATATATTTATATATAGAAATGGACATTGAGGCGAAAACCTAGATTCGACAGACTGTTTCATGCTTGCAGGCAATATTCAGGCCATGTGTGCTGTGTTATATCTCGGCTATGTATATATGCTGGTCAATAGTGCATTATGGGCAATAATATTGTATTATCCTAACAGTTATTGTGTAGGCGGACCTGGTATGTTTCAAACTATTGAACAGAAATAATTATGAATCTGAATGCAATAATTTGTAGTTATTTTATAGTGTTGTTTGCAAAATTTGTTTACTCATTACTTATTAATGGTTACTTTATTATCTGTTATTGACTATTATTATTATTATTTGTATTATTTGTGTTTGTGCGTTCGTAGTTTGTCAATTTGTTTACTTATTTATTGATTTAAAATTTTTGTTTATTTTATTTTACTTATTTATTTTTATTTATATGTACATATATATATATATATATATATATATATATATATATATATATATATATATATGCGTGTGTGTTAGTAAAAGAGCCTGTGTGTTAGTATAAAAGGTCACGTGGTTAGATAAGCAGTAAGAACACACATATATATGGTCCTATAGGTTAATAGTTGTAAAAAGTCTGAAACTGAGTTTTTCGAAACATGTTAAGATTTGTTAAAAAAGAAAAGAAAAAAGATTTGTTAAAAAGGAAAAGAAAAAAGATGTGTTAAAAAAGAAGGGAAAAAAGACGTGAGTCTAAAGATAGAAGATGCAAGCCAAGCAAACCAAAATACAGGGGGAACTTAACTGAAATGGAAAATAGTAAAACCAATCGTTTCTTGCTTCAGAGTCGGTTGAGAAAGCCATCTTGCAAATGCTGCATAAAACAAGGCCATATTGAAACATAAATAGAAAACATGAGACAAAAAGCAAAAAAAAAAAAAAAAAAAAAAACAAAAAACACAAAGAATCACAAAAATAGACAAATCAAATAACTAAAGATGAATGAAAAAATAAATGAAAAAATGCCAAGAAACAAAAAATAAATCAATAACACAAGACGTGAAAGGATAAAATAATGTTCGATATCTGTTGAGGAAGACCTTTGACCTCACTTCCGCTGCATCAGAAATCGGAATGGTGGATAGCATAAACAGGAAATGGTTAAAATAAACAGGACACACAGGTGTCTTGAGTTTTGAATAAACAGGGTGCAAAGGTGTCCTGAGCGGATGGAAACGCGTGCTTGCCTAGGTGCATGCCGGAAGAGGCGTGGCTACACGAAGTCGCATAGGCACATGGACGGAAGAAGCATGGCGACAAGAAGTTGCATAGTCGACATACCGGAAGAAGGCGAAGCCACGTAAAGTTACGTGGGTGTCCAAATGTTATAAAAACGGTCCACTTCTTGGAGAGAGAGAGAGAGAGAGAGAGAGAGAGAGAGAGAGAGAGAGAGAGAGAGAGAGTTTCACCGAAGATTTTGTCTCCGTCAATTCCTGTGTGCACATTCCTAACCTCCGTAATTCTCCCTCACCCTACCCATTTGCCGAAACTCGAACAATAAAGCTTTTTATATATTTTTATATATTGTGTTCGTCACCTTGTTTGAGTCCAGCAGCAATATACGAAAATGATCGAATAAACGAAAAAGTCAGATTGAATCATTATTGCTTGAATAGCAGTACTGGCTCTTTTGACATTTAAGCTTACCTTAAGGCGAAAATTAGACTAAATTTTAAAATAAAAAGTGTTTGCCAGCCTTGAGAATCAATTTTCAAAATATTTTAATTGTTTGTTTCTCGCCTGGATTCGAATACTAATCGCCATTTTCCCTTGTTAACGACATTCAAATGAGAATTTCTCGCTCGCTTGGACGGTTTTACAACTCAGTCTCAGAGCATATTGATATATTTTCTTAAATTCTCTGTGAATTGTGCTGATAGACTTTTCCGATTGTCGATCACATTTTGCGCAGTTCTTTTTGTATGGCATTTCCTACTCTATCGCGTCTACTTTTTAATTCATTTGAGTTAGTTGGCTGCGTCCAATTATAAAGCTGGTTTATAGTTTGTCACAGAGGTATCATTTGCAATTTGTCTGGGTTTTGCCTAATTACCCTTTGAAATATGTGCAAAAGATTTCAGCATATTTTTTGTAATTTTTAATCTTGTCCAGTCTAGGAAGGGCACTGAGTAATTCACTATTGATACTACCTGCATGTAAATATCTTTTATTAAATTGCTTATTTTTAACAATTTCTTATTCTGATAAGATATTCCGTTCTTATTTTTGTGTTAATTTCTTATGCTTCTTTTGAGTCACTATCGAGTATTAAAAAATGCCTTTGGTGATTAATGTCTGTTTTGTCATTTGACAATTCAATTTCATTGGTTGTTACGAGTCATTATTTGGGCAACAATTGAAGTTTCCACATTATTATCTTTTATTATTATTGAGCAAGAGTGCAGCATGCCAACAAGGTGTTGCTGCAGTACAAATATACAAAACCTATAATAACGTCTGTATACGAGATGCACGCATCACAGCCAAATCAATGGACCAGAAAACTAATGACCTTGAAGGTGTGGGGGGGCGTTCAAAATAACAACCCAGTCTGCTCAAAAGGTCTTCGATTGAGATTGGTTGTAAGGATTTTAAACTTTGTTCATCTTTATTCACCCAATTCAAAAGCTCAAGATCCAGTCAAAGTAGAGCGTTACTGAATGTTTTTTTATGATTGATTGATTGATTTGTTTGTTTAATGGCATATCAACATCCTTATGGGTCATTTAATGCCAAAATTTAATTTTCTTGAGAGCTTTGAAGCAATAAAATTATATGTTATTCTGCTTTCACAATTGAATACATGGTATATGATACTCAGATTTTGCGCATATACATGTTTGTGTGGACATAATTACTAGAGGCAGTATACGTGTGTTTTATGATGTTTTATTGAAGTTATATTTTGGAATACAGTTTGATTTCTTTAAGGGATTGTCGGATATTATATGGATTAGTATTATGAAAGAATTGGTTGATTTGTTTAACGGCATATCAACACATCTATGGGTTATTTAATGCCGATATCTAAGTAACTTGAACAGAATTGCATGCGTTGAAATACAGATAAAATGTTTGTGATTTTACTATAAAATCTATTGCTGGTCCTTTCATAATGTTTTGTTTGCGGGGTTTACTATTTGCCGATATCTGAGACCCTAACAGGTGCTACAACCCTGGTACAACAATTAAAAGATGGTCCCACGTTCCTCAAAACCTCCAGTCCCCTGATCAAAGGTCTTGCTATCGGAATTAGTTTATCATCATACCCGACTCTTTTTTTATGGACGTAGGAATTCTAGATTATGAGGATATGTAGGATAGATAACCCTAACACTGAAGAGGTTAAGATTGTTGTGGTTGGGTATGCATCCTCTTGGAAATCTCTTCCAAAAAGTAACAGTTTCTGTCTATATTTCTGAAATGAAGTATTATGTACATTATTTACATTATTCGGACTATTGTCCTCATCTTTGTCGCCATATTTATTACAAAAACACTCACAAAACAGTCTGCCTGCCTTATGTGAAGGGGTTATCAGAGAAAATACAAAGGATCTGCGGTCCATATAACATCAGGACAAACTTCAAAAGCTTGACGACACTTCGCAGATATCTCTCCCGAGTAAGAACCCCCATAGAGGAGAACATGACTAAAGACTGTGTGTACGCTATCCCGTGCATCTGCGGAAAGAAATATAAAGGGGAGACAGGCCGCCTCCTCAAGGTAAGGCTTCAAGAACACCAGAAAGCTGTAACACGAGGGGAAGTGGAAAAATCAGACGTAGCTGACCACATATGGAGAGAGAAGGGAGATCACCGACCTCTGTGGGATCAGGTTGATATCATAGACAAAGAACACCAATGGAAAATTCGTAAACTTAAGGAATCAGCACATATGCTAGGCCACAAAAATCTCCTGAGCCGACCAAGCATAGAAATGAATACAATATGGGAACAAGTATTAAGAAGTGCCAGAGAAAAGCGATAATAACAAAAAAAATTGCAATATGAGCTCTGTTAAAACATGTAATGATAACAGCAAAAATTGCAATATGAGCACTAGTAAAAAAAAACTGGTTGCTGAAGACATTAGGTTTATAATACCGATAAATTCATACACAGTTGTCCTCAGGGGACAGTGGATAAATGCGTTAGTTAGATCCAGTGACAGTACCCAAAAAGTGTGAGTTCAATACCCGGTAAAGGCAGTGGAGAACTTGGAGAGGGGAATTTAGAGGAGATAATTGATAACTGACATCCATTAAACATGGCACGTGGAACTAGAACAGTCTACCCAAGTGAGCAAAATGAAGGGTTCAGTTCGATATTCCAACCACCTGAAGAAGGCCGAAGCGTACAACAGCCGAAACGTTGTAATAAACATGGAGACAAAGAGGAGGACAATAGCCCGAACAATGTAAATGAAGTAACAGTTACTGGAAAGAAGCTATCCAAATGAAACTTCCTCCTTATCTCATGAAAAGCTATGGACTGTGTGTTAGTATCTATGGGGCAAACTCAATTATTATTATTATTATTATTATTATTATTAATCAAATGTTGTATGACAGTGATTTTCTGATTGAATTAAATATGAAAAATGAAATAATTTCAGATCATTATTCAATTGATTCATGTTTATTAACATAATTATTTCAGAATAATTAAGTTCATTCTATTGAAACACGTGTAACTTCCCTTATGAGACCAGCCGATATAATTTTGGATTCGATTTTGATTATAACAAAACTGCTGGATGGAAATATGCATCAGATTGAAGCTCAGGGGAATTTTTGTGATTTTTCTATCTTTAAATGATTTTTCTATCTTTAAATGAATGACCGATGATATATAAGAATTCAAATTTAGTTCACTTTTTGAAACTCATTGTAATCATGATCAACAATAATAATTAAAATTTTATAACTGAAGATAATAGTTTTTTTCTTGTCAATTATTAAAGTTGATCATTATAATTAATTAACATTATAAATTTAATTAAATCAGCTCACTGCGTCTTCTGTAGGAATGTGATGACGTTGGATCAAGAGTCGAGCGGGTGACATTTCAAGTGTTTCAAATAGAATTAGAAAGGAATATTATTTGTTGAAGACATTCAATCAAATGTCTTTTTTAAAAGAATAATTTTCTGCCCTTTTTTTTTTCGGTTGTCCGATTAAAGTCAGACGACATTTTACATTACAATGGAGGTTTTCGGTTCACAACTTAGTGAGTTCCTGACCGGCCGTTCGTAACCCGAAATATTTGTAAACCGAAACAATTTTTTCAATAAGAATCAATGTAGAGAAAAAAAATTCACAGTACAATAAAGTTGGAAAACAAAAGCACAACACAACACAAAAATGTATACAATGTCGACTCAGAAATTATTCCGTTCGGTTGAAATCGATTCGGCAATGTTGTTCGAGAACCGAAATTTTGTTCGATAACCGAGGCGGTTTCCTCTCGAATGTTCTGTTTGAAATGCGATTTGTTCGACATATGAAACGTTCGATTGCTCTGTATTTACAATTAGTAAAATGCCACACTTAAATGTTGTTCACTTTGAGAAAAAGTTGGCAGAAAATAAATATCTAGAATTAAAATGTATTACTTATGATCATGATCATTGTCATCATCCTCCTCATAATCATGATGATGATGATGATCGTCGTCGTCTTCTGCAGCAGCAGCAGCAGCAGCAACGGTAGGACCATTATTAAATATCGTTATAATTTTCAGAGAGTTGATTATTATTCTGCACAATCATAAATTATCATTGCTATCACGAGTATAAAGAGCGGGAACAGACTGGTCACGTGACTGGGGGAATTGTTTCTTTCCCCACTGAAGCTAGTCATCGATGTGTGAATCCAATTGAAAAAGCTAAGATGTTGAATGCCGATTTTTAAGACTCTTGGAAAAACTCTGACATAGAGTAATCTCCCTTTTCTTAATAAACCTTACAAAGCAAAAAGCTGTGTTGGTGCGCGTGGTTTTAAAAAAAAAATTGCCTCGCAAAATAGTTGTCTCTTGTATTGAGATTGAATACAATACCCCAAAAGCTTGTTCTTGTGTCAAACTAAGCTAAATGCAAGTCACTATCATCAAACATTGAAAACAAAGTCCCATTCAAATTTATGTAAACCATTTTAGTTGGTCCTTTCAAAATATAGACACATTTTAGACCGTAGTGCAAGAATATTTCAATAAATTATATCATTTCAAGAATGATTCACTGGATTGGATTCTTTTAAGAATGGTTCAAAGAATCATATTTTGTTCAAGAGTGATTCCATAATTACACAGGATCGGGCTTAAAACTTTAGGAATTATAGAAATGATGGGAGTAAAAAAAAAGTTGATTACTAAAAGTTTTTTCTGAATAAAAATTTAATTACCGATGAACCGAATGTAACTTAGACATGGCATTTCTATTTAGAAATCCAGAACTGATATTGGAAATTTGGCTTTGGAACATGATTAAAAATAAGCTTTATTGAATGATAACTGAAGGATCGCAATGAAAATTATTTCCTTAAATTACAATTATCAATATTCTTCTATTATTTCGATTATTAATATTGGTTGATATAGATGTTGTTATAGACACAACATTTCGACAAAGAACCCTTTTGTCATCATCATGTGTTCATTGATTGGTTGAATTGGGATATCTGTTGATTATTGTGATATTTTCTACCTGTGATATCACTTATTGTTCGTTCCTGCTGAATTGGTTCGTTACTACCAGAATCAAAGATTGAACGCATGATCACTAAGTGACAGTAACAGACTATGTCCCAAATAACATGATTGGTATGTTTTTGGCGGTTTATACATTAGTAACATTTGGTTATAACTGATGTCACAGGGACAAAATGTAAGAATAGTCGAGAGATATTCCATATCAACTAATCAACGGAAACCTGATGATGACCAGAGGGTATTTGGTTGAAACGTTGTGTCAACAGTTCGGAACAATACAAGAATATTGACTCATTTCGGAAATGTAATACTAAATACAATTATGGACATTGAATAAATTTGTAGGAAAGTTAAATTCTGTACTGAGGATGAAGGTTAACAAATACACGTCTAGTTTGATTATTGAGTTTTATTTTCTTCTTTCTCAAAAAACCTTCAAAGATTTCTATTGTTTTAAAAACCTTTGCCAGGTTTTTATCTCATGAAAATCTCCGATACGTGGCAGACAATAAACACAGTTGTCACCTTCATATTTCAGTCTTATTTTCACTAATTTTGCAAGATTTTTTTCTGTTTTTTTTTTAAGTTCCATATGACACGAACTAATCACAACAGTAAAACAGTAAGGTGTTTTTTTTCAAATAAATGTTTTTGTTCATAAATTAGATAGGCTATTTTTATATAGTAATCATTAAGTTTCTACACCAGTCGTATCTCATAGCTTACAAGTTTTCTCAATACCACCATAGAGAAACTTTTCTGCCTGCTATCACCATGGCTGACGCTAGACTTCCGGAGAGCAACACACTGAGCATTCTTGGCCTCACGTTTTCAACTGACTTGAAGTGTAGCGACTACATAGAATCAATAGCTACATCTACTGCAAGGAAGGTTAGGTCAATGTGTCGTGGCATATACTTTTTCTCGCCAGAGTCTATCTTGCACATTTACAAGTGTACCATTCGTCCGTGTATTAAATACGGTTACTATATCTGGTCTGGTGCTCCTGCTGTAGATTTAGAGATTTTTGAAAAATACTGTACTGTAATCGATCCTGACCAGATATCTCGACTTCAGTCACTTTCCCACCGACGTAGTGTGGCTTCCCTCTGTCTTTTCTACAAATATTCTCATGGCAACTGCTCTGACAAGCTTTTTTCCCTGGTGCCCCGACTACATGAATTTAAGCTTGCTACTAGATTCACATCTAGATCCCATCCGTTTATTGTTGAAATAGTTAAATGCAACCGCCACATCTACTCCAACAATTTCGTTTTTCAGACTTCCCGTCTATAGAACCCTCCTCGGCTTCCTTGCTTCCCTGATAACTACAATCTTCAAAAATTTAGGTACAACGTCAATCGCAATCTTCTATCTTTTTGAACCCATTCATCTTTTGTCCTTTCTACAATCTCACTATACTCAGTCTTTCCTCTCACTTTCACTCCCTGTAACACGCCTTGCTTGGGGTGAAATGATTAACAAAAATACCGCGTCACTGTTCCCGGTTTCAGTAATACTCTTGTATGCATGATTTCGATTCTGTCGTGAATATCGAGTTCTTTCAATGTAGCGCGGGGCAGTTTCAAGCGTCCCGATAATGATGAGTGTAAGTGTTCATGCAGTACAACAACGCTTTATTTGAGTGTTCACACCAACAGTAAAATATGTTAATTTACTGGAGATCAAGTGACAGTAAATTTTAATATTCAACACTCCTCAGTGATCCAGCTGCTTTTATTAATGATGCTATTTAGAAATGTATAGATCTTTGACAGATATCCAATTTACTGATTGCTCTAACAATGAAAACTGCAATTCTTTTTCTTCCAGGTAGGTAGGTCTAAATATCTGTTCAAACTTTTTCTTTCTTTCAATTTTGTGCTTTGCAGAAACATCGAAAGCTACTTTCTATTAAGTCATATTGCCGGCTTCATGTCGAATTTTTCACTTTTGCCCATGGATTGGGCGATCGTCATGAATCTCATCAGAAACTATTTTGATTCTCTAAGAGAAATTCTAATATACGATTGGCTTGTGAATTAAATTTCAATTGTTACTAGGGTTGACAGCGTATTATTCCCCATCATCCAGTCATTTCCTTCAATGTCTTTTTATCTGATTCAACATTCGGTTATCTTATATATGAACATTTGATATTTTGATATGGCTTGTCTGTCTTTGATTCTATATAATTTATTTATAGCGTTTTTTTCTGTGTCATCATTAATACTGATTCATTGCTTTATTCAGATGTCCTCTTCACCATCAAATTGTCTCATCTTCAATTTATTCGGTTTGTCTCCTGAATTCTCTATAAAATTGTTTTCCCCCTGCAATTAGACTTTGAGAATTGCATAATTTTCTTTGATACAAAAACGACAGAATCTCCAATATTGACAAATCATCTTTTCCCTGTTAAATAGACAATCTATGAACACCTTCTCTTGGGGCTCTTGTTACCAATATTTTTTTTTCTAATAGAACTCTCTCATTCATTCTCTTGTTCAGTTTAAAAAGAATCGTGAATGAGTCAAAACAGAAATTGCTCAACAATTTATTCTTTAAATTACATTTTTTGTTATGAAAATGACATTTTACCTGTCCTGAAATATTCTTCATTGAATTTTTATTTCATCTCATTTTGCTTGATTGAATCTGGATCTATATTATCAGGATGTTATTTCTTTCCGGTTGAACAACCTGGTAAATCTCTGGTTGAGTAGTTCAATGCTTTTAATTGTTTGCTTTTAATTGTTTGTTACTGTTTCATCGAATTAAAGTATCAAGCTCTGTTTCATCTTCATGCGAAATTTTGGTTCCAAAAATTTCGCTTGAGGATGAAACAGCTTCATACTTTATTTCAATTTAATTCTAATAATTATATTGAAGTTTTGGGCTCTTGTTTTTGAAACATGAGAACTCTTATATAGCGAAGGAATCATATTTTTAAAAAATAGTTATAATTTAGGTTCTACTTTTGTACTGTTTTTTTAAAACTAAAAACAAAATTACTAAAGAACTCCGAATTATTTACCTAACGTGTTCTTTCTTATTTTCTATATATTTGCACGCATAATATATATATATATATATATATATATATATATATATATATATATATATATATATATACACATATATGGGCCAGCATTACCCTGACGATCCGTTTAGGTGAAACCTAGGTAGGTTTGCCTGGCTGCTTAGGATTATCTTAGGTTTGCTCTACTTCGTGTATTGAGCACTTTACGTAGTTGCCTTTACTTGTTTTGAGGTTTTTTTTTTTTTGATTCTGAGCTTGAATTTTTTTTTTTTCTGAGCTTGAATTCTGGACGTTTTTTTTTTTTCGCAGTTTCATGTTCTTGGTTCCTTCTTTTTGTTATTCATCATTTTCCTTGGGTACTGGTTTGTTTTGACTACTACAAGCCGAAATACCTAAAGTTTTTCCAAGGGAGTACGACTATATATATATATATATATATATATATATATATATATATAATCATGTAACCCTAAGCAAGTCAATAAAGTGACTAAGGGGTTACTGTTGAATGTGAAAGAAAAAGAAAATCATTATTAAGGAGAACAATAGAAGAGTAATCAAGAAGACATTACATAACGATTGGCATTGCATTTACATTTTTGACGATCAAGGTTGGCTGAAAATCAAGAAGCCGCAAAAGTGTTCCACAGGCGAAAAGTGCGGTAGAAGAAACTGTTAGCAAAGAACTTACGGTTATATTTGGCCAATTCAACTCTAAAATGATGAGACCTTGCCGCTAATCTAGGTTTAGTTTGGTTTGATTTCTTTTACGGCATATCAGCCTCACTGGGTTACTTAATTTTTATTATAGATTCATATGAATAGAACAAACATTCTTTGTAAGGAAACTGTTTATAGATTCGGTTTCAGTGATATACTTTTGTAAAGAGGATTGTTGTCGAGAGTCTGCTTTCATTGATGTATTCTTTTCAGATACACGGTTTATAGAGAAATTGATATTGACATTCCTATTTGGTTTATGATTTTAGATAGAGTCCTACTGTTTTGAGAAATGATTTTATATCATCAACTTTTACTTTCTTGAACAATTCATACATATTGTTTATAATATTTTTCTCTTGAGAGCGCAAGATCTGAGTATTCGGTTATTATATATTTAATAGTATATACTGTTTTACATGCTTGGCATAATGGTTGATCATTGTTTAGTAAGTATGAGTGGGTTATTCTCGTATGGCCAATGCGTAAGCTGTCTAGAGCCACTTCTTCCTTACGAAATTTTTTGGGAACTGACTTCTATTCTCCTAGTTTGGGCTGAATTGTTTGTGTGGGTTATCGTTGCAGTACAATTGCTCATTTTAAATAATATTTTCATAATATGTAGCTTGCTGGATTTTTCTACCTTCAAAGTCAATAGCACGGATAGTGATTCCGATAAAATTAGAATTTGTTTTTGTTTGCTCTCTGAGATAATGTTGAGAGCTAGCTCGATTGCAGAAGCCTCTGCAGTGAAAATAGAGCTTCCCTTTAGGAGGCGCCTTTTTTTTTGGTAATATTTTGGCTCACTGCTGCTATCCCGTCCTCACATTTTGACCCATCTGTAGAGATAGGTGTATGGTTAGAAAAATTTGTCAATATGTCCTGAAACTTATCCTTTGAATGTGAGTGGGTGCATTTTTGTTTTGGGACTTTATGTAATTCTAGCAGAACTTTGGTTTGCTTGATAGTGCATGGTAGAATACTGCAGTCGTTTCTTGCATGTTTGAGTGCAGTGCCTAACTCTTCAGCAATGGATTTCATTCTGAGTCTGTAGAGTTAATAGCATTATCTTTTTGTCGCAATAGATCACAGTAATTTGGTTCAAAGGCACTGTTGTAAGTTGGGTTAGTTGCACATGATTTTATTTTTACATAGTACTGTAGTGTCAGTTTAGTGCACTGTAAATGTGGAGGTGTTCCATTAGCTTCTGTGTATAAGTTCTCCGCTGGGGATGTTCTAAAAGCCCTGAGTACTAATCTGGGGCATTGATGATCAGCTGCATTGAGTATTTTTAGGTACAACTTTCTGGCCACCCCAAATATGTAACTAGTGTAATTCAGTTTTGAATGAATTAGTGATCCGTGTAATTTGATGAATTTTAGTTGATCTCCCCCCCATTCAGTATGATCACTACACACAAAAGTTGTAGGGATTTGCAAAATTTTGTTTTCAAATATTTTAGATGGGGGAATGAACGTTAATTTTTTTTTATCAATGATAATGTCTAGACAATGTGAATCTATTTTCAGTGACCTATTTACGTATTTTATTGAGATATTGAGTTGTCTTTGAATTGTATTCATATGTCGAGATCAGATATGTCGATATAATTAGAAAATCATCGGCAAATAGAGAGCATTTCGCTCTTGGGCTTATGGTTTTAACTAGTGAGATAATTTTTACGCAAAATAGCATCACCGAAAGAATGTCTCCTTGTGGAACCCCTTTTTTGATCTTGTAGTTCCGATAAAGACTTGAAATCTCCGGTCTTTCAGGAAATTCCCTATGAATTAAATCAGCTTGCCTTTTAGACCCAAGTTCATGCAGATTTTTCAAGATACCAAATTTCCATGTTGTATCGAACACCTTTCCTAAGTAAAAAAAATACAGCCACGAGATGTTTTTTCTTGGTGAAGGCTTCCTTTACAAAGGTTTCGAGGCATACTAAGTGATCCTTGGTAGCTTTTCTTTTCCTAAAAGCACATTGGTAGTCACTAATTTTGCAGGTACTAAGTCAATCTATTGTTGACCATTCTCTCCATAGTTATATAGGCAGCTCATTAGTGCTATCGACAGGTAGCTTTCAGGATCTGTGTCATCCTTTTCAGGTTTTGGAATAGGGATGATGAATGACTGACTCCACTTATCTGCGAAGTTGTCACTTGTTGATATGTTCTTATACAAATTTATTAACAGTTGTAATGATTTCTTAGGCAACTGTTTTATGAATTGATAGTGTATATCATCTGGTCCCACAGCCGTATTGTGATCTTTCTTTAAAGATTCATTTAGTTCCTTTATAGTGAATGGTAGGTTATAAGCTCTCAGTTTGATTTATGTTTGTTTGTGTTTTACGGTATATCAACCTCTTTGGGTTATTTAATGCCAATAATAGATATCCGGGCCTTGATAACTAGATAGATAGCTTGTCATTCATACTTCGATATAAAAATATATATGTTGATATTTACACCTTGACAATCAGATAGATAGCTTGATAATCACACTTCGACGTATAGATAGATATTCTGATATTCCGGCCTTAGAGGCTCTTGCAAGTACTTTAGCAGAACTTAATCGTGGCATTGGTGTTAAGTTATAAAAAGGAATTTTTTTAAATTTTGTTATGGATATCGATTTCTGAAAGGAAATTATATATCTTGTTGGTGTCTGTCTCTTCAAAAACTCTTTTGAGGCTCTTATGGTTATAATATTTTCGTCTTATTTTGGAGATGGTTTTGCACTTCAACATGAAGTGTTTCACTGTGAGTCTGCTTCCGCAGGAACATTTTGGAGGATCCATCCTCTTCAGGATGTAAAAGTGAGTCAAGTGTGAATGTCCTATGCATAGTCTGGTTATAAGAACTTGTTTTCTTCGGTTATCATCTGAGACCCTTTTCCATTTTTCTATTGTAGGATTTATTTGATGGAGTTTATTTTTGGTTTGGTTTTCCCATATTTTCTACCATTTCTCCTTGATGAGTTTGTTTGTTTCATGTTTCAAATCTGTGTATGGTATTTTTATGTTTTTGTCTATGTTCATTTTTAGTGAGGATTTGGCTGCTGTGTCCGTTTTGTCTCCTCCTTTGATTCCAAGTGGCTGGGGATCCAGCAGAGAATGATGTTCTTTTCTTCCATATAGAATAGTTTGTGGAGGATAGCTTGATTTAAATTTTAATTTTTGTTTTTCCGCTTTTTAGTTGAGCTTCAGAAATTGTCGGCTGCCATTCTTGGCAACTGATTTTTTGGAGATTCCTTTCGCTAATTGATCAGCGATATCCTTTTTGCCGGTCATTTTACATTTATTTTTACAGAGATTTGTTTTATAGCGTTACGATGATATTTACCGCTTATTTTCCGTATCATATCCTATAGAGATTTTGGTTTTGCGGCAGAATTAAGTCTGTTGTGTATGATACACCTAATTTACATAAGTGGAGTACCGACCATATAAATATGGGTTGGTACCGGAAGACGAGGGAAGATTAAGAGATCGAATCCAGAGACTCTGCCCGACTGCGACTTAGTCAACCCATTCTGCAGGAACAGTCTTCCCAAGAATATACCAAAACTACCTGTAAATATTGTGTACCTTTTTTCATTGTTTCAATACATTTTGTTACGTACATTTTGTGTTGTATTATTATTATTCCATGCTTATTCAAGCTTCAACAAAGTCTGATGGTGTAATTTTTCCAACATTCTCTTTGTTTTCTTTCGAACAAGCTGGCAGCGTCTGGGCCCAAGACGTACTAGACAACTCAAAACAAAAAAGCTGGGATAAAATAAAATGCAAGGCCAATTTTACTAATTTGAGTCTCTCTCTCTCTCTCTCTCTCTCTCTGCATCAGCATCGCCTCACCTGTCTACTATCTGCTTCACAGCCGAGTAGTGGCGCCTGGCTCAACGCAGTGCCCTATTCATCTACCGGTACCCTTCTAGATGATGAGTGCAGTCGGGTCGGAATCGCGATCCGTTTTGGACTCAAATTATGTGAGCGTCACAGATGCAGATGCGGATGTTCCATCGATGAGTTTGGTTTGCATCCTCTCTCCTGTCGTCGTAGTGACGGCCGCTTTCCACGGCATGCAGCCATTAACGACATCATCAAAAGAGGTTTGGATGCAGCTGGGTTCCCTTCCCAAATCAAACCCGTAGGCCTCAACCCTGGTGATGGAAAGCGACCGGATGGCATTATCATTTTCCCTTTTAAAATGGGGAGGTCATTGATTTGGGATGCGACCTGTGCGGATACATTTTCGGCCGGTAATTTGATCAGGTCCGCGGTTGAGCCGGGGTACGTCACCCGGAACGCAGAGATAAAAAAAAATAGTTAAATATTCTTCTTTTGCTGATAGATTTTTTTTTTACTCTTGTGGCAGTGGAGACTTGATGGGTTATTGGCCCTCGTTCGATGGTGTTCCTATGGAGGATTGGCGCGATGGCGTTTCGATTAAGGGACGAGCCTCGCGAAACGAAGTGGCTCTTGCAAAGTGTCTCACTAATGATGGTTCGAGGCAATGCTTTCTCCATCATTGTGGCTGGCAGAGGATAGAAAAAAATTGTTTATAGCGTGTTCAAACTTTTTTTTTCAGTAAATAAATTTCTCTTTTCATATTTTCTTTAATTATTTTCCGTACTTTTGCTCGAAGCTTAAATTCTAACAAATTAGAGGCTGAAGGCTCTTTTGTTGAATTCTATCAAAGCTCTTCTTCTGAGCCTGATAGCTTCCTTATTCTCATCATTGAACCAAGGTATATTTCCTTTTTTTTTGTACTGAACTTTTTGGAATGTATTCCTTTGCTATAGATATAAGAATTTCCGTAAACTTGATACATTTACCTTGAACTAATTTATCAGAACGTATTTTGTAATTTCGTCCCAT
The DNA here is from genome assembly GCA_903632075.3 of Acanthosepion pharaonis. Lineage (NCBI taxonomy): Eukaryota > Metazoa > Mollusca > Cephalopoda > Sepiida > Sepiidae > Acanthosepion > Acanthosepion pharaonis. Next base: position 7,031,112 of record CAHIKZ030004391.1, on the reverse strand, counting down.
TTCGAAGAGGATTTTTATCATTACGTTCTGAATTTTACAGAACAATTAGCAAGTGATCACTACCGCATGTTCCCGCCACAATCTTCCAAGAGAAATCCATATAAATTGATGGATCAAAATCTATTGCAGTTATGTAAGTCTGTGTTTTATCGTTATAAATGCATAAATCTTTTATAATTGAGTCAGAGCATCTTATTTCATCATGGCATTATTCTTCAGCTGAAGAGTCTGAATCTCTTTGGCCACATTTTCCACATGTTGAGCGACTCCTGCAGCTATTCCTATGAGGTCCAAATTTTTGGCACCTAAAGCATCTTACATTATTCGGACATTTGTCTTCATCTTTGTCACCATATTTATTACGTTTCGACCGTTGTACGCTCCGGCCGTCTTCAGGTGGTTGGAATGTCGAACTGAACCCTTTATTTCGCTCACTGGGGTAGACTGTTCTAGTTCCACGTGCCATGTTTAATGGATGTCAGTTATCAGTTATCTCCTGTTAATTTCCCTCAAAAAGTTCTCCACTGCCTTAGCACAGTTGATAAAGGCGTTGGTTAGATCCAGTGACAGGACCCATAGAGTGTGAGTTCAATACCCAGCTAAGGCAGTGGAGAATTTTCAGATAAATATGAATTATTTTTCGATGCATAATTCGCTACCGAATCGTTGACCTAAATTAAAATTACAAAACAGACACCGGAAAGGTGTGTATACATTTGTGAGGGCATTACGCACAATAAAACACGAAATGATCTAAACTTAAAATCCAGAAGATGAGAGAGAAGGAAAAGAAAAAAAGTGAAAGATGGTGTGTGTGTGTGTGTGTGTGGGGGGGCAACTGAAAACGAAGGGCATTTATAAGAGAACGGATATGTCAATCAAGAAAATTTGACAAAGCAAGTAATATCAACGACAGGTTACAAATTTAACATAAACATATTAAAATTAACGAATATTTAATCTAGTAAGGACCTACTATTTATATGCCCCAAAACACATACATAGATACACACATACACAACAGCATATCTATATTTACTCGCACATACATACATATAGGTGCGCGCGCGCACACACACACACATATATATATGTATATATATCCATATACATACACTCATGCATACATATACACATGCACACATATACACATAGACATACACATATGAGCACATAAATATATATCAATAAAACCTTACATACATCCATACATATACATACACTCATCTAAACAAATATACAACGTATCTATCTAACTATACACATACACATACATACGCACACACATATATATATATATATATATATATATATACATATATATATATATATATATACATATATATATACATACATACATATATATATATATATATATATATATAAACATACACACACATATATATATAAATTAAAAGGTAAAAAAACACACATCCATATATACATTTAACATATAAAAATAGATGTAAGAAATACTGAGGAAAAAACGTTACCAATATTAAAAACCCACGGAGTGATTAACGCATATCTATCTCTTAAGTTTACATATATACTTAGGTATATAAATATCAGAAAACTATCAGATTTTGTGTATCAGATATTTAGGAAAACTTTTTACCTACATACCCCCATACACATATATCAACACATGAGTAAAGTTTGTTAACACAAATTAAATGATCAAAAAATATATAGAGCACCACATAAATACAGACAATGATATGTATAGGTACTAATAAGAGTCATTCCATTTAAATGTTATGTCCGATGTTAGTGATCCAAGATGGAACTGTTATAGGTAACAACACGTTATAAAACCGTGTTTATGTTTTAAAGCGTTTTTTTATGTCTACATTTGGAAATGATCTCACGACGAAGATTCAGCAACTCATCTTGATTTTTATCTTTAATAATAAATTTTTTTCCGCAATGCATACACCGATCGCGGAAGTTATTAGGGGTTTTCGTTCTTGATAAGAATCTCCATTCGAAATGCGGGGTTAGTCACCTATCCACCAGATCCCAGTAATGTTTGGATATGGAAGTTTGATTTTTTAGGGCTCGATATTTAAAAGAGCGTCTATGGTTGTATAGACGCTGCTTCCAATTACCAGCGGATATACCTATGTATCTTTTTTTCTGGTTGATATTTTCTCCAGGGAAGATTGTTCATATATTACATTCTTATACATACATATAAAAAATGTATAAGAATGTACATATATCACATTCTTATACATACATTTTCCCCCGATTGGACAATTGGCTCTACACCTACAATTGCAGGTGGGACTACTAGCTCGAGTTTCACTACTATGGTAGTTCTTAAGTATTTTACAATTGTGGGAAGATATAATTTTCTCCATATTACTTACACATGAATTTTCAGTGTCTTTCTATTGAAAATTTTATGTAGTGGATGTTTATTATGAAAGTGTTTGTCTATTAACCTTAGGAAGAAACTTCCTATATCAATGTTCGAATGCCTGCAATACGGTGAGTTAAACCATATTACTTACCTCTTTTTGTTTTTAGGTCTATTATTATTATGATTTTCTAGTTCTTCGTTATAGTTTAATTCCTGTCAAAAACCACTATTTTTGAGAGCATGTTTGTATATAAATTCATTTTCATTAAAGATTTTTCGCATTAACAGTTTTGTGGGTGTAATCTATTACAGATTTCGGGTGGTTAGAGTGGACATTGATGTATAGGGGTGTATTATATATATATATATATATATATATAATTATATATATATATAATTATATATACCTGCCTCATCAAACCGAGTACATTTTATTAAATACCTGCTGAAATAAATTCATAACCGATTTATATGATGTTTTAATTTTTTCCTTTCTATTATTTATATTGCTCTCTATATAAATTTATACACTGAGCACTCTTCATGGATTTGACTTTTTAATATTTTTATATTAAAAAGGCCTATTTATATGATATATATATATATATATATATATATATATATATATATATATATATATATATATATGTATATCACTAAGATACTGAATTATTGATATACCCATGCACATTTAGTTAGATCAATAAACTTCTAGTAATATACGTAGCTGTTATTACTTCTCTTATTTATCCAAAACTTATGTCCAGGATGAAGATTCTAAACTTTTTACGTTTCCCAGAAACTGAAGCACTTGGTCACCATTTGAAGGAAAAGGAAATAATTCAAAATTCTGTCTGAACTTTAGAAAAAGAATTTCTATCAGAACAGTTGTTTGCTTAGTAAGAGAAGTGGGACACACATTTAAATAAATTTGTTACTTTAAGTCAGTTGAGTGTTCCAGGACTTTAAGAATTTAAATTTGTAAAATGACATAATCAAGATGATATTTCACACTAAATCAAATAATAGGTTAGGAAGGAAAACCCCATCAACAGTGGTAAGCGCTTATGGCAGCTACAGAACTTAAACCTATTTTTCTGTAAAAACGTTTTAAAAGAAAGATTTTATAAATTTCAACCGAGAGTGCTGACTGCTCGGTTAATGAATGTTGAATGCTTCCTCAAAAGGAAACAGCTAAAACAATATGGCAGTTTATCTGAATTATAATTCTTTCTCTTAGAGTATTTATTTCCATTTAAAGTGAAGACTAAGAGAGAGAGAGAGAGAGAGAGAGAGAGAGAGAGATACAAAATCTAAGAAAGTGAGATACAATTCAATATCTAAGAGAGAGAGAGAGAGATTCAAAGACTACGAGAAATACTCAATTCAAAGACTAAGTGAGATAATTGAAAGAGAAGAAGAGATAATCATTTCAAAGAGAAAAAGGGATATTCAATTCAAAGAGAAAGAGAGACAATTCAAAGACTAAGAGAGAGAGAGACAATTCAAAGTCTAAGAGAGTGAGAGAGAAATATAATTCAAAGACTAAGAGAGAGAGAGAGAGAGAGAGGGGGGAGAGACAATTTAAAGACTAAGAGAGGTACACGATTCAAAGACTAAGAGAGTGAGAGAGATATAATTCAAAGACTAAGAGAGAGAGAGAGACAATGCAAAGACCAAGAGAGAGAGAGACAATTCAAAGACTAAAAGAGTGAGAGAGAGATATAATTCAAAGACTAAGAGAGAGAGAGAGAGAGTGAGAGAGAGAGAGAGAGAGAGACAGAGAGAAATTGAAAGACTAAGAGAGGTACACGATTCAAAGACTAAGAGAGATAATCCATTCAAATGTTGAGAGAGATACATAATTCAAAGACTAAATATAGAGATATAAACAATATGAGAGATATAAACAATATGAGAGATATAAAAAAATCCAAGACTAAGTGAGATAAATGGTTCAAACCCTGAGATGCACATTTCGAAGACTGAGATAGATATTCAATTTAAAGATTAAGCGTGATACCCACTTCAAAGACTAAGAGAGATAAACAATTCAAAGACTTTTGCCGAAAACTATCAACTGGCGGTTTCATGAAAATCTTTATTAATTTGATTAAATGGAAAAAAAATTCGAAATGTTTTTATGGTAATAATTCAATTAACTCCGTGTTATCTCTACAATAACGAATTTTATTCTAAACTTTATGAAGATTTTGTTTTATAAATTATGTCTTGAATTTCAAATTCAAGTTATGAATTCATTAAAATTTGATAACTTTTATCTTGCATAAGTTTTGATTTGAGATCGATTGACCTTTGGTTTTTTATTAATATTCAACAGCTTTTATGTTTATTTGTAATGAAAATAGGTGAGACAATTTTCCACTAGAATTTTTAAAAAAATCAATTTCTGATTTAATTAAAAATATCAGACTAGTTGCCAGGATTCGTGTATACGTTTAATACCGACTGCTTCTGGATATTAATAGTCTTCGATTTCCGACACTAACGAAAAGATTTTAAAATTTAACTTGATTAAAAATCATAATTTTAGGAATATTGATTCAGTATCGTATTAATTAGGTTTGACTACACCTTCTAACGATTGCTTACCTCCAAAATAATATTGATTTGTCTTTAAATTTTACATTAAAACCAGAAAAAAACGCAGGTAGTTTAATATCATTTATTTCTTTGAAATAAACATTGGAAAAGTTTTAGATTCGATTTCGGATTCATTTAAGAATTTCTTTCAGTTTCCAGAACTCATTTTTCTTGCATCTAATTTGATTCAAATCCGATGAGTTTTTGCTTTTTTAACGCTCAAATTGAAACTTTTCCTGACCATGACCTCATTTTGATTGTTATTAACACAACGTTTCGGTAATTTTGAACTGAACCCTTTTTTTTATTTTCGTTCCACTGTCCATGTCTAAAGATATCTTCTTTTCCTTGATTCGTTTATCGAACTCCAGTGTCCCTCGCCACACACACACACACATATATATATATTTGTGTATTTAGGCAGCAATCCGTCTTTTATGCAGATTTCATTGAAAACGACAGACAAGGTGCTTTTATTTAGTTTTTTATACAATTTCTTATGCGATCTAATAATGATAAATTATATAAAATCTGTCCGAATGTTCTTTTTATCCGAGCGCTTTCGGCTATACATTTAGCCATTTTCAAGTATTGAATATTTTAACTGTTAGATAAGAAATAGTTTTTTCATTTTTTCAAAACACGGTCAAGATATTATGTCCATGTTCAAAGTTAATATTATTAAGTGTTGGTTTGTTTTTATTAATAAGGCTTTCATTATTTTTAGCCTTTTTTGTATGTAGATGATGCAATTATATTAGTGTTGTCAACAAGTATGCTACGAAAAGTGTCCGTTAGGTCTCCATGAATATTTAAATGAGATCTAATTGAGCTATTGTCAGAAAGGTGTAGAGAAATTGTAGAAAAAGTTATAAGTATATTTAGTTTTGTTTTCAATAGGTTAAAAGGATGCAATGGATAGCGGTTCGGAATGTGATGTCGAGGATCAGAGTTCAAATTACAGTCGAGTTTTTTGCGTTCGTTTACGAGCAAATAACATTGTGAAAGATATGAATACATCTCTGCCTCCCAGTTATGTGCAAATAGAAGAGTAAGTTGGTTGGCAACCATTCTAAGATAGGGAAAACTCTACTGAAGAGTTTTGGGCTCCATCATGCTATATTGCCTAAGAAACACCACTGCTGCCCTTACGAATCTTAGGAGTTATGAAATTCGGGATCATCATCGTCATCATGAGTCCTGTTCCCATTGATCTGAGTCTGTACTGCCTGACCATGGAATTGAACTCACAATGATACCAAATTCCCCAAACAACGTTTTAATTCTCAAAGGGAACAAAGTTGAAACGTTGCAATATCATGAGGATAAGGGACTTTAAATAATATAAATAAATCTCTGATGTAAGTAAAAATAGCGATTTTCCAAGCGTAGCTCAGATGTGGCACAAGGCCGAAAGTATTGGTCACCCAGTGAGTTCGATCCTCACTACCTAGTCGTAATTGTTCTACCGAGACAAGCTTGCTAACCATTACACCGCCTCGAGGTGCCCTGAGGTAAGTAAAAATATATCAGGTTGATGTAAAGGTTTCTTGTCCTTTTATTATTAAAATGTTTTTCTTTTTGTTTGTTTTTTTATTCTTACTGTGGTTTCAGTTTTCCAACAAGAAAGTGTACTCAGAACTTTTCTAATACTAATAATTCGTTGAGTATTTCCTTCAACCAGAATGAATTCACCGACTGACTTATGTCAACGTATGAAGTCATTTTGCCAGTCTACTGGAAATCTCTTTAGAAATAATCAAACTCTTAGAATAAAAGCAATGAAATAGCGACCCTGATTTCTATATTTTGTCTTATGGATGAAGCGAATGTCTGAAAATATCGTTTGTTCTTGTATTAGACCGTTTCTAAAGTGGACTGCAGTCTGATTGCCATGTCCAGTCAGCTTATTTGCTCGACGGCGTTGAACAAATCAACAATAAGAAGAAAAAAAATGGCGTTAAGTGGTTGTTTGTCGTTGAACGAAAACTTAGCGATCATCATGAATTGAAGGAATAGCGCAGTGAAAGAAGGCTTTTTACGCGGGTTGAGTTCTTGGAGGAAAATGAGAGAGGAAAGAAAGAAAGACAGATACAAATATTTGGAGTGTTTGGAGCACCCCCCACCAAACACAAACAAAAACAAACAAAAAAAATTGACATACTCAAAGAAAAGAAGTAAAGCAAACTATAGGAGATCAAACGGATAGAATGATAAAGGGAAAGAGAGAAAACGAGACATAGAGAGAGAGAGCGAAAGAGAAAAAGAGAAAATAAAGTGGAGAAAAAGAGAGAAAATGAGAGGAAAAAGAGGAAAACAGATAGGACAATATGAGAGAGTAAGAAGAAAAGTATGAGAAGAGGAGGAGAAAGCAAAGGGAAATTAAGGAAAAAAGGAAAAGATAAATGAGAAAGAGTGCGTGAGAAATGAGGAAGGAGGAGGAAAAATGGGAAAATAGTTATTACGAAATAAGAAAGAATGGGAAATGAATTAAAGAGAGAGAGAGAGAGAGAGAGAGAGAGAGAGAGAGAGAAAGAGAAAGTGAGAGAGAGAATGAATGAAAGAAAGCGTGATGAAGAAAGGTTGATCAAATAGGATGAGAATGAAAATAGAAAGTAAAGCGAGGAAAAAAAGAGGGAAAAGGAAAGAAAATAGTAAGAGAAAACAGAGAGAAAGAAAGAGAGAGAGAGAGAGAGAGAGAGAGAGAGAAAGGGGGGGATAGTAAAAAAGACGACCAAGAAAAAATAAAAAGGACGGAGAATGACAGACAGAGATAAGGAAAGAGAAGAAAGATACTTTCAGGTAAGGAGAAATGAAAGATAAAAATGGCGAGGAAGATAAGAAAATGAAAGGAAGAAGTGAACAGAATCAAGAACAGTGTCTGATTGGGGAGAGAGAGAAAGGAAGAAATAGAAAGCGAGAGATAGAAAAGGAGAGAGAGAAAGGAAGAAATAGAAAGCGAGAGATAGAGTAGTTGAATAGCAAGATAGCTATTGAAATATTTTTCTTCTGACGTCAGTGCAAAGGACAATCGAAGAAGTGTTTGAACAATTTGGACAAACATAATCTTTGGATTGTTTGGTGCAGAAGGTCAACAATGTCTCGTTCAATGATTAAAATATCAAATGAGCAAATTGAATATCTCACGAAGGAAGGAAAGAAGAAAGGAAGGAAGGAAAGAAGGAAGTGGTAAGTAATAATCATCAGTTAAGGACAAAAGAAAGAAAGTAAAAGAGAAAAAAGGCAAAGGAAAAGAAAAGGAATAGAAAATAAAGAAAAAAAGAATGGCGAGAAGAATAAAGCAGAGAAGGGAGATAAAACAGAAAGGCAAGATAGAAAAGAAGAAAATAAAAAGAGAAGAACGAGAAATAAGAAGAACGAGAAAAAGGAAATGGAAGGAAAAGTAAGAAGTGAAAAGAAAGAAATGCGAAAACTGAAAGAAAAGAAAGAATAAAAAAAGAGACGAGAGAAGTAGCGAAAGAAGAAAAAAGAAAAGAAGAGAAGAGAGAAAAGAAAGAAAGAAAAAAGAGAAGAAAAGAAAAGAAAAATATGAGAAAAAAGAAAAATGAAGAGAAAAAAGAAAAAGAGCGAACGAAAAAGAAGAAAAGAAAAGGAGAGAAGCAAAGAGAAAAACAAGCAGAAGATGTTTATGTAAGAAAAGAATTATAACGTATTTTATTTGGAAATATCAAGAAAAACAGAAAAGATAAGCTAATGGTGTCGTATTTTATAATTAGTTAAAGATCGAATTTTTGTTGGGGGAAGAGAAGTAGAATTAAAAGTGTGATATTACTGTTTAAAAAGATAGAATTTTGTTTCAAATAATTGACAGTAAAAACAACAGAAACGGAAAGGTTAGACGAACAAAGAAAAAAGGTAAATGTTCAAGTATGGCGAAGAAACTGAGATGAAAAATATATAAAAATAACAAATATCATACGATGAAATGAAAGCAAAAATAAAAAAAAATATACACCCCACCATAAATAAATGAGGCAGCTGATGAAAAATGTATGAAAGTGTGAGATAAATCAAAGGAAAGAAGGAAGAAAGGAAAGAAAAAAGGGAAGAAAAACAAACTGAGTGAAGGAAATAATAAGAAAGGATAAATAAAAAAGGCGCAAGAATATATTTAGATCGATTGAGAATTGATGTAAAAGAGTGCAATTGTATTAAATAATGGATTAAATCTTATCGCGGTAGAAAACAGGCATAAAATGTTCATCGCAGACTAGCTAAGCGGAGTACTTTTAGATAATAAAAATAGTGCCAAGTGACAAACAGGACCGACAGACAGGCAGATTAGTTTAGTTTGTTTTTACGACATATCAATCTCAATAGGTTATTTAATGCCGACAAAATTTTTATTGCTGGTAATATTTTTTTTATCTATCTATCTATCTATCTATCTATCTATCTATCTATCTAAATATATACTGGAATAGTTCAGTATATATTGATTTAGTTTGGTTTGTTTTACGGCATATCAACCTCAATGGCTTATTTAATGCCGACAAAATGTTTATTGCTGGTAATATCTATCTATCTATCTATCTATCTATCTATCTATCTCAGTCTATTCTATCTCATCTATCTATCTATCTATCTATCTATCTATCTATCTATCTATCTATCTATCTATCTCAGTCTGTTCATATCTATCTATCTATCTATCTATCTATCTATCTATCTATCTATCTATCTATTTCATTATATATTGATTTAGTTAGGTCCTGTCACAGGATCTAACTAACGCCTTTATCCACTGTGCCATGTGCCCTTGAGAGTGTGAGTTCAATACCCGGTTAAGGCAGTGGAGAACTTGTAGAAGGGAATTAACAGGAGATAATTGATAACTGACATCCATTAAACATGGCACGTGGAACTAGAACAGTCTACACCAGTGAGCGAAATAAAGTGTTCAGTTGGACATTCCAACCACCTGAAGAAGGCCGGAGCATACAACGGCCGAAACGTTGTAATAAATATGGCGACAAAGTTGAGGGCAATAGTCCGAATAATGTACATAGTGTAAATTTATAATTATTGATATTTATAACCCAAAACAAATAAAGCGAAATGGAGTTAGGAAGACAATGTTGCGCCATATCAGAATTATACTTCTTTTGGAAATCAGCAGTGAAAATATTAGCTTTAATTTGTTTTTGAACACCGATCGCTGGCGAGGGATTAACAATTACTTCATCGACAAGGTAGACACTATGTATTTAAATTTAACTTAATCTGGAACAAGGCCAGTAAGAGTAAATTGAAGTTTAGAAAGATTGTATTGCGCCAATCTCCAAAGTAGAGAAACTTTGCTTCTCTTGAAATCAGCGTTAGAATATATGTTTTATCTAGGTTCGAACTGGTCACCGATGGAGAAAGACTCAGTTATATCGGCAAGGAGAAAGGCCTAACATCTATTAAACTTAGTTTAGCTTGAAACAAAGTCACAATAATGAGGTACCCAATGAGGATCGAATTATTGTGCGAGACCAGGTTGCTAACTGCAACTTACAACAGGCGCCTTAAGGTGATAATGTTGCTATTCTCTTTCAAATCGTTTTGGTTATAATATTTTCACATATGCTTTAAAAGATAACACTTTCGCTATAATGCTTATTGTTCGAAAAATTCATTAGATATCACCCATCCAAATATTGACCGCTTTCAGTATTGTGTAACCTAAACCATTGATAACAATGACTTTCATGATCTTAGAGAGGTTTTAAAAATCTGCTCAAATGTCTAACAGAAAAGAAAGTAAATAAAAAGAAATCAAACAAAATATTGGATATTACACAATGTCAGTAAAATACAGGGTGTCCATAAAGTTCGTGTGCACTTTAACAAATTTATAACTTTATTTGTATTCGCGATAGAAATAATCTGTAAAAAATGTTATAAAGTTAAAATGTACCTAGTTTTAAGTATAGCTAAAATAACTAATGTGATTTCAGGCATTACTGTAAATCAGTTGGCAAATATTTTCCGTGAACTGAAAAATCGTATTTACCCTTTGTATTGCTAATGATGGAGGACATGTGGAAACTTAAATAAAATTTCAATAAAACCTAAAAAATATAGATTGACTTCTTTCTAATCCTTTTTACAAATTATTTCTATCGCAAATACAAATAAAGTTATAAATTTTTTAAAGTGCACGTGAACTCTATAGACACGTTGTATTTTCCAAGCAAAAGAATAATAATTTATTACGGTTGGTATGGCATAAGGTTATCAACGAGAGGATACCGAAAGTTTCCGAAACCATTTCCTAAAACCCAATCAAGTGAGCAAACTGAATTTTTGAGGAAGGACTTTTTAGTTGGACTGAGAAAATTTCAGCAAACCTCCTATCTATCTACTAGGCCGGTGTGTTTGTAAAATAGGTACTTCGATCAATATAATAATTTTTTATATATAAAAAATATTTTATAGCATAAGTTTAAATATCTGGGAATGTTTTAACAGCGGATTGAAAATGTGACCTCGAAATCTTAAAGCTCATTGGATTAGTGAAAGATGCCTTCGAAAAGCTAAGCAAAGTATGAAGAGACAGGAAAAAGTTCGTTAGAAAGAAAGAAAAGAGTGCTAAACTGCTATGTAATATAAATCCGCTTGTATGTCAGTGAATGCTGGACAATTTCCATGCAAAGAGAAAAGACCAAAGAAAACAGGAATGTGGTTATACTGAAGGATGCTGAGAATAACATGGACGGTGCGTTTAAACAACGAGGAAATTTAATAGAAAATGAAAACTTAAAGGATATATATTTAGAATCAGAAAGCTAAAATCTGTTGGGCAAATAATGAGGAAGAAGGGCTTGGAGAGTCTGACACTCATGTGACATCAAAGACAAAAGAGATAGGGGAAACCGCTGGGCACATATCTAACCAGTTTGTTTAAAAGAACGGGTGTGGGAGGATTGACAAAAAGACAAACGTTGCTGAGAACTGTAAGGGATAGGAAGTCGTGGAGAGCCATGATCACACTTTCTGAAGGGATACGGCACATAGAAGATAGATAAGGCTTTCCTGATCACGAATATATAAGGTAATAGGTTGGACCAGTTGCCTATGTAAATTCATTGATCCCACACCTACGGAAGCCAAACCAAATATACTCATACCAAGCGATTTCTTATAATGCAAAACAAAAAACAAACAAAAAAAACAATTTTTAAAATTTGTAATTCTGGAATTCTTTTGTGTTATACAGGGTGTTCTAGAATTCTTGGGCACATTTCAAGTCCTCATATCTTCTGAACTATGAATGACAGTAAGATGAAACTGGTACCATTTTAAAGCTAAATTCATTAAGGTTTTAGTAATGCTAAGGATTTTTCATATTTTTTCAGATCACGTTATGGCGTTTATTCAATCAGAAAAGGCGTTTTGCGTCCTTGAATTTGCAAAAACTGAACCATGGACACGTCTTCAACGTGTATTTCGCACAGAATTCCGAAAAGAAGTACCAGAAAGGAAGTCCATATTGAAATGGCATGGTAAATTCATGAAGGATGGATGTTTGTGCATAGCTAAGAGAACTGGATGTCACTCAACTTCAGATGATACGGTAGAGCGAGTTCGAACTGCCTTCAAGTGGAGCCCCTGTAAATCGATCAGAAGTGCCAGTAAGGAACTTCAGCTTCCTACAACAACTGTTTGGCGTGTCTTAAAAAGATGATTGCACATGACACTTTTACAAGCTACAGTTTACCCAACAGTTGCAGGACACTGATAAACCAGCTCGTCGTGATTTTTGCATTGCAATGCAAGAGAAGTTGGAAAATGAAGGAATTGATGTGTGCCGTGCGACCAACGGTGCTCACATTGAACATCTTTGAACATCCCATGTAAAACTTGAGATTAAATTATTTCAGAATATCTCAGGCTCTTTTTATATCCTTAATAGTTTTCGAGATATTCAATGTCAAAATGTTCCCAAGACTTTTGGAACACCCTGTATTACTGTGGATTAATTACTAAAATATACGGATTATGATTTTTCTTTAATTTTAAGAAATCATGTTGTATGAGGAAATTTTATCTTGACTTCCCTATCAATAGGGGTCAATTTACAAGGACTTTCTATAGCATAAACCTTTATGAAATTTTTAAAAAACATTCTTGATCTGGAGTTTTTGATATGAATCAGATGAAAAAATCATTACTGGTCGCAGTTACGACCTCCCAAACTTTATATAAATATCGCTAATGTCATACATTATCATAAGCATTTTAAAATAATCTTTAGTGGCAACGGAAGTTCGTATTAGGTGAATTTTATATTAGAATATTTTTGTTGCATATTGTTTTCTGTTCTTGCTATATATTTATAGAAACCGTAGGTTATATGCTAACTGTTTCTTCTGTCGCACTTCTCACTTGTGTAAAACTCTTTTTTTTTTTTGTTTTTTGCTTTCCAGTCGCCTTTGGTCTTTAAATTCTTTAAATGCAATGTCAATCGTTATCTTCTGTACTGTTAATTATTTTTTCTTATAGTTCTCGCTCCTTAATAGTGTGTTTGTTATATTCGCACTCAGTAACCATCTGCGTGTTAGTGGCTCTGTTGCATTGCTTGGGGGAGGTGTGTGAAATAATTCAAAAAATATTTTGAAGCGCTATCAAAACTGAACAGTTTATTTCTGTGAATATTTCTCTTGTTATCTGACTAACATACGCCATAAAACCTCTGTTTCAAATATGTCAATTAAAAATTACACTGACTAAAAAGGTATCATTTTCTCTTTCAGTCGATTCTAATCTTCAATTGTTTGGGGGCAAACTATTTTTGAGTTCATTTATTTTGTAACTCAACAAAAAGATGAAGTGAGAAGGGAAAGGGTTTCTATTTTCAGTATCGTTCTTAAATAAGTACTTTCTAAATTGCAGTAATTGCATCACCCGGGATAATTACTTCATTGTATCTATCGGATCGATCTAATTTTGTTTGCAACAACTAATTACTTAATTTCTAATTAATTACGCTAATTATAATCGATTATGCATCAAATGGTGCAATTTCAAATTTAAATTGAAGAAATTATCAACTTTATTCTTAATGGCATACTGAAATGTTGTTAAATTTATGAGTTGTTCACCAGTAACGGACTGGTGAGGACTGTTAACTCTGATTAACTTAAAAGAAGTTTAGCATATCTTTAGTTATTGATAGAATTCATACAAAGATTTTTCAAAAATTCCACGCTTCTTTAGGATGTTGACGATCATGATTTTCCACAGTAATCTGTCATTACTTTTGAAGAAGATAATATAGTGATTTTACGTTGCCTTCTCGACGTTTCTGAATTCCTGGTCGTCCTTCTTCTAGACTGGATGCCATCCAAGGCTAGAAAGTTAGGTATAGTGTTCTTGTGTGTTTTTTTAAAATGCATATAAAACGTAAAATGTCAAGATTCTCCACGGTTTCCTTTTTCATTATCTGTGACTTTTTAGAAAAGATTGTGAAGTAGTTTTCTGTTGCTTTCTCCGCAGTATTGAATGCAATATAGTAGTTCTCCTAGATTCGTGGTTATTCAGCGTTAAAAATCCAGTCTAATATTCACCTAATAACTTTTAAAAATGCCGTGCTACTTTATAACATGAACTATTTTTCTTCCTGCCTTTTGTAGCTCTTAGTAAGTTTTGTCTTTTTACGATCTCTCCCAATCCCTGTTCTGCTATACATTAAGAAAGCTTCTTAAGTAAATTACTAGCCCAGCCTGCCTTCATTATATCCTATGAGTGTCACATTCTTCGAGCTGTCTTTCCTCATTATATGTCTTAGAAATTGCAACTGTCTTTTTCTGATTCGACGTATAAGAATCCTTTTTGTTTTCATTTCCCTTAAAACTTCCTCGTTACACATATGTTCAGTCCATGATATTCTCAGGATCATATTTCTCTTGACTCCATGTTTCTCTTCTTCATTTGTGAGGAATTTTCACAATATTTACTGCCACAAAGGTAGACTGACTTTCCATTAAATAGTTTTGTACTCGTTTCTTTGTTTCTAACGACATTTTCCTGTTTCTTAATAGTTTGCTTAGGCTTTGGAAGGCATCATTTGTCGTTATTCCACTGCACATGAGTTTGATGTCACATTTTCCGTCCTCTGTTAGAACAATGTAAATAGTATAAATAATTAAAATACCTGAAATCAGAAATATAGACAGATGTTGAATGCAGTATGTAATATGACGGAAGAAATGGTGGCAGAAAATAATCAAAATTATGAGGATAAGGATTGAACTTTAAATTGAAGAAATCAAGAGTGAAATGTTCAGAGAAGTACCCGCATTGGAATCTGATTGGCCGTCATTGGGGGGAAAAAACTGTCCGAGTGGAAGTTCTTTCTACCAAATGAAAGAAATGAGTATGATTCTACCAAATGAAAGAAATGAGTATGATTCAACTATGTGGAAGTGGAATAGCATGGTACATATGCCTGAACTTGGGCGGGGAGAATAAATAATGGAGTTCATATGAACATTTATCATAAAAATAGCGATAGGCTTGCAGCATTTTTCCTGTTGGAATGAGGTTGCATAGCGGAAGTAAAAACATGGCAGAAGTCGGGTATCGGCAATAAACCGACACCTCTTCCAGCATCTGTAAAAATGGAGTGGATATATGAGTCTCACTTTTGACTTTTGGAGTGACCTTGATACCCAATAAATGTTTGGAGCATCGTTCCTCATTGGGATTGCAACATTTTCTGTTACCAGTTTTATGATATTACAATAGACTAGAACTACTAAAGGTCATCAAGAGGTTAACATGAGAAAATAATCGAAAAGAAACAGAAAAGCGAAAATATTTAGGATGGTCACTATCGATCGATAAAATAAAAGCAATTGATTTTTTATGGAATAGGAAAAGTAGTCTGGAGAATTGTCTTTTCAGTTTTCGCAAAAAACACCCCATAAAAAACGGAACACAGATTTCAGGCTTGTTTGACAGCAACATTTGCTAGCATGTTAAACTGGTAACGTGCTCTCATTTATTTTTTTAAAATAATTTCAGCCTATGCAAGGCACTAAAGCCACTAGGACGCCAGAGGCTACTGAGTGTTAGAAAATATGAAAAAAAACTACGATTACAGAGAGAGAATAATAAAAGAACGAGAATTAAGAAGAGAGAAGATAACGATTAACACTGCATTTGAATTTTTCAAGATCAAAGTTGACTGCGAAGCAAGAACCAGAAAAGAGTTCTACAAGCGAGAAATGTGAAAGAAGAAACTGTTAGAATAGAACTTACGGTTACATCTAGAAATTTCAAATGTAAAATGATGAGACCTTGCCGCCAATCTAGTACTGCGCTTAGATTCATAAAGTCTAGCTAACATAGGGAAAAGTTTTTGACACTCTTAGTGTGGACCCATTTTGACCATCATAGTTTGGTTCTCTTGGGAATTATCATAGTACAGTTCTAGTGTACAAACCCTTCTCTTGAGGGGTTTCTAACATATTTATTTATCATCTCTCAGTTGCGTCTCTGTTTTTCGGCAGAGTCCACTTAGGGGCGACTCCGTCAAAGAACAGAGTCGCAACTGAGAAAAATAATACCGAAGAGGTGCGCAACCCTGTGGAAGAGCTGCCCGAGGCCGCGCCCTCTCATTGCACCAGAGAGAGGGATCGGTGCTCGCACCGAGGCTAGTGCAACCGACTGTTGCTGGGGCTGCGGACAATTTTTGTGCCTGGTCCGGGTGTACGCACTCGGGTCCCCACCTTAAAGAAAAGACCTTGTATCACAACTCATCTTAGTGGGGAGACAGAGTAAATACTTAGTACAGTTCTATCTTGGGCCATTCTAGAAAGGATCTATAACTGGACCATTATAGTATAGCTTTATTCGTTATAAGGATTTTATAAATTTACTATTGTAGTGTTAGTTCTGAAGCTATTTTGGATTATCCCAAAAACCCCGTAGCAAATAATGCCTCCATATATACATCTGTGCATCTACTGAAGAGAGGAAATGTTTTTGCCTAAAAAATCATTTATTCTTTCATTTGACTTACAAAACGAATACATCGTCAGATTAAACGTTACAAAAAATAATTTAAGATTTTTTGAGATCAGAATAGCGGTTTATTAGATTCATAGAATATTAAATAGAGTAACATTGATAAGTATCTAGAAACGGATTCCATAATTCTATTGTGCGAAACTAATACGATAATAGATGTTCGAAAGTACGAAGGAATCTAGGAATACTTTTTTGGGGTGATCAAATTCATTGATTACAGTAGTGTATAAATCGATATTTATTATTAATAATTATTAATAACTAAACAATATTCGTTATTTAAGACATTTTTTATGTTTATACTTTCTTTTTATAGATACAAATATTTAAGTAAATGCTCTGTTTATAATAAACGGTATTAACAACATTTACTGGCCTGAATGTCCGAGAATGTCATAGAAAATATGCGTCCTCCGACAGGAATCGAACCTGTATTCTATACGAAACCGTCATTTAACCTGACGTGCCTTAACCGATTGGGCTACATAAACATAAAAGATTTTTATAAGCCTAAAAAAAATTTTATAAACATAAATTTTGTTTTTATAAACATAAAAAAATTATAAACATAAAAAATGTCTTAAATAAATGTCGGGCTTTGCCATTTCATAATGCATGACGTTATTTGTTTACATTTGGATACGCACTGAGCAGATATGAATGAATGAGAGAAAATCATGGAGAATTGTGTTTAAAAACAGTAAATTGACCATACTAACCGAGCGCTCTTCTGTGGCCTATTCGGTTAAGGCATGTCAGGCTATATGACGGTTCCGTAGAGGATACAGGTTCGATTCCTATCGAAGGACATTCAGGTCGGTAAATATTATTAATACTGTTTATTATAAACAGAGCATTTACTTAAATATTTTTATCTATAAAAAGAACGTATACGCATAAAAAATGTTTTAAATAATTGTCGGACTTTGTCCATTTCATAATACTCGTTATATTAAAGCGTTTTTATGTTGGGAATATATATTTTTGCTATTGTGAATAATTTCAAGTTCTGATATTCCTGATCATCCATACATTAACCGCTCCATGAGACGCTGCTTGATTTAATCTGGTATTCATCACATATGGCTAGAGAAAATCAAAAACATAGCGTGACATGTTTCGTGTTTAACGAAGCAATGGACACGTGTTGATCTTCATTTGTTTCTGGTATTTTTCCAATTTTTTTTCTGCAAAGATGCGGACTTGGAAAAAGGTGTGAAGTCTCCCTTGGAGTCCCAAGTTGGTGACACTTTTTAGCACAAAAAGAAAAAATGTAGAAGAAAGAAAATACGAGAGAAGTAGCTATTTATTTTCTTGTAAACAAGTTTAGGAAATATTAAAATATGATATAATAAAGAAGACAAGTCACAGAGATAATTTACTTACGAGCAACATTCATGAACTATTATGTGAATCTGTTAGTTTTCATCGTTTATATTAAAAGGAAAAAAATACCATTTTCGTCTAGCGTCTTCGATCTCTAGTTTTCAATAAATGGATACTGGTGATTTTTGCACGCAGTAAATGTTTGTTTTTCTCCTATCACACCCTCCCCACACACACATATATATTATGTCTATTTTCATTTTAAACCTCTC
>CAHIKZ030004391.1:6785000-7007500 GCA_903632075.3 Acanthosepion pharaonis | reverse complement strand
TATTCTTATTGGATTTATTCTTTTAACCATTACGGAAAAGATTGTATACACATAATAATTTGGATATTTCCAAACGATTTTGATGCCATGCATGACATCCATATAGGAGCCTAGATCTGTCGAGGCTATTTAAGAATGACTCGAGTTTTGTAGACTCTTTCGTTACGAGACAAAAGTACTTCCAGGTTCAACTGATTTTCTCTTTAACTTCCCGATCTCCGCTACTAAATTTGTTATAACTGATCCATCTCAATCTATGTAAAGTGCTTATAATTTATTAATTTCATATTCTGAATTCTTATGACTGATTTAGTGTCTCATTCCAATTCCAGATCATATTCTGTTTTGGAAAGGTTTATCTAAAGTCCTATTTCTTGGAACAATCGTCAAAGAATGTTGATCTTTTGTTCACGATTATTATTATACTAACTATGAACACCTATGTCATCAGCATCGCATCGCCATTTTCTCTATGCCGGGCCTCTAAAAGGAAAACAAGTTCTCTGTTTACTATTAGTAGTTTCGTTTGGGATATCGTAGAGAATATTGAAAAAAATCTAAACCCATTTCTTAACTTTTGTGCTTGCACACGCACAAAGCATAGTCTAAGGAGTGAATAGACTGAGTGCGCCTAACGATTGAACTCTGGGGGACGCCTCCATTCATGTCAAAAGATCTAGAAGAGTGGCCGTTCAAGTCAATTTTCATTACGTGGTTTGATAAGAAAAATTAAAAACAGCCAGAAAGACCATAACTCTTCAACTTGTGAAGAAGATCAGCATACCAAACCATGTCAAATGCCTTCGAAATAAACAAAGCAGCAGCCCAAATCTTATCAGTCATATCTAAAACGTGACAATTTCTTTCAGCGTTAAACGTCAACGCATCAGCAGTTAATCTAGAAGCGGAAGCCATATTGTTTGCTTTAAAGAAGACACCGTGTAGTGAGATTAACTAATTCACTGTTGACTAGAGCATCTAGTACTTAGAAACAGATTTTTTAAAAACATTTCACCCCAAGCAAGGCGAGAGTGTCACTGGTACGTAGGGGCATACATAGAGTAAAGGTGAGAGAAAAAAAAGCTGTGTATAGGGAGAATAAAGAAAGGATAAAAGATGAACGAGGAAACCTCAGTCACGCATTTCTGAATGGGGTGTTAAAAAACACAATCTAAGGGAAGTCTTGAAGTAAATCACAGAATGAGTACCAATCTGTACGTTGATAGCAGAAAGATATTCTGTTGGTAGGATGGTTATGGCAAGGTGAGGAGTGGAAGGAATTGTTTACAGATACTACAGCGGGATCAGAATTGCCAAGAGGACAGAACTGCTTAGTACTCCAAGAGACAGGGAAAGAGGTAAAACAGAGAGGCCTTTCCGTCAGGGTTATTGGGGAAACAAGTGGGGAAGTCAACCACTTGCGTGAGATGTTGAGTGATTGAGATGGTAAGAGTTTGGATTCCAGCGAGGTCGGTGGTAGGTTGTTTAAGTCACGTGGTATAGTGAGCAGTAAAGTCTCCGAAGTCGAATATGTTTGCAAACGGGTATAGGAAGAGGGCCTTGTCTATAGTATCGGAAATACTATCTATCATGCATCAGTCTTGAGAGGAAGGGGAACGGTAGAGAAAGAAGAGTTAGCTGGCTGAGTTAAATAGAGATACACGCAGACACATGTAAAAATGGTCTGGAGATTCAAGAGAGGGTTCCCTAGTCAGCGGGAGATGTTCGCGGATATAAACTCCCAGGCCATGCATGTGGACTTTGGAGTTCTTTCTAATTAGAGGAAGGTAACCAGGAATCGAGAAATCAGAGGAAGGGTTAGAAGAGTTGAGATTAATCTCACGGAGATCTAGAATGTCTGGAGACTTTTCGAAAATAAATAATTCTACTCTGCAGAAATTGGTTCGAATTCCACGAATGTTGAGAAGAAAAGGTTAAGGGGTTAGGTGATTTTTTGACCTGGTTTAGGTTTATATGTCTGGTTGTTTATAGGTGCATTAGTAGAGGTGTTCCACTAATCTGGAAAGCAATAAGCGGTAAGGCATCTGTTACAGAGTTTGGAGGGAATAATAGTCAATTCAGGAGCATATTTCTTAAGGATAATTGCAGGGATATTGTCCACGTGTTTTGTGGGGATCAAGCTTGGAGATGAAGGCAAAATCCACAGACAATGTTATATGTATAACACTCAGTAAAGACTCAGTTCTAAGTGGAAAGTAAAGCCAAGCAAATGTCCGTATATATAGAGAGACGTATTGGAATAAAATTTGCTTTATAGGCAGGAGATGATAGAATTGCAACTTGATTGAAGAGAGGAGAAATTGAGAAACTTTTCTTGTTTAACACAGGCATACAGGCCTGACAGTAGTTCAAGGAAGTGTGAGAGACTATACGGTGACTTATTCTATCAGCAAACAGCGACTTAGTCTTTTTCATGACACATTTGTACTTATTGCGAACGGGCACATAGAGACGTCTATTGAGATCGGAGCTATTACGTTGGTAGAGCCAGAAAAAGTGAGCTACAGCAGCTGCACCGTCAGGTGTGAACCAATGAAAGATTGTGATTGTATATGGCATTTGCAATATGGAATAAAAGACTGGATGGCGGCTTTCATGCGTGAAGAAAATTCAGAAACTTCAATTATCAGTAGACAGACTAAAGATTTCACTTTACGGGGTATTTCGAAGTGAATCGCGACATGAATCCAAATCAACATGCTGGTACCAGAAAGAAGGGGGGTTAATGTGTAATAAACGAGTTTCAGAAAATATCAACAGACACTACGGCGTGATCCGAAAGAGTTAGAAAGCACAGCAATACTTAAGGGAAGGGGTTAGGAAGGCCTGTATAATGAAAAAAAGTAGTGGTCCACTATTTCATAGAGAGAGAGAGAAAGAAAGAGAGAAGAGAGGGAGATAAAGAGAGAGAGAAAGAGGGGAGAGAGAAAGGGGGAGATAGAAAGAGAGAAAGGGGGAGATAGAAAGAGAGAAAGAGAGAGAAAGGGGGAGATAGAAAGAGAGATAGAGAGAGAGAGAGAGAGAGAGAGAGAGAGAGAGAGAGAGAGATTTCTTTGATGACATATATTTTGTCTAACATGCTACAGTCCTTAGAAGAAGGAGTGTGATAAAGAAAAACATGACCAACACAGTGTAATAATCAGAGATAAACGCACATCATCCGGGTAATCAAGAGGCGATTTCCTTGCCAGTGGAAGATTTTAACGAATATAAACTCCAAGCGCATGGGGTTCTAGAATCCTTTCGACAAATGGGTATATGGGTATCTATCTATCTATCTATCTATCTATCTATCTATCTATCTATCTATCTATCTATTTTCATTGATATCTATCTGATCTGATACGGCTTTGATACTGTTTTGACCAGGATATCGTTAAAGGTTCTATACGTAAAAGAATTCAATAAAAATCCTATGGATTTGAACATTAATTTTCAAAGAAGGCGGGCCTTGCCAAGACAACAAAAGACAATCTACCAAGCTCCTTTTCCTCCGCATTTGATAATGTTAATTGTAAGCGTGGTCAGTATGAGATAAAGAATAAAAAAATAAATTATATTTGGAATGCAAATTAAAAAAAAAACAACATATATTTTCCCTATCTATCTCTAAGTGTACATTTAGAAAGAGGAACTAAGAGAAGAACAAAAGTCAAGTTCGATTGATAAAAGGATTAATCGATGATTGATCACATCTTTTCTCCTTTCTAAAAACCCGGACATTCGGCTTTCCTCCTGATCCTTCGAGTCACACAGAATTAACAGTTAAGTAATTTTCACTTTCGGTTTTTTTTTAACAAAATTCTGTCGTCGCCTGCTGATTTAATTACCTTGTAAATGATAGATCACTTCCTCATAGTGTTCAAGGCTCTTTCTTTGAAAACTTCCAAGTAAATCTGTTCAAGCAAATCTTCGACGCCATGTTGGATTAGTAATTTGGTTTGAACAAAGGCTAAGATAAATCTATAATCTGTAACCCTGTAACTATCAACCGATTTTAATTTGTTACAGAAAGTTGCTAAAATCATAAAATGATGCGGATATTACAGTTCTCAAAGAAGTATATCAGATATTTACAATAATGCTAACACAATTGCCGGATCAGCAACACAGATGACGACTCCAACTACCTTTTCTTATATATATATATATATATATATATATATATATATATATATATATATATATATTGATAATATCGGTGGTCAATATATATATATATATCTGATATGTGGTGCAGTTCAATTTATATTACAATGAATCATTCATACAAAAGTAGATTAGTAAAATTAATGATTTCGCCATTTTATATCATTAACTTTACTAATCTACTTTTTGTATGAATGATTCATTGTATATATATATATATATATATATATATATATATATATATATTAAGAATTGGACAAAGTCCGACAATTTATTAAAAAAGAATGTTAAACATAAAAAATGTCTTTAATATATATATATATATATATATATATATATATATATATATTTTATAAGAGGATAGAATTCAGGTAGAACTTAATGTCCAGGACAGAGTAAGAATATAATATAAAAGGCAAACACTAATATTCCATGGTTATAATTTATTACATTGAATCATAATTACGATCCAATTCATCAGACCTGCAAATTCAAAATTTTCGATTTCTTTTTCAATTTGTAGGTCTGAATAATTGATCGTGATTATAATTCCAATGTAATAAATTATAACCATGGAATATTAGTTTTTGAGCCTTTATATATATATATATATATATATATATATATATATATATATATATATATATATATATATGTTGCGATGGATAAATTGTCGTCTAACTTACACAAAAATGAAAATAACACTCATTTTCAAAATTATAGAAAATAACTTGAAATACTAAAGAATAAATTTATTCAATAAAATCGCCATTGGTTTCAACCATGGCCGCCAGAGAATTTCTGATTCTTCTGTAACTCTTCAGGATGGTCTCCATGTTTAAGTTGGAGAACGCTGCCATAATACTTGCTTTCAGTTCATCTTTCATCTTTGGTGTTATAAGGAGTTTTGTTGGTCTCTCGCTCAACTGCGTCCCACTCAGTAATCAAAGAGGTTGCAGTCAGGGAGTTAATTTCTCTCTGAAATTTCTCCAGAGTCTGTCTATATTTCTGAGATGAGGTATTATGTACATTATTTACATTATTCGGACTATTGTCCTCATCTTTGTCGACATATTTATCTCAACGCTCCGGCCTTCGTCAGGTGGTTGGAATGTCGAACTGAACATGACACGTGGAACTAGAACAGTCTACCCCAGTGAGCGAAATAAAAGGTTCAGTTCGACATTCCAACCGCCTGAAGAAGGCCGGGGCGTACAACCGCCGAAACGTTGTGATAAATATGGCGACAAAGATGAGGACAATATTCCGAATAATGTAAATAATGTAATCGTTCCATCTCGGAAGTAGTTTTATTTCTCTGTTTATCAGTGTTCCGTCTTTTTGATTTTATGTATCCCTGTTAATGAGTAATTTTTTTTCTCTCTTTTCTCTTATTCTTTTATGCAAATCTGCTTTATCTCGAATACTATGTCGTTCCATTTCTGCACACTTGTCTGCCTCCTAACAGAATTTCAGCTCCCTCCCATGAAAATATGGATAGTATAGTATGAGCACATCCTATACTAAGATATACTAAGATCCGACATATATATATATATATATATATATATATATATATATATATATATATATATATATCGAAGAATAAGTAATAAAATTTGTCAGATTAATAAATAAAAAAAATCTGCCACTTCTTTAGAAATTGCTTTGTTTACGTTAGGACATGAAACTGAGAAGATATATATCTATATATTTCAAGCTCCAGGGAAAAGTTGTGTTTAAAGACACTATTCAACTACGCACTTCATGATAGAGAGGTCTAAAGCACTTCGATTCTAACGACGGTTCCCTCTTACTAGGAGGACGCAGGTTCGAATCCTGCCGGAGAGCGCATATTTTTCTTTAAGATTTCTTACAAATTCAGGCCGGTAGACGAAAATAAATAAACACAGTACAACCTCGATTCTCGAATGTCTAACATGCCGAAACAAATCGGTTTTCGAACAGAATATTCGAGATGAAAATGCCTCGGTTATCAAAGAAAATTTCGGTTCTCGAACAATATTACCGAGTTGAACCGTGTTCACCTGAACACTATCATATCTGTGTCGAACGCCATGTTGTATACATTCGTGTGCTGTGCTTTTCTTTTCCAATTTTATTGTACTGTGCCTTTTTTTTCTCTTCATTAGTCCTCAGTCATGGCTTTAAAAAAGCTAGCAGTGATACTGGTAAAGGAAAAAGAAAAGTCAAGAGAAAAACAATTATTCCTATTCAGTTTCATATGGCAAAATCAACGATCTATGCTATTCTTATAAAGAGACGATCATATCTTTCCCTCCCATTTTCCAAACAATAACATCTCTTTCCTTCCCTTTCCACACCACATTCCACTTTCGCCACCAACTCTCCTACTTACAAATTGAACTGTATTTAGTTTTTTTTTTCTTAGATGTAATGATTTTCATTAGAATTGTATAAACTTGTGCACAAAATACTGTCGTTAAAGTTTAAATAAGCAATCATCTTGAGACCATGAACGGATTAATCCATTTTACATTGATTCCTATTGAAAAATAGTTTCGGTTTACGAACATTTCGGATTACGAACGGCTTCAGGAATGAATTAAATTCGTGAGCCGAGGTTCCACTGTACACTGTTTAATAAATAAACGGATCGTCTACTCAAATATCTGTGTTTACTATAAATAACGTTTAAGTAATAAAACATAAATATATATTATTATCGTTACGTATATTATACGTATAAGAACACGTGACACAGATGCACACCTTTATGCTGCAACCCGAACACACATGTACGTAATTCTCAAAAATTATCAAGAAAAATTAATTTATGAAAGCTTAAATTTTTATTTGTTCAACGCTTGAGTATCTCTTGTGGATAAACAGCTTATGTTTGTTTACACACAGGATTTCTATTACGTCACGATAAATTATATTTCGTCAGTTACTTTAGAGGAGTCTTATACAAATTGCTGCTGTCTCTAACGCATTAAGTGCATTTCAAAACTAATATAAAATATGCATGTTTAATAGAAATGATGTCATAGACACATAAAAATCCGGCAAGGAGTTAAATAAACACGACACGTTTTGATAGACATAGATAAAAGTTATATTGTTGGATGCGAGCATTCTGATATCAACACAAATAAGCTGAAGGGCGAACCAGAAAGATAAAAATATATTAAGAAATGGAGTTTATGCGATATAAGTACGAAGCGTGGGATACATAGATACAAGAAGGATGACATCCATTGATTAATAGAAAATTTATGAGGTAGATATGTAGCCATAAAGATAAAGCTTTAAACTAACAAATCTGTAGAAATAATAAATTGCTGATTCTGTTTAAGTTCTTCACTCCGATTTTATAGGAAGACGAATGTTAGAACGCCATTAAAATGAACAGGTGTGTAGCAAATGAGGAATGCATCTGGAGATTTCTAATGATTTTTATGTTTTATTGTTTGAAAAGATTCAACAAAGCAAAATTCATCACGGTGCACTTTGCTGTTTTCATTCTGAAAGCACGTTAAGCCGACAATAACTGAAAAGGCTCGGCAGTACTGGCTTTTAAATCGCATTTTAAGCTCAAGCAATCTGAGGCAAAGTGACGCGTTCGGTTACTTTTATGGTAAATGTTGATGGAAATAATGTAAATAATGTCAAGAGACGAGTATGATTGAAACTAATTTTTTTTTATTATTAATAACAGTTTTTAAAGTTTGACAAAATTATTTAAAGCCGAGAAAGACAAAAACGACATTTGTGTATTAGAAAATAATTAAGTGCCTCAAAAGATATCAGCTTAACGACGAGAAAGTAAAGACGACTAGATACTTACCCGACAGTGGTATTAACCATTGCTAATGAGGGCTTACTGTGGCATCTTGTATATTAACAAAAGCTGAGTATCATCTACCATGTATACAGTTGTGAAAGCAGAATAACCTATCATATTTTATTACTGCAAAACTCCCAAGAAAATTAAATTTCGGCATTAAATGACCCAAGTTGACATGTCGCTAATCAAACAAACCAATTAATCATATATATACACTGCGTGCCAAATTATTATCGAGATAACTTTTTTCTAATATTTCAAAAACCTTCCAATCAATTAACACAAAATTTTCACACAATGTTGGCAACACTGACCTGCTTGAAGAAGTCGACGATTCATAGAACTTGTTAATTGTAGGATGTCATCTGCTGTAATGCCGCGAGATATGTCAAGAATTGCTTCCCACAACTCAGCGTTGCTCCTGAATTGTCGTCCGTTGGCGTACAGTCTTCGCTTCATGATGCTCCAAAGGTTTTTGATTGGGTTCAAATCCGGAGAATTTGCTGGCCACTTCATTTTTCGAGGTCCATCGAAGCCTAACTGTTTCAAATATTCAGTAGTCTTGTGAGCAGCATGTGAGGGAGCATTATCTTGCATAAAAACAATGGCCCTTCTGAAGGCAACTTTTTGCCTTTTCATCCACGGTTCAAGATGCTCCTTCATAAACGCTATGTATACATCAGCAGTCATTTTGACGCCATCTGGTACTCTCCATGGGCCCACTAATGTGTTTCCAATAATACCACCCCAGATCATTATGCCTCCACCGCCTTGTTGGCGTCTCAAACGCTGATGGCGATTCTGTCCTTTCTGTCCCATCCTTTGCACCAATCTATCTGGCCCATCAAGTGTTGCTCGAGTTTCGTCTCTGAACAAAACTTTAGAGAAGTCAATCTTCATATTGTCATCGGTCCATTTCAATCGATTTTGAATGTGATTTCTCGTCAACGGAGGCTTCGATACAGATTTGACTGTTGTTGCTATTTCCCTCAGATACCGACACCGAGTACTTTTAGACATAGTAAGATCCCCAATGCGACTGAAAAGCTCTTGACTGGTAAGTCCAGGGTTCTTCGTGGCCTCTCGTTTAAGTCGTGACATGAGACGACGTGAAATAACACTCGGTTTGCCTTTATTTGCCCTTTTGCGTACTTGTGTAGGGTCAGAGGTGAACTTTCACTGTTTGATGACACCTCCCTATCATTTTAGAAATTTCTAGGGTAGATTTACCTTTTGAGAATTCTGAGGTGATAGTTTTCTTTTCAGCATCACTTAAACTGCTTTTATGGCCCATCTTTTCACTAAATTTTTACCCTTTTCTAATAATTTGGCACGCTCAAATCACCGTGCTGATAACAAATATGGCGCCAGTTTGTTTACATTGCGCAGATTAGTAAGAAAATTTCAGTGATTGCGCAGGTCAGTGTTGCCAACATTGTGTGAAAATTTTGTGTGAATTGATTGGAAGGTTTTTGAAATATTAGAAAAAAGTTATCTCGATAATAATTTGGCACGCAGTGTATATATATATATATATATATATATATAGAGAGAGAGATAGATAGATAGATAGATGATAAAATATTGTTTTATAGTATGCTATATGTTGTATAAAAATAAAGTGTCGTTGCCGACACCGTAGTTTGAACACAGATCACCACCGAGCAAACAAGAACGATTCCATTATTAAATAAGTAGATTACGTGATCGTAAAGGAAACGTATAAATGTGAATTAGCTTGACGTCTAAGTGATCACTATTCTTTATCCTATCCACTATAGTATTTCTCTTTACTGATCATTATACGAATTACTACTCGCCGATTACTATTTAAAATGTTTTATTAGTGCGAGTATTATTGAAGGTGCATCTGCGTTTACAAAGACATGTCTACAACGAGAATTTTGGAAGTCATAACGAGCATTCGTTGACCTAACGAAAGTTACAATGAGTGAGCGTCTAACATCACAAAATTGGCAACGAGGATTCACAAAGATTCGCGAAGATTCATTGAACTTTCACGAGGATTCGTTCAACTTACACGGACAGAAAAAATTATCTGCAAAGAAAGAAACTAAGAAGAAAAATTAGAATAATTTTTCAACTCCTAATAGAACTATAAGGAAAAACTATAAACCCTCTACAATGCCTAATACTCGCCACGGCTGTGGAGGGAAGCATTTTAAGTGTGAATGTTTTTTCAAAAACCAGAAATGCTACGAGTGTGGGAGATTAGGACGCAAAAGTGCGTGTTGCAGATGGAAAAAATGCAAAAAATAAAACGCATATGAACAGAATAAATATATGCACTAACGATAAGAAACCTAAAAGGCAAATTAATAATACTTCGCAAAAGAGGAAATTTGTTTTCGTGCAAATTAATGATGTGAAGATAAAATTGCAGTTAGACACAGGTCGGATATCACGATTATAAACGAACAGACTTGGGAGAAAATGGGCTAATCCAGTTTATTAACTTCTGATAAAGTTGCTTATGGAATCTGAGGAAAGAGATTAAACTTTTTATGTAAATTCAGCTGTAATGTTTCTTTTGTCGGAAAAACCAGAATAATAGTAGTATTTGCGATAAGAAATACTGCTAATTTGTTTGGTACAGACTAGATTGCATTGTTTGATCTGTGGAATCTCCCAATTAACTCTTTTTGCAATAAGATAAATATTGTTGCCAGTACTAATGCAGCAACTGAAAAATTGAAAAGTGAACTGAAAAAGAGTTTTTCAGAAGTTTTCTTTGAAGGTCTTGGGATATGCATGAAAGCAAAAGCTAAGTTTAGCACCTACATTTAAGTAAAAAAGGAGTGTGCCTTTTGCGGATTTAGATCCAATCGACAATAAATTGGAGAGGCTAGAGAAATTAGGAGTAATATCAAGCATAGACTATTCCGAATGGGCATCACCAACAGTCTACGGTAAGAAACGGAATAATAAAATCCGCGTGTGTGTTCTGATTTTTCGACGGGATGAAATGAAAGTTACCAAGTCCAGAGGATGTTTGCCAAACATGCATACGTATATGTACTTGTGGACGAAAACTGTTCAAAATTATTAACTATTAACACCAGTAGAGGGTTATATAAATTCAATCTTTTGGTGTAAAGGTAACACCAAGCATATTCCAACAGATAATGGATACCATGCTTGTTGTTTGGATTGTGCTCAATCATATTTGGAAGACGTACTTAATAAAAACAAAACCCGAAAACAACACCCTGAAGATCTACAGAAAGTCTTTGAGAGAATCAAAGAATATGCCTTTAAAATAGGCGAAGAAAAAATGTGATTTATCAGACTCAAATATCTAGGGTAGATTATTAATGAGAACGGTAGACGACTGGATCCTTCAAGGGCGAGCGCAATAGAGGATATGCCTGCTCCAACTAATATAACAAAATTACAATCATTCTTAGGGTTTGCAAGATATTATCATACATATATACCTAATATGCACAAGTTGAGAGCACCATTGAATAACCTACTGAAGAAAGATGTCAAGTGAAATTAGGCAGAAAAATGTCAAAGTGCGTTCGAAAAAATCAAGAAAGTATTACCATCGGATTTGTCACTAGCTCATTTTGACACTAAATTAAAGATTGTGGTTGCATCAGATACAAGTGATTCGGGTACTGGAGCAGTGATATTACACAAATATGAAGACGGAACAATGAACCCAATAGCGCATGCTTCAAGATCGTTAATTGCGCCTGAAAGAAGCTACAGCCAAATATAGAAAGAAGAATTGGCCATGAAAAAGTTCCATAAATTCTTACATGGTAGAGAATTTATTCTACAAACAGACCATCGTCCATTGTTGTCCATATATGGATCTAAGAAGGGTGTTTCCACACATACAGCGAATAGACTGCAATGCTGGGGAATTATCCTATTAAATTACAATTACAAAATGGAATTTCTACCATCTAAGAAATTAAGTCATTCAGAGGGATTGTCTCGACTAATACCAAGATTCTGAGAACCACTTGAAGACACAGTAATTGCGGCGATAAGAGCTGAAAATGAAATTAACAAAGTATTATATATTACCGTACAAGACCTGCCCATTACAGTAGAGGAACTAAAAATTAAGGCAGAAAAAACCCCACTGAAAATGAAGAAAAAATTAGGATCTAAATGGAAAAATACTATGGAAAATAGTGCATTTTTGTTATGCAATGGTGTACTGATGTATGCTGAAAGAGTGTTCATTCCAGCATTGTTACAAAGACGTAGGTTGAAAGAATTTCATACAGGATATCCAGGGATTTCTGGGATGAAATCCTTAATGAGATGTTATCGCTACTGGCCAAACATGGATAAGGATATAGAAAATTTGGTGAAATTATGCAGAGGTTATGCTCTGGCACCGTAGTCACCGCCTATCAAAGGTCAACCTTGGCTTACAACTGATATGCCGTGGTCTAGAATCCATATTGACTTTGCAGGACCGATAAACGGAGCGTAGCATCTAGTAATAGTCATAGTTATATCTAGTCGTAATCGATAGTTATATATATATATATATATATATATATATATATATATATATATATATATATATATATATATGATTAAATTATAATAACAGTTATTGATATTATACCTCAAATATTGTCAAATATTGCTTGCAGGTCCTTGACGCAAGAGAAGTTTTTCAGCAATGATGGAAAGGCTGGAAGGGATCATCATTCACTCTGCTTGTCTACATCGAATAGTCTTAATCCTTCCCTGAACTTTAAGACCTTGTTCGATTCCAACCGATAATGGTGCGTGTTTTTTTTAGATATGTAGGGACATATGAGAAGTCGCGTCTGTCTTTCTGGGTTTGCAGACATTGAGTTTCAGCTGTTCTGTCAGCTGCGTCTATTTCCTGGTTTTGTCGAAGATAGGCTTGGCAATGTTGCTTGTCATATCTCAGAAACATGTCACTCCTGATTTCATTTTGAAAGAGGAGGGATTGGCGCTGTCGTTGAGTTTCAGCTGTAGTAGCAGCCTTTGTCCTGCTTTAGATTTCTGCTCTGAGAAAGAACATTGAAAAAGAATGAATGGAAACTGTAATAAATAAAAGACATCCAGAAAATTTTTTTTTTTAAATAATTGGCACTTGTGATTCGTCGAGTCGGAGCCTTCGGATTGGACAAATATATGCATTTTGTTACAAAATAAGTGAACAAATCTATCTCATAGTAGTAGACGACGATGACGACGACGACAATGATGACGACGACGACGACGAAGAAGAAGAAGAAGAAGAAGAAGAGGGCAATGATAAAGACGTCAAAGAAGAAGAAGGACAACGAAGAAGACGACAAAGAAGAAGAAGGACAATGAAGAAGACGACAAAGAAGAAGAAGGACAATGAAGAAGACGACAAAAAAGAAGAAGGACAACGCCGAAGACGGCAAAGAAGAAGAAGAAGAAGAAGAACAACAACAACAACAACGATGATGACAAAGATGATGAAGAAGAAGAACGACCAAGACGACAAAGAAGAAGAAGGAGAAGAAAAAATCTGATGCCTTGTGATACTCGGGTATTCAATAAAATATTTCTTAAGCCGTTAGAAGGCATCTTTTAATATCTGAGTCTTGTATTCAAAGTTAAAAACTCAGCTTTGAAAATAACAAGAATGGAATGTTGTTGGAATGAAAGCTGAATTTGACAAAAGCATCAAACATATTTCAAGTTTACATACCAAAATTTTCTGCAGATTAAATTGAGACTGTTATCTTCTATGTGACATGTCCATTCGGGACGTGTGAGTGCATGACTCTCCACAACTTTCTATTCTTTGTAACTCTTAGTGAGGTTTCTCTTTT
Organism: Acanthosepion pharaonis; assembly: GCA_903632075.3. NCBI lineage: Eukaryota > Metazoa > Mollusca > Cephalopoda > Sepiida > Sepiidae > Acanthosepion > Acanthosepion pharaonis. Next base: position 6,993,664 of record CAHIKZ030004391.1, on the reverse strand, counting down.
CGTTATCTCTCTTAATCAATGTTATGCAATTCATCTACATAAACTCATTAGGCATGTTACACGCTGCTTTTCTGTCTCTCTTGTCTTTAATACTTCCTGTGAGTGTCAAATTCTTCAACTCTTTTTTTCTCATTATGCGTCCTAGAAATTTCAACTGTTTCTTTCTGAAGAATAAGTGACATTTTTGTTTGCATTTTACTCAAAACTTCCTCGTTTCTCATATGTCCAGTTGGTGGGATTACCATTATTCTTCTGTAGAACTCTATTTCTGTTGCTTCCGGTTTTTTCTTTATCTATGAGAAGAATGTCCAGTATTCATTACTATATAGGAAGACTTATATTAAATAACAGTTTAGTATTCTTTGTTTTTAACGAAATTTTCCTGATTCTTAATACTTTGCTTAGCTTTTGTTAATTGAATACATCTTCGGATTTCGCTGTTATATTTTCTCTTTTTTATTAGAACACTTCCGACATATTTAAATTTTCTCACTTTCTTGATTTCGACGTCTCCAAAACGTAGTTCACATTTTGGGTTGCCCCTTTTGCTGTCAATCACATATTCTGTCTTCTTACAATTGATACTTAGTCCTTTCTTCTCTCTTTCCTTTACTACCTTCCGTAGGAGTCCCTGCAATTCGTTTTCAGTGTCAGCTATCAGCACAGTGTCATCTCCATATCCTATGTTAAGATATATAATAAATACTGAGAAGACTTCTAATTCTCCCAGGATCGCTTCGCTGTAAAGCCTGAATAAGTCCGGCGAGAAGACACACACTTGTCTTTCACCTCTTTTTATTTTGCGTATTTAGTGAATTCATTTTATATCCGTATACTGGAGCTTTTCTCCCACTACATATTTTGTGTTATTTTAATGTCTTTTCTAAATACATCAAGTTTACGTAACAGTCTCCACAGTTCTTTGTGTTAGACTTTATCAAAAGCTTTTGCTTAATCTATTAAAAAAAATAGGTATATATCTCTCTACATTTGTAGTTCACTTTCTGATATCATTCTGAACATACATATCGTATTACTCGTTCCGGTGTCTTTAACGAAACTGTACGATTTTAGTCCTATGCTGGGTCTAATTTTACTATGGATCTGTAAGACCTTCCGGTATATCACCACTGTTGTATATTTCATTTAGTAATACTGTAACCTTTTCAAAGTTGAAAACGACTAAGGCTGCAAGCATACCTTCTACAACCCCACCAGTTTCTGTTCGTCTTGTCTAGTAGCTGATGTCACTTCAGACTCTAACATTTGCAGCTTTCGCTCCTTCGTCATGGATGAGTTCTCCGATGTATTCTTTTCGTCTCTGAAGCATTTTTCTTTCTCTGTTACCATTTTCAATGATTCTGGTTGCGTTATTGCCAATGCTATGTAGCTAGCTAATACGTAGACAGACTTTTAATTCCCGGACATAGCAAATAAATTGTAACCGTTTTTCTAGATGATATTGTTAAGGGTTGTTTTTTTTTGTTTTTATGAGTGATTCTATAATTTTAAGACGTTTTCTAGAGTTACAGACGTGTTTTCGAGAATTAGATACATGTACGTCTCACAACATTTGCAATGGCACTATCAAAATTCTTGAAAATTGATTAAGCTTTCGAAAGAAACAATCATTTGGACAATTTTTTATGTACTATTTCTCAAAAAATAAAAGAAATCACTTGTTCGCACACTAGAAAAACAGGAAAATATTTAACAGAAAATACATTGACACATTGACAGTCATTGCTTCCAAAATGCAAAAGGACACACACACACACACGCACATACTCACACACACACACACGCACATACATATATATATATATATATATATATATATATATATATATATATATATATATTAAAGAAGAGCAAAAACCGTTGGTGGAAGCAACAGGTAACTTCTCAAAGACTAAAATTCTTATCCAGATAGAATCTCGAATAAAAACGACAATACTAAAATACGAAATAGAAACAAAGGCCTAAAAGCAAACTTAACAACCCAGTAAAGTAAAGGTACAATAGACTACCCACAATACATCACTGATCCGGATATATAAATAGTCGAGAAAAACACAACGCATGTAGCCTGACGATAGCATTTATCACGAAACAGTCTGTCGCCTCTGAGTGTTGACTTCAATATCCACTTTTATATTTTATATTTGCATACACCGATATTGAGCACTTTATCCCATAAATATAGCATACAGTAAAACTATATGTATTCATATATATATATATATATATATATATATATATATATATATATATAAATGCTCTGTAAATTTACATTGAGCACTATTTTGTAAAAATAAAATATCTATAAGAACACCGGATTATATATCTTGCTGTTCTTTTATTTTATATATATATATATATATATATATATATATATATATATATATATATATATATAAAGGAAATAATGAAAGATATTATTTCTGTTTACTTATCTCCGCGCATTGATTCCAATAAGAACAACTCTATTTATGAAGTTAATATCAATTTTTATTTGTTTGATTTCTAGATCGATCATATCGTCATTTGAATCATTGATAACGAGTTCTTTTTATTGTATTAGTGAACAGTGTTCAAACCCAGGTGAAGGCCAGTTTTCTAATTTAAACTTCCAATACAAATTTGAGTAGCCAACAATGGCTGTATCTTGAAACCTAAGCCCATGTTTCATCCTACGCATTCAGAAAAGCATCGTTGTTTTAGACGTTAAATTAGAAGTCGACATTTCACTGATTAAATTGTTGTATTTACATTATCTTCTATATTGATTTTCATTGTCAAAAAATTCACAATGATATTTACATCTTTTTTTTCGCATTGTATGTTCAGGCATAAAATTTAGATAAAACTTTATATATTAAATTACACACATACGTATATATATATATATATATATATATATATATATATATATATATATAAGTTTTTTTTCTTGTACAGAATTTAATAATAGCTAGGAAAAGGCAAAATTTATATGGCTTTTTTTTTTTTTTTTAAAAGCTAAAAAAGAACAACCACTTTCGTCCCAGGACTTATCAAGTTTATTTTTCTGGGAATAAAAAATATAAAAGCGTGTAAATTAAATTAACGAATGTAATGGAAAAAATATGAATTTCAAGAAACTAGAGTCCAATAATATTTAAAGTCAGTAAGCATTCCCTCTATTTACAAAGGAAGTCCCACGGGATCTGATATACAATGACCCGAGAACCTTGAGGTGAAATGTGGAGTGGGACCTAGATAAAATTAAAAAACGGTCCGCACTAAAATTAACCACACATTTCTTGCTATTTATTACATGCTCAGCAATAGATATGGACGCTTTAAAAATATTCAAAAAAAATCTGAGAACCATATTGTAAGCTCTAGTCTCCGAAGACGCCCAAACTTATAAGAATTGATTTAAAAAAAAAAAAAATATACGCATTTTTCGTTGTCGACCGTATCATCGAGAGAGTCATTTAATCATTCATTGTAAACGTTTTCCTAAACTATATGCCACACAAGAGGCGCTGATATATCAAAGCCTTGCACATAATCTGTGGGATTATTTTCAATGTTTGTATATATGCCAACTAAGTTTAGCCAATCGAGACAAGGCCGGCCGTTCTGACCGTTTGTTATTTTTCCCCAGTTGAAATTAAAGAATCTAAGATATAGGAAGATAAAAATAAATTGCGTGTCGATGATTCCTAATCTGCACTGATTTCTCGACCATTTTCTCTATAGGAATTTCAAATTTCATTGAAATGCCAAAACTACAGCATTCACTGTGCAAATATAGATTCTATTTTGAATCGGAAAACGTTTGGTCACGTGTTATTTGAACTTCACCACTTTCGTTTAAAGTCAGTGTTTATATAAACACTGGCTTTAAAAGATATGACTTTAACTGATAAAGACTTTAACTGATAGAAAGACTTGCAGTGAAACTGGACCTCACTTAAAAAATCTCTAGGACTGTGCAGAGCTAACTTAGGGAAACCCTGGCATAGCTGGAATACAGTAAACTTCATTGCTACCAGATATCATTTAAAATTTAACAATTATTTTGTATAAAACTTTGACAAAAACAACAGTAGCATTAAATTATTTAAATGACTTATCCTTGCTTAGATTTACTGTGAAATACGCATGCAACCTATCATCTTTGAGGAGATTTCCTTTGGAAAATTTCAGCTATTGTTAGAATATAAATGTCAGTGAAAATCAAATAAACTTACAGAAAGGGTTTCACGACGAAGGAGTTCACTTGACCCCGTTGAATTGCGTAGAGCGACGGTGCAGCTGCGGAAAGTCGGCCTTTTGGCCATTGCTTGCTCTTCTCGCAGCCGATTCACGTAATTCCTGGAAAAGAAAACGAAATCTGAATTGAACCATTTGAGTTCAGATTAAAGACGTGCCCTTATTGGACGGAAATCATAACAGCGAATGTCATTTGACCCAAAACTGGCTTCACAGAAAGCGTTAAATCGAAATTCACCGAAAAATCAAAATATGGAAAATTAAAGGGAGATAACTTTTATGTCTGAATAATGCTTTGTAAAATTATGTATCCTTTAAAAAATTATTGTTTATTTACGATAATGAATCCGTTTTTTCTTCATAAAGTCATCATGAAGACGTCATTTATGTTATGATGTAGCCTAATATTATGTTTTTATTCTATGAATATTAAAAAAAAAAGATTTAAAAATCTTGAAAATCAAACTGTTTATCTTATACAAAATACATACAGGGTACAATGGGTAAATTGTCGCCATTTTAATTTTTTAATTTTGCGCATGCGCATTGTTTGTTTTTGATTATGAGCACTATCTGTGAGAAAAAGAGCAACTTGACGCAATTCACTCCGCTATAAATTTGGAAACGGCAAGCTGCACTGCTTGGCATTCGCACCGACAGCTCCTATATGAACATTTCAAAGTAATCTAGGTGTTAATTTAAGGTCAGTGCAAAAGATTTGGAAAGAGTTGGATGTGCTTAATGGTGATTACGAATGTACAGCAGCTCGGAAAACTCACTCTGATCGTTCTGCTAAGAAAAGAACTCCCGAATTTGTTGGTGAGGGTCTTGAGGAAGTAGTGCTGCCTTCCTGAGTCCAGGGTGGCTGTTGAATAACCATATGTATGACAACAACACTCTGGGCCATGCTACACAAGCCGGAGAACAAAGTCATGGCTGTCAGGCAATTTCTGTGACCCTATCATTCCTTACAACTGACCACGTAACTAACCGGACAGCAGTCCCCTTGATTATTATGTGTGAAACGCAGATGAACAAGAGACCAACAAAACTCTTTGTAACATCAATAAGACTATGGCAGCATTTATCAACCTAAACAAAGAGGCCCTCTATAATAGCAGCAGGAGATTATGAAGCCGCCTGGAAGCCGTAGTTCAACTTCCAGTGGTGATTTTATTGAATAAATTTACGATATTTTTGTGTAATTTTGGTAAATATATCATTTAAAATGAGATGTCAGTGTTATTTTCATTTTTGTCCTATGTAAACGACAATATACCCATCGCACCCTGTGCATTTAAATATTTAAAAAATGGTCTTGTTATTAATTCATGTTACTCTCTTTTTATTTATATTCTAATAGTTATTTTTTTATTTTCGTTTCCAGAAAAAGGGCAACCAATTTTAATGCTTTAACTGATTTCAACATTAAATAAATCCTCTTAAATAACCCTTAAATAATCTTAATCCGCTTAAACTAATCCTTAATTCTAAACTTAATCCTCTTAAACAATCCTCTTAAACTAAAGATATGACTCAATCTTTTATTATGGTAAATAAGCAACAATCAAATTAACAGGAGTAATTACTAAACGATATATAATTTTGAAAAAATGTTTCATTTTTTTATCGAATTCCCCCCATGCAAGGCAGTAACGCCACTAAAAGACAAGGGGTCACTGGGTGCGAGGGAATTAGGAAGCAGAAGTATTATTGGAGCGAGAACAATAGAAGAATAATCAGTTAGACAGTAGATAACGATAAAATTACATTTAAATTTTTGAATACCAAACTTGTCTCGAAAGCAAGAGAGTTCAACAATCGAGAAGTAAGAGAAAAGAAACTGTTAGCATTGAACCTATGGTTATATCTTGCCAATTTAACCGATGAGATCTTGTTGCTAGTCTAGTACAGTGCCTAAATTCATAAAGTCTAGATACCATTGTAAAAAGCTTGTAGGGGAGTTATAACTCTGAGTAAATAATTATAAACCCCCTAACATTTATGTATACAAAAATACTCGTAAAATAAGGAACAGCAAGATGTAAAGTAATAAAACGAGTATTATTTGTTATGTGGTCTTAGAGAGACGAGAGACATTATTACTGAGTCAAAATGTGAGCTTGGGGTCAAATGTCGATCAAATATGGAATCCGAATAATAGGTAAATAATAAGTAAAGTGTATTTGTCGTATATTACATTTTTTTTTAAAGATGTGTGTAACGAATATTCAGATAATTTAGCTGGAAAATACAAGTGTTTGGGGTTTTCTTACCTTGAATTTTTGTTGAGTGCTGAAAGATAAATGTTACTATTATAGCCTGAAAAAGAAAAAAAAGGAGCTGAAATTTTCGTTGATGCACGTGTTGACATCCTGTCCGTGTTTGTGTGTGTAGCGGATAAAAGTGGAGTCGGTTCTCATTGGTTTAGAAAGAATGAATTTATGATAATTATAACTGTTATAATTATTTTATTATAATTATATTTGACACTATAATTATTTTGTATTGATTTTTTATGGACACGATAAAGTAACGGTATAATTATCTTTTTATTTATTTATGTGGTTCTTTATGGACACGGCAAGCTCATCCGAATAATTAAAATGAAAGATTGGCAACTTTACGGCGGTGGGAAAGTGACTGAAGCCCAGACGCTACGTCAGGACCAATAATATTGCTGATTTGTTTTTGGATTTTATCAAAATTCTCGAAATATAAAGCCAGATGTGGCAGCAATATTTAATATTTCATTTTCTACGTTTGGATTTTTTGGTGAAGTGAATCATTCGATTTAACAGTTCTGGTGAAAACAATTTCTTTAAAAAAACTGACATTAACTGTTATGAAACAAATCCGTCCATATTTTCTGGATATTTCAAAAACAACACACCGTAAAATAGGAAAAGTCAAACCCGCATTTTTCTTAAGAACGTAGGGCACTGTCAGACTCTAAAACTGAAAGCGCTTTTCAATAAAGTAGTGAGAAAAGAAAGAAGAAACAACTGTTAATTAAAAGAAGATAGAGTAAATGGTTGTTAGCAAAAAGGGAAAGTCAATTACATATTGGGAACATCAAAATGAAGAACATTTGACTATCTGAGTAATTTATTAACAGAAGTTAGAAAGTGTAACGCAGGAAAGTTCCATTAGAAACCAAAAAACGAATACTGAACTTTTATGGAATATCTAATATCGTACATGGGAGTAAATGCTGGACAATCTGTTCACCGATGAAGAAGCCATAAACCTACGCTTCTTCCGACGAATACCAAGATTATCATGGAGTAACAAAGAAGTTGTAAGAATAATAGGAATTATATGGAAACTGATAAACCCAGAGATCGTTGAAATTTCCAGGACGCATTATGAGGAAAGACGGGGTGGAGAATGTAACACTCACGTGACATATTGAATACATGAAAAGCGGAGGAAAGCAGCAATTAACTGAGTAAGCGAACAGGGGGCAGAAAAAAAATTAAAGACAAGAATTGTAAAGTTTGAATAGTTAGAACAACAAAATACAGAAAGTTGTGGAGAGCCATGATCGCGCTAAAACTGAAGGGACAACGAGGTTAAAGAAGAAAGAAGGTAACATTAAGCTATTTTTAATATCTTGAGGACCGGTTGAACGGCCTTTATATAACTTGGTAATTCTCTGCTGGGAAACATAAAAATGTTTTTATTAGTTGAAATTTGGTCCGTTCAGTTTTAACGTATGTCAGGAAAACGGGTTTTAAATTTATTGCAACAGCCGTGACATTAGTGTGCATGCAAAACAGATCAAGATTAGTAATTCTTATTTATTCATTCTAACATTACAAATGAAAAGTTAAGCAACATTTTCCGCATATCTTATATATAAAGTACAGTGTATGTGTATGTATTTGTGTGTGTTTGTGTGTCTCCCACTAGTCCGATTTCATTGATTCATAGCTCATTCAAAAACCCTAGAATATTTAGGCGCAGGGAACGATTTTCGTTGAGCTCAGATTCAGAGTGCCAGATTATGCGAGGTTAGAAATATATATTTATATATTATACTAGCCATTAACGTTGCTTTCATGGTTCAAGGGGAGGAACTCTTATTTTCATTTTGTATCCAAAATTGCTGTGCACGTTTTATTATAAGTTAGCTTAAAAGACACCCTATCGGGCGGAATTTAAACTAGGTCCTGTGGAGGACTCTTAGTTTGGCCATCATCTCGATAGCTAGGGAGGAGTAGATGCGATAGGCATCAGTAAACTACAGAAGAACTCAGAATTGATCGCTGCATTTAAGTATTGAATTCATGTTTAAACTTACAATAAAAATCTTGTCGGCATTAAAGAATCCATTGAAATTGATATGCCGTAAACCAAACCAAATCAAACTAAACCAAAAAATCCATTCTCCAACAACTCAGGCCTTTACCGCCAAGACTCGTTACTTGAGAAGTCCATAGATTCATCACCATCATTCCCTATGTATTCCATTCGTAAAAAGGAATTTAAATCAGTTCTTTTCTGAGAAAGATACAGGTTCTAAAAGTATGGAATAATTAAATTTGCTGAAAGATACCAGAAAATAGTGAGAAAAACAGTAAATATCTGAATGAATGTAGTAAATTAAGTCAGCTGTAAAAAAAAGTGCATGAATGGGTGTGAACAGTAATCTACTGGGAACTGTGCTAAATGAGTTACATCTGATTATGCAAAGTATTGTCCCAAACCAGAAACTGCCCTGCAATAGAAAGCCTCTTTAGGGGAATTGAGTTTAAAAAGATCAGAATATATTCAGACTAGTAAATGTGAACTAGCCACAGTAAGGAGAAATAAAAATATCGACAAGATAGTAGGTATCGTCAATTCACTACAGACCGAAGAACTAAAATTGTCAATAAGATAACTAAATATGATAAATTAATGCCAAAAGAGACGTGATTGGGTAGGAAAAGTGATAAGCTGGGAATTGGGCAAACAACTTAGATTTAAACATACAAACTAATACTATGTATACAAACCAGTATAGATTATCTGTCTATATTTGTGAGATGAGGTATTATGTACACTATTTACATTATTTGGACTATTGTCGCCATATTTATTTCGGTCGTTGTAAGCCCGGCCTTCTTCAGGTGGTTGGAATGTCGAACTGAACCCTTTATGTCGCTCACTGGGGTAAACTGTTCTAGTTCCACGTGCCATGTCTAATGGATGTCAGTTATCAGTTATCATTCCAAGTTCTCTACCGCCTTAACCAGGTATTGAACTCATACTCTTTAGGTCACTGGATCTAACTAACGCCTTTATCCACTGTGTCATGTCTCCTTAAGGGCATCTCTGTATGAATTTCTGGGTATTATAATTATAAACCTGATGTCTTCAGCAACCAATGAAAACAGCAAAAATTGCAATATGAGCACTGGTAAAAAACGGTTGCTGAAGACATTAGGTTTATAATGCCCAGAAATTCATACACAGATGTCCTCAACAACACATGGCATAGTGGATAAAGGCGTTAGTTAGATCCGGTTAAAGGACCCACAGAGTGTGAGTTCAGAGTTCGGTGGAGAACTTGGAGAGATAACTGACATTCATTAGACATGACAAGTGGAACTAGAACAGTCTACCCCAGTGAGTGTAATAAAGGATTCGGTTCGACATTCCAACCACCTGAAGAAGGCCGGAGTGTACAACGGCCGAAACGTTGTAATAAATATGGCGACAAAAATGAGGACAATAGTCCGAATAATGCAGAATAGATTAAGAAGAATTCGCGTGGACTTAAATCAAAATAAAAATGCGATAAATATCATGATCTTACCAGAGAGAGAAAAAAAAATCATAAAATATGAAAGTGGCTTTTGCACACAATAATTACTGGTACGCCTCGCACATTATGAAAGGACTGGCATTTATTCAGCTGACGGCATTATTAAAATTGACTATAACACTGAGAAGCGTGTTGAATCATTAAAGAGACTTGCTGCCACTTGATTCTGAACGAAAGCCACCAGATCCTACTTGTAGGAAAATTATTGTATCAAATAAGCAAATAATAAAAATAAAAATGACAATAAAACTGAAAAATATGAGCAAATAATAATAATAATAATAATAATAATAATAATAATAATAATAAATGGAGTTATCGTCAAAGACAATGTAAAAAACAACAAATCTTCGAATTCGTAGCCTATTAATTATTTGGTTGAAGAAGCGAATCTAATCAACAAGCGCTCAAAGGAGAAAAAAAGGTTATGTTCTTTTTTTCACTTTTGAGCGCCCAAATGTCGATGTTAAATTATTCCCAAGCCGCTAATTACAATAATTTAAGGAAGATGACGAATATTAAAAGTTCTAAATTTAATGCTAATAATTTTCCAGGCCATTTAACATACGTCACGAATGATTCCGACATTAAAATTGACTTAAGTACATTAATCGCTCATAAACCTTTTAGTCTGTATAAGTTTCAACATTATTTTGTATTTTAATAACATTAACATCATTATTAATTTAACATCAGAGAGCATCGGAACTGGCTTTTCCTGAATGTGAGTGGAATGTTTCGAAATATGACTGCAAATTGCCTTCTTGTTATAGTATCTAGTCATTGTGATTATGAGGTTAACTTAACATTGATGGGGAGGGATATATATTGAGAGAGAGAGAGCGAGAGAGAGAGAGAAAGTGAGAGAGAAAGTGTGTGTGTGTGTATGTGTGTGAGAGAGAGAGAAAGTGTGTGTGTGTGTGTGAGAGAGAGAGAGAGAGAAAGTGTGTGTGTGTGTGTGTGAGAGAGAGAGAGAGAAAGTGTGTGTGTGTGTGTGTGAGAGAGAGAGAGAGAGAAAGTGTGTGTGTGTGAGAGAGAGAGAGAGAGAAAGTGTGTGTGTGTGTGTGAGAGAGAGAGAGAGAAAGTGTTTTTGGTGTGTGACAGAGAGAGAGAGAAAGTGTGTGTGTGTGAGAGAGAGAGAGAGAGAGAAAGTGTGTGTGTGTATGTGTGAGAGAGAGAGAGAGAGAGAGAGAGAGGGAGATGATAAATTTGAAATCCATGCATCTGGAAAAATATACGTTGTGGTGGTGGACAAACATTTTGTGTGATAGAGTGTATATGTAATTTACTGTATATTTATTTAATATATATATATATATATATATATATATATATATATATATATATATATATATATATATATATATTGATAATATTAGTGGTCGTCCGTATACATACATATACATATATAAACATATACATATTTGGGTTGGATAGATGTGGGGTGGTGTTTGTGACCCTACGGTATTAAATGTTGAAATTTTAAAACATTGGAAGTGTGGCGTCAATGTCAAACTGAATTACTGTTTAAAAAATTTTTTTTTTTTTTTTTTTTGTATTGATGTATATATGTGTGTGGGGGGGGAATTCGTCGGTAAAAATTATTATTAAATTATTTATATTTATTTTTAAATTTTTGAAAAATGGGGGTTTATTTACATATATTTAAAGTTGGTTATTTGTTTGTTTTTGTGACTGTGTATATGTAACATAAAAAATTGTTTCAGCTTATTGTTTAATTTATATGGTGATGTTTAATTTAATAACGGGTTTATATTTATGATGTTAAATGTTTCAAAGGATTGGAACAATGGATTTAGGTTTTAGCTAAATGTCTCGTTATTGTAAACTGGAAGAAAATGCAGATTTTTTTTTTTTTTCCGTTGAAAATATTTAGAAATTTACCTCGATAAAAATATTATTCTCGCATGTATGTAAAAATGGTTGTTGGGGTTTTTGTTTTGTTTTGTTTTATTATGTTATTTTATTTATTTTATAAATCCTGGATAAAAGGTATTCTATGTAAAATTATGGTAGTTGAAGATTGCTATTTTGGAAAATTATTATTATTATAAAGCTGCCTGGTAATAGGTAATCATGGTTATAATTTTAAATTTATCTGATTGTCGGTGTTTAATTTTAAAGTTTAAATATGATATGGGGGTATGATAGTGTTAATGTTAAAAGTAGATGATGTAAGTGATGGTGCTATTGTGTAGGTGGTAATGATAATATTGATAAACTGGAATAGATATTGTAAGGTGGTAAATGATTACTAATGGTGGTGGGAATTATAAAATGATAGGTAATTATTTTGATGGTATCTTGAAAATTAAATGATTGTTGGTTGTTTGTCTGTTTTATCCGTTTGGTATTTGTTTTAATCACCATATAAATTAAAATTAAGGATTATAATTTTTACCTGTTACATATACACAGTCACCAAAAACAAACAAATAACCAGCTTTAAATATAACAAATAAACCCCCATTTTTTTCAAAAATTTAAAATAAATATAAATAATTTAATAATAATTTTTACCTATCATAATATATATATATATATATATATAAATATATATTTATATAAATAAAAAATAAAAAATTCACGAGACAATAACGAGATATATATTAAATTACATTCAAGACAATATAAGATATTTCCTGTGGTTAATATACAACATACAAATGCGTATGTATAGACATAACAGGTATACATACATGTGTCATATACATATGTTTATATCTATGAGTCCCGAACGACAAGTGTATAATACATCGATGTTTGCGTTTGTATGAATACAAAACGACATACCATATAAAATATATATAAAAAAACCCAAATTTTTAAACAGTAATCAGTTTAGAATTCAAAAATTGAAAACTCAAAACTGTCCAACCAAATATGTTAGTTCTATAAGAATATAATAAAAAGGTTTAAACACTAATATTATATTTATTTATATTTATATTCATTTTCAATATATAATATACAATCCAATTCAAATATGTCAAACCATATACAAATTCAAAAATATATATAAAAAATTCCAAGAGGATAAATTCAGGTAAAAATAACTCCAGGACAGAGAATAAAATGATAAAATTTAATTACAATGAATTCATCAAACCTACAAATTCAAAAAGAAATCAGAAAAATAACTCGGGAATAAAAGATAAAATTTAGAGAGTATATGTATGGGACGAATGTGATTTTATTATATATATATATATATATATATATATATATATATATATATATATATATATATATATATATATATATATATTTTTTTAAAAATATGATTCCTTTTTAAAAAGTAAAAATAATGAAAAATAAAAATAAAAAAATAATTATAATTTAAGCTCTACTTCTGTAAAATAAAAAATAAAAATAAAAACAAAAATACTAAAGAACTCCGGATTATTTACGCGTTCTTTCATATTTTTCTACTTATCTGCACACACACACACACACACACACACACACACACACACACATATATATATATATGGGGTTTACATTGTTACTTCAGTGTTGGTCTAAGCCAGGGTTATATCTGAGGGGCAGATCCTTTTTTCCGTCAGCGACTCTTATTTCTTGGATTGATCTGTCTACCACGAAGTTTGCCCTCGAATGCCTGAAGCTGTTCAATGCCATCGAAAACGGCTACAATATTCGATTCAACATAAAATTTCAATTCGATTAACAAGATATCATGGTAAAACAACAATATATCATTATCGGATATGTGTCTACGCGTGCGTGTGTTCGTACCAGTGCAACCGTGTAGTACTTGTCATTATTATATTTACTAAGTTTATCATAGTACAGTGTTTCCGAAATAGTCCTGCGCACCTCATAAAAGATAGCAGGTGAGGCGGAATGATTTAAAGACAACAGTTTCAAGAAATTCATATGCAAAAATGAACAGGATTTCAAAATATTAAATATTATTATGAACTAATTGTAACCCCCATTATAGATATTTATAAATAATTATCGACCGATTTTTAATTATATAATTAAATCAAATGCATCTGTTCTGTTTCATCTTCAAGCGAAATTTGGAATAACTTATTTTGAAATTTACTAAGTTTTAATAGCATACATACATAATTTCTTCCAAGATACAGAGAAATCCAATCATTTAGACAGGGGAGGTAGCGTGTTCTTTATTATTAACTGTTATTGTATCAATTCTGAGTTACGTTCTAAAGAGGTTAATTGTTGTTAGGGTAGGGGTGCCTTTTTTCAACGAATTTTGACATCCGTTCAACGCATGTCTGTTTTTTATGCTTTTGATTTAATTATATAATTGAATTTAAAGATTTTAGTTTCCGTTTTTGAAACATGGTCATTCCTGTGTAGCGATGAAACCATAATTTTAAATCAGTTAATTTATAATATATATATATATATATATATATATATATATATATATATGCATGTATGTACGTATTAATTGAAAAGTTACTTTTAGTGCATACCCGAGTCTGAAATAGGCGCCATGTTTTTATTTTAAACAGTGTTTACGTCTACTGACCTGCGTACTCCTGAAATCTTAATAAATATACGCTGCTTAAAATGAAAAATATGCGTCAATTTCAAACATTAGTATCCACTAAAAATAACGCTTGAAGTAATAAAAATATTGAATTATATATATATATATATATATATATATATATATATATATATATATATATACAGACACACATATATATGTGTGTGTTTGTAAGTCCTGAGGAAGTGCAAAAGCAAAATTTTCTAACTGCTACAAAAGATGGCAGTTGTGGAGAGCCATGATTGTCCACGTCCCAAAGAGAGACAGTAAAGCAGAAGAAGTAATATGTAAGTCCCGTTGACATTTCTTTAGAACATAATGGAACCAGTCGTACCAAAATTGGCCTTGCTATAGAAAGTGCGTTTTTTACGTCTGGAGTTGCAATCCCTCCGCCCAACTGGATTTAAAGTTGTTCTCTTTCTAGATTTCTTGCTAGAGAATCCAGTTTGCTCTGCTAATAACTTTTAGCTATGAGCGCGTGTATGTCTGTGTAGGGAGAAATAAATTCATATCTTTCTGTGAGACGAACTGCATCTCATGATTCCATCAAGTCTGAATATCACGGCTAGGAACCGCCATGTCACTTACATAGTAGCAAATCCCCCACTTTCCCTCCTTTATTCCATCGGCGAGAAGTAAGTTCCACTCAAAATGCTTCTTCCCGCGAAACACTGCCTTCTGAAACAGACTCTCTAGAGAATGTTTCCTCAATCACTACAATCTACAAGTCTAGAGTCAACTGTTATCTTCCCCTCCTTATCCATAAAAACTACCCCTTACTCTACCTGGAGATGACAACGGGTCTTGTACAGAGTAAACCTTGTTGTAACCCCCCCCCAAAAAAAACTCAGCACTCAATTCCCATTTTCCGAAGCAATAACCACTACTCTGCGGGCCACACCCTAATGCCAAAATATGCAGAGTAAAAATTAATTTGTTCCGAAAATGGAAAAATTTGAAATCAAAGTAAAATCTCTCATCGCCAAATTAATCGATCTGCTAAAATTGTAATATCAATGTTCATTAAATATGAATTGCAATTCACTAAAATTTCACTTGCTTGGCTATTGCTTTCCTTTCAGAGCATTCGCAATTAATAAATAATAGGATAATATTAAAGTTCGCTGCGATGATGAAGAAAGTGAATGTCTTTTAATGAATTCCATTCTCAGTTAATAGATACTTATTTATCTACGTGTGGCACCTTGCATTATTAGAAATATTCATAGAAATATGATTTAATTTTTTCTTACTCGGTTTACTAAACAGGTTGTTGATTTTTTTTAAAACGGAAGATAATTGAGTTGAAAATAATTCACTAAGATTGTACTTAGACGATCCTAAGGGAAGAAGAGGAAGAAAAAGAGAAAAAGCAAAAGAGAGAGGTCGAGAAATACAAAAAGCGGTCATTAACTAAAACACGAGTCAGAAAGATATCTTAGCTAGCATGTTGACCGAATTTTTTAAAGACAATTGGAAGAATAGAATTAGAAATAATAAAAAGAAAGAAAGGGAAAAGACATGATATCAAAACGGGCCGCTTGATGAAAACCAGATATCGGTCAAAGCATCTAGCCTACTTTTGCGTAGAAAGACACCTTATCAATTTGGATAAAAGGAAATTTTGGGAACAATGAAAACGAAATCTTAATCAGAGAAAAAGTGTTTTTGGGTTGAGGGGAGTGACCGGTGGAATTGTATACAGATTCTGACCTGTTAAAAATTAGAACCCCCACATTGACGAGTGAAAGATATTTTCAATTCAGATAAATTAAGATTTTCTGACTGTCGGGTCTGACCAAAAACAAGAGGTGAAAAAAAACGATTGTCTCAGTTCACAGATAGCGCCAATATTCTTCCCTGAAGTCACATCTAATTAGCGGCAGGCTGTGTTGACAAAACCCAGGTGAGAAAAAGCCAAGATTATCATTTTTCGTACGTGCGAAAAAGGCCAAATTAGATTTTGTTTTTTTAGAACAAGAACGATATAAGCCCGCCCCGATTGATTGCAGGAAAACGCCCAACCAGAGTCTCATTAGCCGAAAACGGTCACGTGGCTGCGGAAAAGAAAAGAAAGAAATGCTCGATCAGGAACCATTGGTCGAAAGCGGTCACCTGACATACGCGCCTCCCCACCAAAGGCACTATGAGGAAGTAGGGGTGAAAATAATAGCGATAATGAGAAGACAGAAATAATGCGACTTTTGAAATTATCGAGAAAACCCTGACGCCGACAGACCCACCCCGGTTTGCTGCGGCGTCAATAAAAGCAGGACCCCAGTCGACAGAAATCAGTTGAGTTGAGAGTTGCAGCTGGACCGCGGGCAGGGATAGAGCCTGAACGCGGGCATCAGGCCCGATTCACTCGCCCCTTTGCGGGCAAGAGAATCCTCAGACAAGAAATCCTTCCAGCCCAAATCGAAGAAGAAGAAGATTGCTCGCAAGCCTCAGAGAAGTTGCAGCCAAGTCGAAGAAGAAGAAGATTGCTCGAAAGCCGCAGAGAAGTTACAGCCAAGTCGAAGATAAGAAGAAGAGCTGCAGGCCAGACAGGCCGAAGAATTGCAGGCAGACAAGAAGAAGAATTGCAGGCCAGACAGGCAGCAAGAGTTGTGGCAGAGTTACGGCAGAGTTACGGCAGAGTTCAGCCCCGGACGGCAGCGAGAAGAGATCACCTCGGACGACAGAGAGTTGCGGCTGAGTTGCGGCAAGAGATCCTTCCAGCCCAAGTCGAAGACAAGAGAACTTCCAGCCTAAGTCGACGAAGAAGAAGAAATACAACTCAAGTCGAAGAGAAGAATCAACCGCGAATGATCGATAGAAATTAGCCCCAGTGTCGAACCAAACCACACTCCGACATACACAATTCTAAAGAGTAGGCAATTCGAAATCTTTTAGGTTGTGTGATAGAAGCTTAGTGCCATAGTCCACAGAGCGGGTCGGGAAATGAGAACAATTTTGTTTTTATGTAGCGGACATTAAGATATAAAAGGTTGTTACCCTTTTTTTCATCAGCAATCTTTTTGTCTCGTGAGTTTATTTTCTCTTTTGTTTGTGTTTTGCCACCCCGTCGGACTCAACTTGTATCGGCCCCAATCCCTGCTGGTCCTGTCTGTCTAAGATCTAAACACAGCGTGGGTAGACAGACCGGAGATCGGTACAGTTGCTTTAGTGACCAGGTATTGGAAGCGAGTCGGGAAAAGGCGAGGCTGGTGATCATCTGACCAAGGGGTTGGAGCGGCACGCTTGGACCCAGGAGGAGCGACCAGGAGGAGCGACGTCACCGTTGGCGCCGTAACCAAAGGATCCGACCCTGGGCCAGGTGTGTAACCGTCACATACGTTTAGTCAAGCACAAAGTTCGAAAAAAAAAAAAAGGTTTGTGATGCGCCAGGTCTTTAAAGTCGAGAAAGATTCATTATTCAAAAATCCTAGCTTTTTTATCTCTGATTGTACACCGATATTTGGCGCCAGTGAGAAATACTAAGCTACAAGAGGAGAAGGGCTTGCTCGCTCTCCACCCAAAGGAATGATGATCTCTTTCCAGAAGGAACGGAGTCTGTTAATGTACCTCACCTGTTGATACATAGTGCGTTCATTTTGAAGTCAGTGTATCCGTCTAACAAACAAAATTATCCTGATGTAGTTAAGAAAAAGTATAAAAGGTTAAAAGAAATCTATAACTCCATATTGCATACTTTAAAGAAAGCACTAATGACCTTGAAAAAATGCGGTCATCTCAAGCGAAGAGCGTCAAGAAAAAAAAAAAAAAAAGAAAGAAGTGGATGACAGATAAAATTCTCGAAATAAAGAAAAGAATGACAGTTGATAGTGTGAAGGAATGGAAGAGAATATAGATTTCTAAGCAAAGACAGAAACAAATACGTAGAGGGAAAAGATGGATGACTCAATGAGATCCATATAGGGACAGAAAAAGTGCAGCACAGAGACATAGCTGACATGCATAAAAAGATAAAAGAAATAACAGGACAGAAAACCCACCCCCTTCAAAGGATGCATAAAATCTATAAAGTTAACTCTCAGAAAGAAAATATACTACAAAGATGGTACGAATATAGCGAAGAGATCTTTCATTGCATCAGTGGGGAGAAAGCTATAATACAAAAACACGGAAGGGTCGATAATAAAAAAAAATTGTGGTAAGATAGACACTGGCCAAGGTGAATAGAAATCAAACAGCAGGACCAAATGGGATTGTAAATGAGATGCTATGAGGCATCGAGGATATCGATCGATTAGCTAATAAATTAAATAAATGACAAATTTTAATCATTTTATCCGGAGCAAGGTGATGATGCCAGTGGAACGCAGGGGGTTATCGGGGTGAAAGAGAATCAGAAGACTGAGAATCGGGAGGATTGAGGAAAGACAAAAAAAAAAAAAAAAAAAACGATGGCGATTGACGTTAAATTTAATTTTTGAAGATTATAGTTATCAGAGAAGCAATAAATCTAAAAGGGGATCATAGATAGGAAGTGTAAAAAACTAGAGTAGAAGTGGCGGTTACATCTAGGAATTTCAACAGTAAAACAGTGGGACCTATCTGCCAATCTAGTAGCACGCTTAAATTTGTGTAATTGAGGTATCAGGAAAAAAAGCTCCCCAGAGCAGTTGTCATCAAGACTATTCTTATAAAAAAAAAAAAACAAAACAAAAATTGCAAAAAAAAAAAAAAAAACAAAAAAAAAAAAAAAACAAAAAAAAAAAACGTATAGCTGGTAATATTATTTTTGCAAAAACGTACAGCTGGCAACATTATTTTTCCAAAAACGTATTATCAGAGGCCTTGCTGTTGGACGCAGTTTATCGTCTTATCCAGGACGCGGATGTAGTTTATCGTCATACCCAGGTCGCGGATGTAGTCTGGGTGTTAACTGTTTTCCCATAGCTGGGGCCCTAACAGGTGCTACCACCCCGGGTCAGGGTGGACCTGAGAACACCAGCAATTAAGAAGTGGTTAGAATTAAGAGGGAGGGTGGCCCAGTTAAAAAGGAGAGAAATAAAAGCTTGGACCAGTGGGTGGGCGAACCGCTTGAATAGAGGACGGGTTCCCCCGAGGATAGACACAAGGCCAACCCAGTTAAAAAGTGAAAGAGCAAAATGTTGGACATGTGGTCGGGCGGGCCACTTTGCGGCAAGCTGTCCAGCAAGAAGGTGCTGGTTTTGCAGGAGGCCAGGACACCTGAAAAGAAACTGTATTCTTAGAAACGGCCATGGGAGACCGGGAGAGGTCCGGCCGGGGTCGCCCAGGTGCTGGGGTCGCAGAACTCCACCTCATAAAAAAAAAATGAAGGTGATTTATTACTACCGGCGCCTATGGCTGGGTTAACCCAAAGGTGGGGACCCAGGAAGAAGAAAGCTCAGGTGTTCTCTACGCTAACGCAAGAGAGAGAACTATCCTGTAGAGCAGAGATAGGTGGTAGAGAGATGAGGGCTTTGGTGGACACAGGAGCATCTGTGTCATTGATGAGAGAGGAGACATACAGGCGGGTGAAACGGAAGAGAAGGTTACGGGAAGCGGACATAGAGATCACGCAAGCAGATGGGGCCCCCTGGAGATAAAAGGGATGGTTAGGCTCCCGGTGAGGATTGGGAGGGTGAAAAGCACCCAAAATTTTTACGTAACCCCCGACCTGTGTACGGAGGCAATCTTGGGAGAAGATTGGCACCGGAGCCAGAGGGCCCAGATCGAGTTTAATCCTACTGTGTTGGTGGTGAACGGCGAGAGAACGCCATTGGGATGCCCACCAGAGGAAGAGATAACCATAGTGGTGGAGGAAGATGTAAAGTTACCTCCTAGGACCGCAGTGTCGGGAAAGGGTAGGCTAATGTCAGAAAAAAAAAAGGTACGGAGAGGACCTCTGCAGTTGGTCCCTGTAGAAGGAAAGGGCCTAGAAGATAGCGAGGTAACCCTGTGCGAAACGGTAGTGGAGGCAGCCGAGTTGGTGCCCATAATGATGGTGAACCAGGCCCAAAAGACCATAAAGGTTAGGAGAGGGGAGAAGATAGGGAGAGCGCTTCCCCTACGAACTCTGAATCGGGTGAGATTCGAGGAGGAACGAAGGAAGCTAGTAGAGCAAACAAAAGGAATCTTAGATGAGGATATATTAGCACCGGATCAATTTAGAACCAGAGTGGGGGGTCTGTTAAGGAACAATCGAGATGTGGTGGCCCAGTCAGACAAGGAGCTAGGTCAGACCCACACAGTCGAAATGAAAATCGACACCGGAGACCACCCCCTGTGAAATTAAAACCCTACCGAACACCTATACATAAAAGACCCCTTGTAGAAGGGCAGTAGAGGAAATGTTGGAAGCTGGGATGATCGAAAGATCGATCTCTCCTTGAGCTTCCCAATAGTAATAGTAGGTAAGAAAGATGGCGGCCACCGTTTCTGTGTAGATTTTAGAAAGCTGAATTCTATATCGAAGCCGTTGGCGGTGCCATTGCCATTGATAGACGACATTTTGGCATTATTAGGGAAGGCAAAGTACTTCTCTACGTTGGACTTGAGGTCCGGGTATTGGCAGGTAGCCCTGGATGAGGCTGACAAGGAGAAGGCCGCATTCGCGTGTCACCTGGGACTGTTTCAGTTCAGAGTGATGCCATTCGGTTTAGCTAATGCCCCGGGAGTCTTCCAGCAGCTAATGTCAATAGTGTTAGGAGGATACGAGAGCTTTGCCATGGCGTATTTAGACGATATCTTGATATTTTCGGAGACAGTGGAACAACACTTTTTTCATTTAAGACAGGTGTTGGGAAGGTTGAGGAAACACGGATTAAAATTGAAATTGTCAAAGTGTCAGTTTCTGAGGGAAGAAACTAGGTATTTAGGCTTCGTCATAAACGGAGACGGTGTTAAACCCGACATGGATAAGGTAAAGGTCAGAAGGAAATGCCAGAGCCTAAGACAGTGAGGCAGGTAAGAGGTTTTATAGGAGCTATAGGCTACTACCGGCGCTTCGTCCCGGCATTTTCAAGAATTGCCATACCGCTAGTGGCCCTGACGAAGAAATACGCTAGGTTCAAGTGGACAGAGGACTGTCAACGAGCATTTGATTCGCTAAAGGAACAGTTGACAACCGTCCCACTGCTGACGTACCCAGACCTCAGCAAGCCCATGATATTATACACGGATGCCAGTGAGCAGTGTGTAGGGGCAGTACTTACCCAGCCGTGTCCTGATAAGGAAGGACCAGTGCCAGGCATACCAGAGGAAGTACCGATATACTTCCTCTCCCATAAGCTCTCAGAGACACAACAGAGGTGGCCAGTAATAGAGAGGGAAGCATATGCTATCATGTATGCTCTCCAAAAACTGGACTACTATTTAAATGGTGCGGTCTTCACTATAAAGACAGACCACAAGCCTCTGCAGTACCTATTGCAGGCAGAGTGGACAAATAATAAGAAAAATTCAACAGTGGGCACTTAAGTTAAGTGGCTACCACTGTAAGATAGAGTATTTGGCAGGAAAGGAAAACACGTGCGCAGATTTACTCTCAAGAATACCGAAACAACTGGAAGAAAGATCTGTAAAGGTAGAACAGGGAGTAGATGATAAAGCCTATAGAATAGGAGTAATTAACTCTAATAAGCTAAAAAGATCGCCCTATATTAGAATCGGACGAAGAAGGGGACGCCCAGATAATAACCGATCCCTACTGGACAGAAGGAATTGAAAAGGAGCAAGCAGACAGTGAAATAGCTGCTCTGAGAGAGAAGGTAAAGGCAGGAGAGACCACCAAGTATGCCATAATAGAGGAAAGGCTGTATTATCTCTCAGGAAGGGATGAAGAAGTCAAACCCAAGTTGTATGTGCCCAAAAGTTTAAGACCAGAGATATTGGAACAGTGCCACGAAAGGTTGGGTCACATGGGAATTGATAGGACATGTGATCTCATAGGAAGAAAGTACTATTGGCCCAAACTGTACGGAGAAGTCACTAACTATGTTCGAAGTTGTGTAGTGTGCCAGTCGCAGAGCAGAAGGCAGGAAATGGCACCCTTGAGAGGAAACAGACGTACCAAACTTCCCTTCGAGAAAGTGAGTATGGATGTATCAGGACCATATGGGGAAACTGCACAAGGAAACAACTATATAGTGAGTTTTGTCGATTGGCTAACAAATTGGCCTGAAGCATTTGCAGTACCAGACAAGAAGGCCAGAACTGTGGCCGGGTTGATAATAAGTGAAATCTTCCCTAGGTATGGTGCCCCTGTGCAATTGGTAACAGATAATGGCACGGAGAATGTGAACAGCATCATGAGAGAGGTTTTGACAGGTTTGAATGTAGAGCACATAAAAACATCCCCATATCACCCCCAGGGAAATGCTAAAGTGGAAAGGTTTCATAGAACCTTGGGAGATGTATTGGCCAAGTTGGTCAGAGAAATCACAGGAAATTGGGACTTGTATTTGACGCAGGCTCTGGCGGCCGTGAGGTTTACGATAAACGAAACCTCCAGATTTTCTCCTTATTTTTTTTGTTTTTGGCAGAGACGTGGTCCTGCCTGTAGATAACCTACTGAAGCCCCGAAGAAGGTATATGGGAGAAGATCATCATCAACTATTGCTGGAACAGCAACATAAGATATTCATACACAGGCCAGAAGAAGAATAAAGAGGGCCCAGAAGAAAAGAAATGAGAGGGTGAATGCTGAAAGAAAGGTGGTAGAATTGAAGGTTGGAGACCCTGTCTACTATAAAATCCACCAGAGAGAAGGAAAACTGGACCAGAGATGGGAACCGTACTACCGGATAGTAGAGCAGACAGGCCCACTATCATATGTAATATGGGATCAAGTGGCAGGACGAGCGAGGAGGGTTCATGCCAATGATCTGAAGAAGGCTGAAATAGCTAACCTGGAAATGAGCGAGCCGAGGCCTAAGAAGACAAGGAAAAGGAAGGTAACTCTGGTTGAACCGGAAGGAATGGAGACGGAGGAAGACTCCGAAGAAGATGAGGAGATAGGTCGACTTGACCAGATAAACGAAGCAGTCCGAGTGACAGAGTTGGAACCCTCAGCGGGGATTAGCGATGTTCAGTCGTCGACTGAATCAGTGCAGAGAAGACCCCGTGAGATCGCCATCACACCCCATGTCCGAAGAAAAGGAAGAAAAGACAAAGAGGTCCAATCAAGCAGTCGAAGGCTCTAAAAAGAGACACCCTGAACAGGACGAAGGACCCAGCGAGTGGGAGGAGGAGGATCAAATACCCCTTTCCCAGCTTAAGGAAAGGATAAAGAACAGGAGAAGTTTAGACATAGAGTCGAGAGGTATTGAAGACATTCAAGGCGAAGACTCTAAACAGAAAGAAGAATCAGGGGATGAAGAAGAGGACAAAAAACCTCCTGGACGGGAGTTAAACACAGAAGGAAGGGTGGAGGTTGAGCAGGAATCACCTCGGAAGATGAGATCAGGGAGGGAGAAGAACCCCAAATCTCAGTAGAACAAAAGGGCTGTGCAGAATAGAAGCATTTAGTGTCGACAGATAACGACACTGGCTCATCCAGAATCCTAGTGGCTGACTATGGTAGATGTGAGTGGAGGGGATGGAGTCACGGGCTGCACCTCACAAGGGACGGGAGAAGATCATTGGCATTGTTGATTGATCACCAGTGGTGTCATGAAGTACGACCTTTAGGGTGGTCGCCACGCACACCTGACCGGACCATTCTGTCTGCTAGAGGTTAGTTAGGGGAGGGAAGAGCCGAACTTAGAAAAAAAAGTTATGAAATGATTGAGTGATGAGTCGAGCGAGACTAAGTAGTTGTGAAGAATAACAACAAGAGAATTTGTTACCTTTTAGGAATGATAGCTAGGTACAAGGTGGAAGCAGACTACATAGCATTAAATTCGGGGAGAACGAAATTCATGTTGCTATCAGCTGAAGAAGCTAGAAGGTGTAGAGATGATACCCTGGGAACTTGTACCTCGTTGAGCCCTATCTATAAAACTGGCAACCGCAGACTGTGCATATTAGAATTGTTTGAAGGGAGAGGGGAAGGAATCAAAAGAATCTGCCAAGTAGAGGTATTAACAAACTCGGCATTACCACAAGCTATCAGTGTTTCAGACGGGGTGTGGGCAGTAGCCACACAGAAACATGTCAGCCTGTCTAGGGTATGTGGGGGAGAGTCCACAAGGACATTAAGAATAAGGCCACCGTTATCCCTGGTGACGCTACCCATAGGATGTTCGGCGGTTGGGGTGTCCATCTCCTTGCCCCCCTATTACCAGATGGAAGAAAGGTATGAAGAAAAAGATTCACTCATAGAGATGATTGGTAGAGGCTTAGTCAATTGTACAGAATTATGGGAGCCGATAGTGAAGAGATTCTCTAATGTCACCTTAAATAAGATGCCAGTATTCATGAAGCCAATAGAAAAGATCGATATGGATCACTTAAGGGATAAGTTAAGTGCGTTGGGAGACGAAGGTGTAGCTTGGGAGACGATGAGCAGATCGCGATAAGTTGGTCAATAGTAATGGGTACATTCCTAGTTATAGCCATCGGGGGTGTAATAATATGGAAGATTAGGAGTAAGAGAAGATTGGCGAACGACAGTCTAGTGAGCATGCAGCAACTCGAGAGGGAGATGCCGAGCAGTGTTCCTTACTCAGACAGGACTGGCGAAGAAATTGCTGAAAGACCAATGGAGGAGGCTGGCGTGAGACCACCACGTGCGGCGGAAAAACCTCCCACGGCAGAGAGGAAAACATTGACCAAGAAGAACAAACCCTAGTGAACACATCTGCACCTACAAACACACGTACACATTACCTTGCATGTAAAACAAAAAAAAAATGAAAAGAACATATCATTGCATGTAGAACAGAAGAAAATGAAAAGAACATTTCATTGCATGTAGAACAGAAGAAAATGAAAAGAACATTTCATTGCATGTAGAACAAAAGAAAATGAAAAGAACATTTCATTGCATGTAGAACAGAAGAAAATGAAAAAAACATTTCATTGCATGTAGAACAGAAGAAAATGAAAAACAACATTACATTGCCTGTAGAACAAAAAGAAAATGAAAAGAACATTTCATTGCATGTAGAACAAAAAAATGAAAATGAAAAAAAGAACTTTTCATTGCATGTAGAACAAAAGAAAATGGAAAGAACATTACCCTTGCATGTTAGAAAGTAGAATAGAATTGCATGAGACAAATGCATGGTGCATGTTAAATGATGTAATTGGGTTTAGGTGTCATTTACGGGTAAATGACAAATCGGTTAGGGAGGATTGTGGCACCTTGCATTATTAGAAATATTCATAGAAATATGATTTAATTTTTTTTTACTCGGTTTATTAAACAGGTTGTTGATTTTTTTTTAAACGGAAAATAATTGAGTTGAAAATAATTCACTAAGATTGTACTTAGACGACGATCCTAAGGGAAGAAGAGGAAGAAAAAAGAGAAAAAGCAAAAGAGAGAGGTCGAGAAATACAAAAAAGCGGTCATTAACTAAAACACGAGTCAGAAAGATATCTTAGCTAGCATGTTGACCGAATTTTTAAAGACAATTGGAAGAATAGAATTAGAAATAATAAAAAAGAAAGAAAGGGAAAAGACATGATATCAAAACGGGCCGCTTGATGAAAACCAGATATCGGTCAAAGCATCTAGCCTACTTTTGCGTAGAAAGACACCTTATCAATTTGGATAAAAGGAAATTTTGGGAACAATGAAAACGAAATCTTAATCAGAGAAAAAAGTGTTTTTTGGGTTGAGGGGAGTGACCGGTGGAATTGTATACAGATTCTGACCTGTTAAAAATTAGAACCCCACATTGACGAGTGAAAGATATTTTCAATTCAGATAAATTAAGATTTTCTGACTGTCGGGTCTGACCAAAAACAAGAGGTGAAAAAAAAACGATTGTCTCAGTTCACAGATAGCGCCAATATTCTTCCCTGAAGTCACATCTAATTAGCGGCAGGCTGTGTTGACAAAACCCAGGTGAGAAAAAGCCAAGATTATCATTTTTCGTACGTGCGAAAAAGGCCAAATTAGATTTTGTTTTTTAGAACAAGAACGATATAAGCCCGCCCCGATTGATTGCAGGAAAACGCCCAACCAGAGTCTCATTAGCCGAAAACGGTCACGTGGCTGCGGAAAAGAAAAGAAAGAAATGCTCGATCAGGAACCATTGGTCGAAAGCGGTCACCTGACATACGCGCCTCCCCACCAAAGGCACTATGAGGAAGTAGGGGTGAAAATAATAGCGATAATGAGAAGACAGAAATAATGCGACTTTTGAAATTATCGAGAAAACCCTGACGCCGACAGACCCACCCCGGTTTGCTGCGGCGTCAATAAAAGCAGGACCCCAGTCGACAGAAATCAGTTGAGTTGAGAGTTGCAGCTGGACCGCGGGCAGGGATAGAGCCTGAACGCGGGCATCAGGCCCGATTCACTCGCCCCTTTGCGGGCAAGAGAATCCTCAGACAAGAAATCCTTCCAGCCCAAATCGAAGAAGAAGAAGATTGCTCGCAAGCCTCAGAGAGTTGCAGCCAAGTCGAAGAAGAAGAAGATTGCTCGAAAGCCGCAGAGAAGTTACAGCCAAGTCGAAGATAAGAAGAAGAGCTGCAGGCCAGACAGGCCGAAGAATTGCAGGCAGACAAGAAGAAGAATTGCAGGCCAGACAGGCAGCAAGAGTTGTGGCAGAGTTACGGCAGAGTTACGGCAGAGTTCAGCCCCGGACGGCAGCGAGAAGAGATCACCTCGGACGACAGAGAGTTGCGGCTGAGTTGCGGCAAGAGATCCTTCCAGCCCAAGTCGAAGACAAGAGAACTTCCAGCCTAAGTCGACGAAGAAGAAGAAATACAACTCAAGTCGAAGAGAAGAATCAACCGCGAATGATCGATAGAAATTAGCCCCAGTGTCGAACCAAACCACACTCCGACATACACAATTCTAAAGAGTAGGCAATTCAAATCTTTAGGTTGTGTGATAGAAGCTTGTGCCATAGTCCACAGAGCGGGTCGGGAAATGAGAACAATTTTGTTTTTATGTAGCGGACATTAAGATATAAAAGGTTGTTACCCTTTTTTTTCATCAGCAATCTTTTTGTCTCGTGAGTTTATTTTCTCTTTTGTTTGTGTTTTGCCACCCCCGTCGGACTCAACTTGTATCGGCCCCAATCCCTGCTGGTCCTGTCTGTCTAAGATCTAAACACAGCGTGGGTAGACAGACCGGAGATCGGTACAGTTGCTTTAGTGACCAGGTATTGGAAGCGAGTCGGGAAAGGCGAGGCTGGTGATCATCTGACCAAGGGGTTGGAGCGGCACGCTTGGACCCAGGAGGAGCGACCAGGAGGAGCGACGTCACCGTTGGCGCCGTAACCAAAGGATCCGACCCTGGGCCAGGTGTGTAACCGTCACATACGTTTAGTCAAGCACAAAGTTCGAAAGAAAAAAAAGGTTTGTGATGCGCCAGGTCTTTAAAGTCGAGAAAGATTCATTATTCAAAATCCTAGCTTTTTATCTCTGATTGTACACCGATATTTGGCGCCAGTGAGAAATACTAAGCTACAAGAGGAGAAGGGCTTGCTCGCTCTCCACCCAAAGGAATGATGATCTCTTTCCAGAAGGAACGGAGTCTGTTAATGTACCTCACCTTGCTGATACATAGTGCGTTCATTTTGAAGTCAGTGTATCCGTCTAACAAACAAAATTATCCTGATGTAGTTAAGAAAAAGTATAAAAGGTTAAAAGAAATCTATAACTCCATATTGCATACTTTAAAGAAAGCACTAATGACCTTGAAAAAATGCGGTCATCTCAAGCGAAGAGCGTCAAGAAAAAAAAAAAAAAAAAAAGAAAGAAGTGGATGACAGATAAAATTCTCGAAATAAAGAAAAAGAATGACAGTTGATAGTGTGAAGGAATGGAAGAGAATATAGATTTCTAAGCAAAGACAGAAACAAATACGTAGAGGGAAAAGATGGATGACTCAATGAGATCCATATAGGGACAGAAAAAGTGCAGCACAGAGACATAGCTGACATGCATAAAAAGATAAAAGAAATAACAGGACAGAAAACCCACCCCCTTCAAAGGATGCATAAAATCTATAAAGTTAACTCTCAGAAAGAAAATATACTACAAAGATGGTACGAATATAGCGAAGAGATCTTTCATTGCATCAGTGGGGAGAAAGCTATAATACAAAAACACGGAAGGGTCGATAATAAAAAAAAATTGTGGTAAGATAGACACTGGCCAAGGTGAATAGAAATCAAACAGCAGGACCAAATGGGATTGTAAATGAGATGCTATGAGGCATCGAGGATATCGGGATCGATTAGCTAATAAATTAAATAAATGACAAATTTTAATCATTTTATCCGGAGCAAGGTGATGATGCCAGTGGAACGCAGGGGCTTATCGGGGGTGAAAGAGAATCAGAAGACTGAGAATCGGGAGGATTGAGGAAAAGACAAAAAAAAAAAAAAAAAACGATGGCGATTGACGTTAAATTTAATTTTTTGAAGATTATAGTTATCAGAGAAGCAATAAATCTAAAAGGGGATCATAGATAGGAAGTGTAAAAAACTAGAGTAGAAGTGGCGGTTACATCTAGGAATTTCAACAGTAAAACAGTGGGACCTATCTGCCAATCTAGTAGCACGCTTAAATTTGTGTAATTGAGGTATCAGGAAAAAAGCTCCCCAGAGCAGTTGTCATCAAGACTATTCTTATAAAAAACAAAAACAAAAACAAAAATTGCAAAAAAAAACAAAAAAACAAAAAAAAAAAAAACAAAAAAAAACGTATAGCTGGTAATATTATTTTTGCAAAAACGTACAGCTGGCAACATTATTTTTCCAAAAACGTATTATCAGAGGCCTTGCTGTTGGACGCAGTTTATCGTCTTATCCAGGACGCGGATGTAGTTTATCGTCATACCCAGGTCGCGGATGTAGTCTGGGTGTTAACTGTTTTCCCATAGCTGGGGCCCTAACAGGTGCTACCACCCCGGGTCAGGGTGGACCTGAGAACACCAGCAATTAAGAAGTGGTTCCACACTCCTCAAAACCTCCTGATCAGAGGCCTTGCTGTTGGACGTAGTTTATCGTCTTACCCAGGACGCGGATGTAGTTTATCGTCATACCCAGGACGCACGGACGAATGGTTAGTTTATAAATTTGCAAGATGAATTTGACGTGAAAAATTGTCTGGCATGACACAATCAACCAATTTTCTTAGCAGCAGACACGGCGATTGGTTCAATATAACCACTCCGCTTCATGTAGGTGGAAAACTTGAGACCAAGAAATCACAAAATGTTTCTCTCCTAGAGTTTCATCGTCAACCATCCAGATGGCAGGCAGAAAAGGTTCTCTGTGGTGATTAAATGAAAGCAGTTTTGTTTTGGAGGCATTAAAAGTTACAAGCCATTTCCTGCCCCAGTTAACCACTGATTGGAGGTCATTTTCAAGATCTGTGGCCAGGTTCACTTTGTCAAAACTGTTGAATTTGCTACTGAGACAGGAGTAAATAGTTGTGTTATGTGCATAAATACATAGATGAAAGCGGGTGACATCGGGGAGATCATTGATCAAGATCAGAAACAGCGTAGGTCCAAGGACATAGCCCCGGGGGACTCCGGCTTTGGTATGAAAAGATCTGGAAGCGAACCTGTTTAACACAACATTCATTACACAGTTTAATATCGATTGGATTAAGTTAAATATTTGTCCTAGTTACTGTAGCCCTTGAGCTTGCGTAGAAGTCCAGCAGGTCAAACCCTGTTGAACGCATTGGCGATATCTAGATCTATAGCCAGAGCTTCGCCATTCTTATCTAGTGTTTGATATACACATTCAGTTATGGTCGTTAACACGTTGGCGGTAGAACTGGCGAACCGAAGCCATATTGTTTGTCTGAAAAGAAATCGTACTAAGTAAGATGGTTAAGCAATTCGGCATAGAGTGTCGGGTACTTTGCTAAAACTTGGCAAGACACTAACAGGGCGATAATGTCAGGGGTCAGAGGGACATTTAAAACAGAAACTACAGAGGAGGATTTACAAGATGGAAAAAGCAGGAAGCAGCGAATCATGTGTTGTAAAGTTTGAACCAACTCAGGAGCCCTTTTCTTTTCATCCGCTTTCTTTGTGGGGGTCTAATTTAGAAATGATGTTTGAAACAAGTGCTGGGGTTATACGTAAAGCCTCCGTTCTAAGGAGAAATCGGACAAGGGTACTCCAGATGAGTCGAGTGTGGAGTTAGAAGAGAACTTTCGGGCAAAGCACTCTACCTTATCTGCAGTAGATGTCAGGACTTTAAATTGATTGAAGAGAGGAGAGACTGAGGATGTGTTACTATTCAGAACACTCTTGTAGAGCCACCAGTAACATCTAGAACCAAACTAGTGAGAGGCTATACATTGTCTCATTTTGTCATCAAACAATAACTTCACTTCTTTGAGGATGCGCTTACACTCATTACGAGCTCTGACAAAGAGACATCTGTTACAATCAGACATATCGCTCTGGTATAGGCGGATTAAGTGATTCCTGTGGGCTATAGCGGCTGAACAGACATGCGGGAAACAAGATAATGATCGTGGGTTCACTTAGTATTTCCTTGCTGGAACGAAAGCTTCGATGCCACCTTTCACCTAAGAGGAGACGGTGGCAAATTTATGAAAAATACGATTAAAAAGATTATTCCAAGGGACATCATGAAAAAAGTCGCGGAACGAGTCCCAGTCAGTGCGTTGGAAGATATTCTGTTGATAGAAAATTAATGACTGATTCAAAGAGCAGAAAGATAACTACAGACACCAGAGCTGACAAGCGAACAGAGCTGCAGAGCACGACATGAGTCAAGGGTAGAAGTAAGAAAGCGATCAAGTAGAGAAATGTGGAGAGAATAGGGAGGTATAGACCTATCCTTCCATATAGCCCAAAGAAAAAAGATCACAAGGTGTTAAGTGTCCATTTCAACATCACAATGTCTTTATCACCGGGACGTCCAATCCATCTTTCTGATAGATTTTCGTTGAGATATGTCCGCACGGTCAACTTAATTTTTACACATTTTGTTAAAATTTGAGATCATTGGCAATGTTATTAGACTACAAAATGATGTCAGTTTTTTGGGGACACCCTGTATATTTTTTCTCCCGACGAAAAAATATTTAATGAAAACTCTGTTTCTAAAGCAAAAGATGTTTACACATATGATCTTCCTTAGTGTAAACTGCCAATGGTTTAAATTGCTGAAAATGTGACCAACGAAATTTTACACAATTCAAGAAACATTGTATTTAATTATTGCATATCTATATGTTTTTATTTGAGAGATCGTGTGAGTGAACAAGAGATTAGGCGTAAATTAGAAAATCCATTCAGAAATCCAAACGAGGTTGCCTACAACTGATCTTGGATTTACAGTCAGCGGAAAGTGTGACTCTTAAAGCGCAAAGGAATAGTAGAAGATGTCTTCTAGAAGGTAAGCAAAGTAATAAAAACAAGGAAATTATCGACTAGTATGAATT
Source organism: Acanthosepion pharaonis (assembly GCA_903632075.3). Taxonomy (NCBI): domain Eukaryota; kingdom Metazoa; phylum Mollusca; class Cephalopoda; order Sepiida; family Sepiidae; genus Acanthosepion; species Acanthosepion pharaonis. The sequence goes on along the minus strand of CAHIKZ030004391.1, from coordinate 6,961,478 downwards.
AAACATATCACATATTCACGGGCTTTAAAATTGCAGTAGTTGAGAATCGATAGCTACTTAATGATTGGTAATGAGAAAATTTAGAAAATCTTATTTTTATTTGCTGCTTTTGTGGTAAAAGTAATGTTCTTCTAATTTGAGTCTGTAGCTGAATGTACAATTTAAAAATTTAATTTTTAATAAGAATGCATATCATTGAAAGAGATATAATTTAACATTTACTGTATGTTTTAAAGTTCCATTCATTACTCACCGGATTCGTATGATTCCAGCCACGAGGAAGAAGAGTCCAATTATGCAGGAACAGGTTACTATGACAACCAGCTGGGTATGACTGAGTCCTAGATTAAAGAAAAGAAAAGAAAAAAAACTTACTCTTCTCATACCTGGAAATGATTTATTGATTGTGTTTTGAAACTGGGTTTGAAACAATAATAGATAAAACTATACGATAGAAATAAGAGTAAAGGCAATTATTTTCGGTTCTAAAAAACCCGAGATATAATTTTGACGAACAAAAGAGATAAAGAGATGGACAGGTCACGAGAAAAATAGATAAGTGAGGAGAGAGAAGGAAGCCGAGGAAGAAACGGAAGTTGAACATCTTTATTTCTTTTTTTTTAAATTAATAAAAAAAATGTTTTTGAACGTTAAGAATTGCAAACGAATAATAAAAAATGACGTCCACCATCATCAACGGCCTTTTCAGAAATGTAATATTGCTGAGAAAAACTTAAATAAAGAATCAACAAAAGTGACCGCAACATCAGTAGGAATGACAACTCTTTTAAAAAAAATATCCAGTATACATTTATCTATAAAATCTATAGAGCAGAGATAATTTCAAGAATCCTTTGTGTTTCTGGAATGATAGCAGCCACTGTGTGCCATCAGAAGAATAAGTATTAAAGAATACAAAATGGCCGACTTTCGTTGTCTGCTTTGATGAGAATATCCATTTTATCGATCACAGTTTACATTCTTATTCAGGCTATAAATATCTGTTGCAGAGCAGACAACATTGCGATAAACTGCCGTGAATTCCTGAAGATTTTAGCGAAAAATTTGAATTTAGATGAATGTGTAAAACAAAAGTTCTGATCACGTGTTTAATCTTGACCGTAAGAGACAGCATCAAAACACGACAAATAATCGAATTCACCAATTCATAAGAATTTATTAGTTACCACTGAATTAATTAAAGAAGAATTGTGATGATATTGTTTGATAGAAGAATGCAAAGAATTCCATGGACGAAGCATGTGAATAACAAGGAAGGTTTAAGAAAAATGTAAACAAAAAAGACACTTATACTTAAAATCAGAAAATAGATATTTTAAATCTCTATGACACATAATGAGGAAAAAGGGCTTGGAGAGTTTGACATTTACAGGATATAGTGAAAGCAAGCAGGAGACATCGAGTAACCTACCTAACGTTCTTGTGTAAATAGATGGCAGAATAGGGTCTGGATGGCTTAGTAAGGCGACAATCATTATTTAGAGCTTCAAAGGATATGAAATTGTGGAGAGCCATGACTGAGGTACATTGACAAAAATAGATTGGAAAAATGGCTGAATATTAGGGTTAATGATAGGCCAGCGGCTGGTAGAATTAAGTAAAAATTTATGTGAAATGTAAGCCAAAGAGTATTTAGAGCAATCGAGATAATTTTGGCAAAAATAAAACTATTTTACTTCGATGTTACAGGAAAGGATGAGTCATTGTTTTAGTATATGTTTGACCGACGCTAATTTGAAAAGTTTTCAACTAAATTATTGTATTTACGTTATGAACACGCGTTATTTATCACAACGTTTTGACCTTTATACTCTCAGTCAGGAAATTTGGAACTGAACTCGTTCCACTGTCCAATGCCCAGAGATGCCTCGTCTAATTATTTATTGCTTGGGATATAGATCACAATTAGTACGTACCTATATTCACGAACGAAACCTTTAATTCACTAGGCTATTGTCCCGTGGGATAATTCTTTGTAGAGAACTTGGAGCCTTAAACCTAACTTGCCTGCTGATGAGCGCTGCAGTTGCCAAATCTACTTTTACGCTTGACTTTACTCACCGATGTTGCTACTGCTGCTGTTGCTGTTAAGGCCTTGCTGTCATCTATTTTCCTTTTTTTTTTTTTATTAATGGCTCCCATATCGTATTTATTTTTATGCTAGGCCTACTAAGGAAGTCGCCGCAACCTAGCATTTTTTTGTATGTTAAACCGAGTTTAGTTTGGAAACTTTGCACTTAAATGATTGTAACTTCCTATGAAAATAATTTATTTAAATGTAAACATGATCAAAGAGTTCCTCTAGAAACATCATTTGGGCTGTTCGTTTATATCTAAAACATTAGTTATCTTTTAAATATTCTGATAAACTGGTGAGACAAGTCGTTCATTGCTAAGCCTTGCATTGGCACAAGGCCAGCAGAATGGGATACATATGAGAATTTTGTTATTCAACAGTAATAGTCAACCTAACCCTAACCTCATACCGAGGTACTCCTGATGGGGACAGTTACTTCAGTACGTAGACAATCATGGCTCTCTATAACTTGCGATCCCTTGTAGTTTTTAGAAGCATTTGTCCTTTTTCCCACCCCACTCACGCCTCATTCCACCATCCATTCACAGGTCAGGTAGGTGTCACCCCTGTTACTTTTGGATTCGATATGTCCTGTGATTATCAAATTCTCCAAGCCCCTCTTCCACATTGGGTGTACAAGAAATTTCAGTCATCTTTTTCTGATTCTGATTAGAAGTGTTCCATTTGTCTTTACTTTCTTTTAGATTTTTTTTGTTGCTTACGATCTCTGTTCACGGTATTCTCAGCATCCTTCTGTAGAACCACATTTCTGTTGCCCTAGTTCTCTGCGAGGAAATTGTCCAGCATTTGCTGCTATATAGAAGGATTCATATGAAATAGCACTTCAGCATATTTTCTTTCATTCTAACGAAATATTTCAGTTTTTTAATACTTGCTTAGCTTATGAAAAGCTTCTTATTTCGAAATCGGATTTCAGTGTGGCTTTTTTTTATCTACATTTAAAACGCTGTATTTGTCCACTGTTCTGTATTTGTCTAATGTCGATATCTCTAAGTCGTAGTTTGCATTTCGGGATTTTTCTCTTGCTGACAACCATAGATTTCGGCTTTTTACAATTGATAGTTAGTCCTTTCTTATCCCTTTCCTTTAGCACCTCGTCTAAGAGAATCTGTAGTTATCTTTCTGTGTCATCAACAACGTGTTGTCTGCGTATCTTATATTTTAATAATTGTGAACACTGATAATACATTCTGATGGGGTGTCTCTTGGGAAAGAGTATCGGTCTAGAGATTCAATAAATCTGGGGAAAGGACACATCTTTGTCTTACGCCTCTTTTTTTTATTTCTGTACCCCTATTCAATTCATTTTCTATCCGTATGCATGTTGTTTGCTTCCAGTATGAATTCTGGATTCTTTTAACGTCTTCTCAATTAGATCAAGTTTCCCTAGTAGTTCAAATAGATCCTTGTACCGTGACTTATTAAATGATTTTGGTAATCTCTCTCTTTCTCTCTCTCTCTCTCTCTCTCTTTCTCTCTCCTGATCCTAAATATAGCATTCCCTTTTCCAGTGTCCTTGAAAAACCACACTGTTTTTGTTTTATTTCTGGTCTAATTCTGCTTTGAACGCTATCTACCAGAATTCTAATTATTACCTACGTTATGTGGCTCATAAAGATTATCCGAAGGAGCTCGCATTGATTTGCATCTGGCTTCTTTGGTAGCACTACGAAGATGAATCTACTAAGGTCTTCTGGTATTTCACCATTATCGTATATTTCATTTATTATTTTGGTGATCATGTTGATAACATTCTGATCCTAAATATAGCATTCCTTTTTCCCCAGTCCTTAAATCGATAAGGCAAATAGGACAGATGCTTCCTGAGTGGAACTTGATCCTTATAAAAGAGAATCAAAAAGAGAGTGTGGATGTTTTGCCACTATGAACATGGCAAGATGGGTCTTAGCCATGAATGTCTAAGCTAGTGGAACTAGGAAATGTAATTTATCAGGACATCTGCCATAGTATTGCCGATAGAGCAGTGGTAAATTAGCAACATTTTTTCTGTGGGATAAGTGTCGCTAGATGGAGAATAATTCATCACCTACAAGGTCGCGTAAATACTTTTGAATGTCGAGGCTGGACAGTGAAGATTGCGCAACACCAGCCCAGATATAGCTGCAGTACTCTATTCTTGGTCTAATCTGATTCTTGTAAAGATAGGTGCATTACAGTGGGGGGGGGGGGCTAAGTATTTTCTGGAGTGATAAAAAAATCGATCATTCTTCCAGAATACTTAACGATCTCACGAATATGCAGTGTGCGATGCGTAAATTGTCGTTTAAATTAAGCAAAAATGAAAATAACACTGATATCTCATTTTAAAAGATATATTTACCAAAATTACACAAGCATATCTTGAAATGCTACGGAGTACATTGATTCAATAAAATGGCCATGGCCTTCAACCACGGCCTCCAAACGACTTCAGAATCTCCTGGACGGTCTCCGCATTTAAGTTCGTGAATGCTGCCATAATTATTGCCTTTGGTGTATTAAAAAATTTTGTCGGTCTCCCGTTCAACTGTGAACAACACAAGGGGGTTGCAGTCTGGGGATTGAGGTGGTCAGATGTAAGGGATGATGTGGTTGCAGAAATTGTCTGACAGCCATGACTGGGTTCTCCAGCTTGTGTGGCATGGTGCAGAGTCTTGTTGTCAGAGACAGGGTCTTTCAGCAGCCACCTTATTGATCCCGAAGGCACTTGATGTAGGTCTCCGTGTTGAGTCTGAGGCCATCACCATAAAATTCGGGGGTTCATTTCTCATCTGAACAATCAGAGTGAGTTTTCCAACCTACCGTACCTTCGTAATCACCATTAAACTCATTCAACTCTTTCCAAAACCTCTACACAATCCTCAAATTGACACCCAAACACTCAGAAATGTTCGTATTAGAGCTTCTGGAGCGAATGCCAAGCAGTACAGATGCCGTCTCCAAATTTCTGGTGGATTTAATAGCGTCATGATGCTCTTTTTCTCATAAAGGGGGCCAAGCTGACACTACAATACTGAGCAGTTGACAAAATCAAATACAAACAAGGGGCATGCGCGAAATCATAAACATAAAATGGCGACAATTTCCCATCACACCCTCTACTTTCCCTTTTAGGTCCGGAGTGAACTTTAGACACCATAGGGTTTCGCAGCAAGGAGACACTAGAAAGTATGTCCACTCATAAATCATAAAAGTATGTCCACTCATAAATATTGATGTAGGTTTATTTTAGAGTCTATTTAGTGGTGATGGAATATTATTAGTTTTGGTTTGGATGTATTGAATGATGCTCAATAATGCCAGTCAGTGACAAGTGGAATCATTTGTGAGTGAACCTTAATGAAGATTTGTAATAAGATCGAAGTTGGGAAAAAAAACAATAAGATTGATAACACTAAACAGAACTTTAAAATGGAAAAACATATCAAAATATCAGTAGCAAAATATTAACCAGAGAAGAATTTATTAATTTTATTCCGAATGCTAATGTAAAATTCAGAATCATTTGATTTACTGTTTTGATGAAGAAAGTAAACCTTTTTATATTCTAAAACGTATTTAACCTCTGGCAACATTAACATTTGACATATGGCCACATTAACATTTAACATGTGGCCACATTTGACCAAATGTATACTTCTCTCAATTTCCACCGGGCCTCGAATTATAATAAAGTAATACGCCCAAGAAAGAAAAGTTTTCACCCACTGTGGATTCCTTAGTGTCTTTAATTTCTTTTTATTTTATTTTGCTTTTGGCGCATTTTCATACTTTTTCCATGAACATTTTTGTCTTTTCTGAAGCTTGCTCTGCTATCCCTACATCTTTTTACTCACCCCCCAGGTGAATATTTCAGGGTTGTCAGTGAGAACAGCTGATTGTCTCTTTATAGTTTTCCCTGAATGGATTCTGGGCAGTGCTTTGTGTATAGAGCAAATCTCTTCAAGACAATACTCTTCAGGCCAAGAATACTACTGGTTGAAATATACAGTAAGACCAAATTATACTTTCTTGTCAATAATACTAAAGGTACTGCCACACTAAATAGTAACGGTACAACCAATGTTAATGGTAAGGGTACTGTCAATCTTAATTTTAACGGCACTGTCAGTATTGATGATAGCGGTAATGCCAAACTTAACCGTTCTCTTATAGGAAAATATTCGGCTTTCAATGACTGAGCAGCAAGTGCTACTTTTGTTTGAAATTTATAAAATGTTCCCATTAAAATGTTTTAAGGAAAATAGGTTTCTTAAGTCCAGTTGTCCTTATAGATATTCCCAGTATTAATGGGAGTTTCTTTCCTAACCTTTTGTTCGATGTAGTGTGGAACATCAGTACTTTGATTAATTTAACTTCGAGTTTCATGTGCTATCCATTTCACTTGTTGTTGCTAATGGAAAGTCTTCAAATGATTTCAGTTTTTGCTATATTCCTTTCTTTCTGAATGTGTAGTGCCAGTCCACAAGGTTCAAAGAAGTATTGTCCTCACTAAGACCTTCAGGATCCATTATGGCAACATGCAATGTCTAGTTGTTTGAAGTCTAAAGTGACAATGAAATATTTCCTGTAGAAGTAATTCAAATTCGGCACGTTTCACAAATAATAACTTGATTATTTTATTTCGAATGTAAAATAACGTTGGAGTCAATGTCACAACATTACCCAAAGCTTTTTGAAATTATGTTTGGAGTTTGTTTTAACTCTTCATTTCTATGTATAAATTCAAATCTCCGAAACATCTTGATAAAACCGATGATTGTCTAAGATCTACCGTGTATATATTTTCACTTAGGTACTAAGGAAAATTGCTGACACCCGGTGTTAATCTATCTGCTCTTACGGCATATGGGAGACAGTGGCGATAATGTTGCTCTGAAATGTATTTCACTAATTTATCATAATCTTGATGGCTTGCATGCCTTATTATTGCATCAGAAGCACTTGCGCCATTGATTCTGTTTTCTGGAAGAATATTCATGGGGATAGGTAGCACGTAGGTGAGTTTGTCCATTAAGTGGTGATGTCATTGTTACTGGATTCCGAGCATGACGTCATGCGGACCTACACATTTATTTATGTCTTGTTTGTCACAATTAGGTAAAATTAGTATAAGTTAAAATTGTAAAAACCAATTTCTTGTGAATTCAAACACCTTCATGATATTTGCACAAACAATGTATCGGGGTCAGCAATCCTTTACACTTGAAGGAAGGTTATATATTGTCATTGACTTCCCAGGATTATTTCTCATTTATGTATTGTAAGAAAGGGACCATTTATTCAATAAGTCGAAGAGAATTCTGTCAAGGGATGGAATTCGATGGGAAGAATAAGAAGAGAGAGAAATGAAACCTTCTAAAGCTAAGGTGAGATATGTAAATGTCAAGAAACAAAAAGATTCACCTTTTCTTTGTTCAACATACTTGCCTCACAAAAATACTCGATGAATTCTAAAAAAATACTTTCGTTCTCCATCCAGAAAGGTTATCTCCAACAATACAGCCAATTGGCTCACTCCGTATAAAGTTCTTCTTGGAAAATCTTTCTGAGAATGGTAAGCATTGTTGGACCACAATTACAAATGAAACAAAGATCAGAGCATAAAGTCTCTTATTAGCAATGCTCAGTAGAATAAACAGATCGAACTTGTTCGATTCCTTTCATTCGCCAAACATTTCTAGATTTTTCAATGGACGTTTTATCTCATATTATTTCTTATTACGGTAATTGTTATTAGTAGGAATACGTATTTGAGTTACTATCCCAGTTTCTTAATTAAAACAGTGAAATTAATATTAATCTAGGCCGGTTGCCATTAATTTCACTGCTTAAAAAAAGAATAGCAACACAAATACTTGTACCTACTAAAAATAACGTTTACAGTTAAAAAAACTTCTACGTTTCTGAACAGTTGCCAAACCAATTTCATACTAGTTTCATATATCAGATTTTTAAAAAATTATAGCAGAAAATTTAGAAAAGAACTGAGTTACACTGACTGCATTGAAATTAGTGCCTCAAGCTAAAATTTGTGGGATCAGACATATACATGGATACATTTGAAAGGCGTTTGATAAAAACGCATCTGAATCGGCTTATATGTTTTCTTCCTATAACTGAGGGTTTTGATCAAACATTTTCTGATACATTCTTATTTCTTTTGCTGATGGACCAAAAATTTATATTTGATGTAGTGTAGATGTTCTCTAATTTCTCTTCATGTTTATAAGAGAAAAGTCGACACATTTTAACACAGGGCTCAGCAGAAATACATCCCACATATACCTGCAAGATATACCTTCCATATAATGGTAATACATTAGCTAGATGAAAACACCATTGCCACTAATGTATACCATTTCGTGGAAAGTATTTCTGGGTCGTATATGTGGGAAGTATGTCTGGGAGGTATATGTGGCGGATATATCCGGGAGGTACATGTGGGAAGTATTTCTGGGAGGTATATGTCGGAAGTATTTCTGGGAGGTACATGTGGGAAGTATTTCTGGAAGGTATACGTGGGAGGTATTTCTGGGAGGTATATGTGGGAAGTATTTCTGGGAGGTACATGTGGGAAGTATTTCTGGGAGGTATATGTGGGAGATATTTCTGGGAGGTACATGTGGGAAGTATTTCTAGGAGGTATATGTGGGAGGTATGTCTGGGAGGTACATGTGGGAAGTATTTCTGGGAGGTACATGTGGGAAGTATTTCTGGGAGGTATATGTGGGAAGTATTTCTGGGAGGTATATGTGGGAAGTATTTCTGGGAGGTATATGTGGGAGGTACATGTGGGAAGTATTTCTGGGAGGTATATGTGGGAGGTACATGTGGGAAGTATTTCTGGGAGGTATATGTGGGAGGTAAATGTAGGAGGTGTATGCGGGAGGTATTTCTAGGCGGCATTTCTGGGAGGTATATGTAGGAGGTATTCTTGGGAGGTATTCCTAGGAGGTATTTCTGAAACGTATTTCCATCGTACCCTGTATAACCAACGACCATTCCCTTCCCTGTTCCTTTTTCTGTTGAAGAGTAGTTTAATTCAACCTACTCCTAATTAAAGGTGTCAGTTTTCATACAACATTTGCTCTACTGGTCTTATTACGTCATCAGGAGCCTGCAGACTATGCGAGTTTTTCGAAATGTGCTTGAAAGAACGATAACAGAATGTTTAACATAAGGTGCAAATCGTGGATCAGTTTACGACTGATGCCAATCTTAAAGCTTGAGTTATTAAGGATTTATCTTAACTTTATATTATCTGGTCTGGAATGACGGACATCTGTCTGTTTAACGATTACATGCGGCTTTTGTTTGTTTTATTTTACGAGTAAAAGTATTTCAAATATAGATGGCTGGTTGAGCCATCATTCCAAATAATCCTCTGAGGCCTTTAGCCTTTGAGGTTTAACTACATTTGAAAGCTCTCACAGTCCGTATCATCATTCATTCATATAAGTTCGTCAGCTAAGTGGCTCGCTGCTTTGCCGTTTCTCTCTTGCCTTCAGTAGGCTCCGTGAGGGTTAAGTAGTCCAATTGCGAATATAATTGTTCTTTCTTTTACTCGATCCGTTCATGGAATTTTCAGAATAATTCATTTAAGGCGCTTCCAGTTTTCTCCTCATCCATGGGAAGATTGCTATATAGGAGGACCGATAACACATAACAATTCAGTCCTGTTTTCTTTGTTGTTTTTTTTTTGATATTCCGAGAAGAATTTTGACAGCTTAGAGCTGTTTGATATATATATATATATATATATATATATATATATATATATATATATATATATATATATATATATATATATATATACCATTGTGCAAATTTATTGAAACAAACGCTTTAGTTTCCTTTCTTTCACCATACGGTCAGTTTCAAACCCACTGACGTGACGGGGTGTAATCGATTTCTATTTTTTCTCAGATTAGGTCATTTCCAGTGGTGTGCAGTAATATGAATGTATTTTAAGGGTGTATGATGTTTGGCCTTGAAAAATATTGTGTCATCCGTGATTGCATCAGATTTTCATCACGCCCAGACACTATTGTCTCGACTGTCGATTAGTTGTCCTACGGTCAATGTCTGCGATGGACGTTACTCCAAGGATTGCAACGCTGCACGAACACACTGGCAAGCTTTTCCAGTGAGCAAATCAAAGTACTATAGACTGACCCAGAAACTCTCCTGATTTAAATCCGATCGAGAATCTGTGGCCAATCTGCAAGGAACGACTTTGTGGAATGGACATAAAAAGTACTAACATATGCACTGGATCAGGTTTCATTGGTGAAATACGAAAAATAAGTAAATAATGACGGAATTATTTGTTTTGTTTCAGTTAATTTGAACAAGGGTGTGTCTATATATATATATATGTGTGTGTATGTGTGTGAGTGTGTATATATGTGATTGTGTGTGTGCGTATGTAGGTCTGTGCGCGTTCATGTGTAAGAAATTAAAACTGAAACATTTATTGGTGCAAACGAGTTACTATGACAGAAAATCTGGGGCACAGATTTGCATAAAATACTTCCGTTTCACAAGAGGTAGTTGCATTATGAGTCTTTTTTTTTTTTTCGCAGCCGACGTTCCGGTTGGACGATCGAGTCGTATCATCCGGGCAACTCAACCAAATGTTTCTTGCCTTTGCCGGTTGACAGATGACAAAAGAAAATTTGAGCCATTAGATCTATTTTCCCACGTGACTAATACTGTTTTCTCTGCTCACATGGTCCATGACGTCACACTCATTCGTTTAAGAGAAAAAGAACACATAGAGTGAAATCAATATGTCTTTGTATTCAGTTTTATTTTGAAGAAAAAGAAAAAAAAAAAGAAAAGATTTGAAAATCTCTTGCTCAGAGAAATCCAAACGGATGAATATTAGTGTATGTTTTCTTGTTCCTTACAAGAACACAAACTTATGGGAGAGAATTTCGTTTTTTCTTTAGTAATGGGCTGTTCCGAAAACAAAAACAGCAAGAGAAGAAAGATGATTGAGAAGAATCTATTTTGCTTCCTGTTAAATATATCACGCAACGTAACTGTATTCTGATTTCCTTAGAAATGACAGAAGTGTCCATTTAGATGCTGAGCGCCGTCGAAAAGAAAAAATAAAGAAAAAAAAATGAAAGCAGAGAGAGAGAGAGAGAGAGAAATAGAAGATATACCTGCACACAGCTAAAAAAATATCTGTTTTAGACTAGAGTAAGAAAGTGTACTGATTGACTTAACAGTCATACTAAAACAAACTAATCTTTAAGACTTTGTTTTTTGACCAGCACACACTCAAACGCGCATGCGCACGGACCAACAGATATGAAACTGAAGAGTCTAAAATATGTAGGAGAAAAAACGTAGTTGCTTTGTGTTCTTTCCAACACATACGTATGGAAGCAATGTTTTCTTTGTTTATTGCAGTCACTCAAACATTACAATAATATCTTGGCAAAATACATTCGTATGAACAGATGGTGTCAGTCATAGTATGTTTTATTTGGTTGCCAATAAGAGCAGCATGTGACATATAGTCAAGGCGGTAAAATAATATAAAATTAATCCCACTAATTATTCGCTGGGTTTCGTGATATTTATGCTCAGAAATAGGTCCAAGACAAGGATGCATCATCTTACCGGACTTATTTAACCTTTATAGAAGAAAGCGTTATAATTATCTGCCCTTGGCAGTTTAAGGTTAGCCAATCAGCTTACAGCTGCGGATTGGCGCGCTTTTCTATCTCTTTTTGAAGAACACTTACTCTTGGTAAGACCTATGAAATGAACACTTGCAGAACCGTAGATGGCGAAAACATCGACTCTTCTTCATCAGGTTAGTTTAGTCGCAGACGCTGTTAAGGCAGAGTGTACGGTTGTCGGTTAGAGGAACAGCTCAAGATACGACCTACGAACTGGAGACTTCGGAATCGAGTAAGTACTAACATTTAAATGTCTAGGAAGTGTCTTAACTGAAGATGAAGAATGTGACACCAAAAGCCAAAGGTACATTGGAATAGTGAAAGATGCCCTCTAAAAGCTAAGCAAAGTATTAAGAAACAGAAAAATATCATTAGAAACATAGAAAACAGTGACGAACAGTTATCTAATACATGTCCTTCTATATGGCACTGAGTGCTGGACAATCTCCTCAAAGATGAAGAAGAGACTTGAAGCAAAAGAAATGAGGTTCTACAGAAGGGTGATGAGGATACTATAAAACTAGTAAAATAGAAACAAAATGGTCATTTATATTTAGAATCATAAATAGACTGTTAAAATATCTAGAGAAAATAATGAGGAAAGGGTGCTTGGAGAATTTGACACACACAAGACATTGAAGACTATGGGATGAAAAAGCAGAGAAAACTATTACTAACGAGGTTGTGCAAATTATTGGCAGAACATAGCAAAAAGACAAGACGTACTAAGTGTCACAAAGAAAAGAAGTTGTGGAGAGCCATGATCGTGCACAGCATAAAGGGACACAGCACATAGAAGAAGTTTCAACTCGTAAGTTCGGTCCTCATCATGAAGGCTCCTCATTTGTCATCTGCACAGAAAATTTAAGCTAAAAACAGTGTCTATAAAGTCCTGCTTTGAAGAGAAATATTGAAATCATTCATAGATTTTGCGATGAGACAGCTGAAGTTGTGAACTACTTACTGGGACGACAAAATGAAGTAAGTGCAAAACTCAATCCGGAAAGTGTGGCGAGAGATCACGGAAAATGTGACGCTAATGTTTGAAGGCGGGTAGAATTAGTGAAAAATACCTCCCAGAAATTAAACAAAGTAATAGGAAATTACTTATAGAAACTTCTTCCTCTGGCGTGTACTTTCAGGACATGGGCGATCATGACACTCCACAACTTTCTATCTGTTGTGACTTTTAGTAACTTTTCTCTTTTCCAACACTCGCCCCGCCATTCATTCACACAAGCTCGACTGGTAGATAACCTTCTGCCACTCCTGCTCCGTTTAGACATTAGCTGGAGGAGAGTCAGCCCAGGTTGTGAGTTAATTACTGGGGATGTCAAAATGAAGCAAGCGCAAAAGCCAAACTATCTGGTTAGTGTGCTAACAGAATACGGAAAACGTGACGATGAAGGCGCATTGAATAGCGAAAGATGCCTTCCAGAAATTAAACGTAAAATTATTAAAATATGAAAAATTCAGAAGAATAATAAAATTGATTGATGTATAATGTCTAATCTCCTATATGACAGTTAATTGCTAGGCATTCTCTTCATTGATGAAATAAAATAACAGAAGTAACAGAGATCTGGTTCTTTACATTATTTATATTATTCGGACTGTTATCCTCATCTTCATTGTCATATTAACAATGTTTCACCCGTTGTACTCTCAGGCCTTCTTCAGGTGATTGGAATTTCGAACCGAACTTTTTGTTTTGTCCATTGGGGTAGATTGTTCTACGCCGGAGAGTACAACGTTTTGACTATGGCTACGAAGACGAGGATAACAGTCCGAATAATGTAAATAATCATAATACCTCATTTCAGAGATATAGACAGAGAAAAGGTTCTACTGACGAAGTCTATGAATACCACAGACGAAGCACGTGAGAAACGTGGTAGTTTTTAAGCCAAATAGGAATTATAAAGAAATGTATACTTACAATCAGAATGAAACAGTTAGAATTTCTGCGACATATAATAAAAGAAAGAAGGCAAGGAGAACATAACACTGACAAGACATATCAAATGCAAGAGAATCAGGGGCAAACAGTGACTAAACTATATGATGAATCTGCGTGAATACATAGCAGATGAGGAACATTGACGTAAAAGTTACTTTGAGCAATAACAAAAAAACAGGAAGTTGTGGAGAGCCATGATCGTCCACGTTCAGAAGGGACACGGCACACAGATTAAAAAGAAGAGGAGGGAGAATACAATTTAATTATGAGGTTTATGGAAAACCATCGATTGTCAGATCAAAATTCAAGATTCTTGAGATCGCTAAGCTAGTACTTGTTATGTCCATTATCAAAAGCAAAGTTAATCATAAAATGACACAGTCATATAAAAAAGAACTAAATCAGATCTCTGTAACATTTTCAGAGAACATATAATAATTGGCACAAAAAGATAGAAGTAAGCAATGGAAACCCATAGCCGTGGAAAGATCGATAGTATTAAATACGGCCACTTAAAACCGAGACCTTTACAGCAATGGTTCCCAACCAGTTTTTGGGCCATGCCCCACTTTAGTATTTCTAAAATTCTGGCGCCCCAACCCCGTAATATTTAATTCTTACATGTTCAAAATGTTATTGCAATTCACGTGAAGGAAGCTTAAAAGGCCATTAACTTGGTCTCTAAATAAGCCTCCAAAGACCATAGCGTCCATGAAAGAGAAAAATTAAAAAAAAATACAGTGAAATATATATAGTTTCAAAACATATAATAGAGAACAGAAATATAAAATATTTGAATGAAAACTTATTCTGTAATATACTTTGATTATTTTAATCATGAAATAATAATGCAAAATAAAATTTGAGCTGACGTTGGTATAACACATCCTATGCATTCACCACCAAAATATTGCCATGCTCCACCGGAGGGGCATGCGTCCCACGTTCGGAATTTTTGCTTCAAATAGAAACATCTCATATTAGCGTGCAATCAAAGATAACTATTAAAATATTTTAATAGGTCATGCCGAAGACAAGCAGAAGAGCGAGTGAGCTTCTTGGTTTGGTTTGGTTTGGTTTGATTTGATTTGATTTGATTTGGTTTGGTTTGGTTTGGTTTGGTTTGGTTTACGGCATATCAACCTCAATGGGTTATTTAATGCCGAAAATTTTTATTGCTGGTAATATTTTGTTTTGTCAAAAATCTATTTCTGGTAATATTTTTCCTACAAAATTGTATTGCTGTTAATAATCTGTTCAAAAAAGTATTGCTGGTAATATTTTTTCCCCAAAAATGTATAGTTGGTAATATTTTTTCTTCAAAAATATATGGTTGGTAATATTTTTTTTCTTCAAAAATTTATTGCTGGTAATAATTTTTTTACAACGTATTTCTGGTATTAAAACCTATTTTACACTTTCATAGTGTTTTGACCTCAGTTTTGGGGTTAACTATTTACCCGTAGCTGAGACCCTAACAGGTGCTACCACCCCAGAGTGGGCCTGGGAACACCAGCAATTAAGAGGTGGTTCCACGCTCCTTAAAACCTCCTGATCAGAGTCTTTGCTGCTAGACATAGTTTATCGTCTTACCCAGGACGCAGTGTAGTTTATCGTCATGCCCAGATTAGTTTGAGCGAATGAATGCCCTTCATTAGTTTGAGCGAATGAATGGGAAAACAAGGTAACTGTTACTTTGAGCAAAAAATAGAAAGTTGTGAAGAGATATGATCAGCCACGTTTTAAGAGTATATGATAAGAAGAAGATACATAAGGAGAATTTCATCACATTATCTACGATTGTAATAAAATTCTTTTGTTTTATTTTGTTGCAAAAGCTTTAACGCCATATTTTGTTCCGGAAATCAAAGAATAATCTGTAAAATTAATCAGGTGTTTATTACTTTTCTCAGAAATTACTTTACAAATGAAGGAATATGATAAACTTCCAATAAAGAAAAGATTTGCTACGAAGCTAGTATTACGAATACATTTGTCCATAGTAATATCGTGAGGTCTATCAAAACTATCTGGGAGCGTATTCAGTAAATTGCTCGAAATCAATTTGCTCAAAAAATAATTTCTCGAACTATCAATTGCTCGGAAGGCAGTTTGATCGAAACCTGTGGTTAAAAAAACTACATTGTTTCTAATATTTACTATGAGATAAAATAATACAACTTTTTTGTTGTTAACTGAACAGTTAAAATTAAAGAACAGTACATTTATAGAGCAGGTCATATTTTTTTGTCGAAAGGCAGTTTGCTCGAAAACTGTGGTTAAAAAAAATAAAACACATGCTCTAAGCATTTCCTTTTTTTTGCACATTTCACATTTTCAGTAAATCTTATTGTTCACTGTTTTGTCCTTAATATATAGATATATCCATCCAAACACAAATTCTTTCCTTTTTCGCTCTCAACAAAAGTTCAAGATCTCCAAAATTACTGAAATAGAAATAGAAAACAAATATAGAAAAAAAAAATCAGGACTGCTAAAGTTGAGTGCTGTGGCTCCTTTTATATCCAGCTCCGATGACACGTCGTGAGATGACGCAGTTTATGTGGTGCTTCGAGCTTCGAAATTACTGTTGTGGTAAAACCTCCCACAGTAGAATGAACTCTTCCTCTTCTCATAAACACAAACTGCGAGAGTCGGATAAGACAATGAAAAGTGAAGTGGAATGGACTAGTAGACGCAGTGATAATCTATTTATTACTAACACTCTTGCTTTGTATATATATTCAATATACTTTTTCAACCTATCTTCGTCTTCTGTGTCTTTCTTTCTGGCTCCTAAACAGACCACAACAATTACTGTGAGCAATCTGCCTTTCGAGCAATTGATAGTTCGAGAAATTATTTTTCGAGCAATTGATTTCGAGCAGTTTACTGTCGAGCAATTGATTTAGAGCAATTTACCTAGATCCGTCTGTTAGTTAGCTTAGAATGTTGAGGTTCAACATATACAAGACTTTTTCCCATGGAATAATGACGCAACACAATCTTTATACACGTATTCCTCACCTTCAGTTTCACTACAATGCTGACTTAAGCTAAGCTCCGTAAATATCAATAAACTCAGCACGAATATATCTTATTCTGGATAATTAAATCTCATAACATACTCAGCCAAACACAGACTTTTAGAGAGCAAAAGACGTTCTCAATTATGTACACACATTTGAAAATTCTGCTACGTTATGCTACAGACTTATTGATCCATTTTCGTGAAATAAGTAGTAGAAGACTGTCAAACCAACCACAGAGATAACAAAAAATCGATGGCAACTAATTGCATCGGAATTTGAAGCATTTAACAAAGATAAACTCAGTGAATTTATTCTCTTGTTAACCAAAGGAGTCATAGTCAGAAATTTGATCGTTTGGATTGAAGACCGAACAAAGCAGATTTTGAAAATATTTCAAACTTTCTAACAAACAATTATTGTAAATTCGACATTGTCTTAGCCGTCAATTGTCAAAGTCTTGTGGAATTTCCCTGAGCTTTCAATGTAAACAACAAAAGCTTTCTCATACGTCCTTGCCTTTCTGAGAAGATAACATTGCAAAAAGAACATTTCTATTTTTACCAATTATGTAAATTACCAGAGCGTGCAAATATAGACTTTCGAAATTGTCTAAGTAAATCAACTTTATCAAGTTGTCTAACGTAAGTTCTATGCTAGCAGTTTCTTCTCTCGTACTTCTCGTTTGTGGAACTCTCTTCTGGTTTCTTACATCCTAGTCAAATTTGATTTTCACGAATTTAAAGATCAAAACTTCAAAGATAAATGTTATGTAACACCGATCCTCCGATATGACACTGAACGCTAAACAATTACCTCAAAGATGAATGGATGATTTAAGGCAATAGAGATGTTGTTCTACATAAGGATCCTGAGAGCACCATAGACGGAACATGTGAGAAACGAAGAAGTTTTTAGGAAAATATGAACAAAAAGAAAACTCGTATTTAGAATCAGAAAGAGAGCTGATATTTTGGGGACACATTATAAGGAAACATATCTTCCAGGAGTTGACACAGGATATATTGAAAGCAAGAAAGACATGGGGGTGGGGGACAGCGAGTAACCTACCTAAGGAGCTTGTACAAATGGAAGTAGTGGAGAGCCATGATCAACCGACCGAAGGAGCTTGTGTAAATGGAAGTAGTAGAGTGCCATGATCAACTTTTCTAACGAGCTTGTGTAAATGGAAGTAGTGGAGAGCCATGATCAACCTACCTAAGAAGCTTGTGTAAAAGGAAGTAGTGGAGAGCCATTCTTAAATGAATGACAACAGAGACGGGGAGGGATAATATAACAATCATTACTTAGAATTACAAAGGATAAATAGATGTGAAGATCCTGATCGCCCACATCTTGAATATACAAAGAAGAAGAAGTCGAAGACTTAGGTTCTTGACGAATGACTCTATACTTCGTCCTCCAAAAGCATATTTACCTTTTGAACACACCTCATAGAATTAATGTTAGAAACACAATCAGAATCACCAAAGTAAACGCAGACCCCAATTTGCTTATGATACTTTCGATCTGTGAATGTTTGGTCTGTTCTTCGGCTGCTTATCTAAGAAAAACGATTGACGATATTAACAGATTTTTGCCAGCGTTTATTGAACTACAAAAAGAAACGAAGTGAGATACCTTTGAGAATTGCAAGAGATGTAAGTTTGGCTTCATGCTTTGTGCACAAATTCTCAGGATACTTGGCAGAATATGATAGAAAGTCATGACAGTTCAATAATCCCTCGAGTTATCGATATTTGCATATGCAAGGCCGGAGATATCGATCACTTGTAAGCAGGAAAAATTTCCCCAAGCATAGAATAAAGCGGGTTTTACAGATAAGAGAATTCTGTGAAATAAAACTTAACAAAAAATGTGATTTTTGAAATATTTCTCGTATATTCAATGCTATATTTTAGATGATACAAAGTTTTGCTTTTAAAATATTATTAAACATGCATGCATTTATTTGGTGTTAACTTTGTTTTAAACTCTTTTGCAAAGAAAATAAACTGGAGAAAAGCAACCATATCTAAGAAAGAAAGTTATAATGTGCGACTGACTGAAACATGAAATTTGTATGCAAAAGAAAGCATAGTAAATAAAAACAAATTCAAACGCTTTTACATGAAGAACACATCATCGTCTGTTTTGAATATGATTTAGATTCCATAAGTAATTTAATCTTATACAATACCATGAAATCCTTTAATAATTCGATAATATCTGTAGGTGCCCTACATGTATAGCAGCTGTGGTATTACTCGATGTGTCTAGGGCAAAATAGCCTAACTGAGCCCATTTTTCTACAGGTTGGTTTTGAATTTATAGTTGGCCCTCTTCTAGACTGGTTGTTATCCAAGGCTAGCGAATGCAGCCTTCCTTGCTATTTAACCCTTAGATGTGGGGAGAAGAGACGGATTAAAGCCTTTCTCAAGGGCATTTGTGTGAAAGTAGACGTAACAGAAGAACCCGGGATCCTAGTCACGTATTATTGAATAATGTTGGCATATCTACTGTAGTGTTCTTGCTATACATATATAAGATTCTTGAAAAAATCCAAAGAAGGATCTATAATGTAATCGATCATGACCAGGCATCTTGACTTCAGTCACTAACGTGATGTGGCTTCCCTCTGTCTTTTCTATAAATATTTTCATGGCAACTGTACTAACGAGATTTTGTCCTGGTGTCCCGACTAAAGGAATATAAACATACGACTAGACTGGCACCTAGATCCTGGCATTTTACTGTTGAAATAGCTACTTCTACTCCAATAGTTTTCCGGCCTGTGGAACACTTTTTCGTTCATCTCTTGTCCTTTCCTCAATTCTCGCTATTATCAGTCTTCTCTTTCACTTTCACTGTAACCCCCTTTATACTAATAGCATTCCCGCTTTGCTTGAAGTGAAATGATTACAAATATGTATATGCTCTCTATTGAACGATTTTAAAAGATCTTTTTAATACGCATAAAAATAACGACTATAATTAATTAGCCATTAATACTCGGACAGCATACATCATAGGTTCCCAAGTAGGCATTTACGCGAACGACACTACTATTTACTCCTGCCTCAAAACCAAATCTGACAAAACTAACATGGCCGTTTGTCTCGAAAAGGATCTCCAATCAGTTGTGGACTAGGGCAAGAATTGGCTGGTTAACTTTAATGCCTCAAAAACAAAACTGCTCTGTATTGCTCACCACAGAGAAGCATCCCTGCCTCCCATTAGAATATCCGACGCTCAATTCCACGAGAGCACCTCTTTGCGACTGCTCGGTCTCACATTGTCTGCTGACCTTTGAGTCAATAGCCTCGTCCACTGCAAAGAAAGTTGGCTCCCTGTGCTGCGCGAGGAAATTCTTTTCGCCGGAGTCAATCCTTCAAATCTACAAATCAGCCATTCGCCCTTGCATGGAGTATTGCTGCCATATATGGTCTGGAGCCCCTTCTGTTTGTCTCAAGGTCCTTGATAAAACCCATAGACGCATATGCAATGTAATTGGCCCTGATCTGGCATCTCGTCAGCAGTTGCTCTCTCACAGACGTGCCGTTGCCTCCCTCTGTCTTTTTTACAAATACTTTCACGTTAACTGCTCCGATGAGCTGCTTTCGCTGGTTCCCAGACTTCATGAATTTAAGCGTTCTTCTAGGCTGGCATCTCGCTCTCACCCTTTCACTGTCGAAACTGTTAAATGTAGCCGTCTCTTCTACTCCAATAGCTTCATATCTCGCACTTCTCACCTGTGGAACTTCCTCACATTTTTCTGTTTCCCTGATAACTATAATCTTCAGCTATTCAAATGTAACGTCAATCGATGTCTCCAGATGCCTCGATGTCTCCCCTATCCTTCTCTTCATCCTTTCCTCTATCACTCCTAGTTGCTCTCGCTTCAACTCTCTGTAACTCCTTGCGTGCTAGTGGCATCCCGCCTTGCTTGGGGTGAAACGCTTAAGAAAAAATAACCGAATGGGCAAATATAGGTAGGTATACAAGAGAGAGAGAGAGAGAGAGAGAGAGAGAGAGAGAGCGTTGATCGTATACAAATACACATAAATACTATATAGTGTAAGAAAAACAGTGCTCAATGTAAAATAACAGAGCTATTTCATATATATAATTTATAATGTAACTAATATCTTTTTGAAAAAATAATAAACCTGAAAAATATTAAAAAATCCTAACCTCTTAAATAAAAGAAGTGAGTTGATGAACACTTGCCTATGTAGATCGAAATTTTTACTCAAACACGTTGACCCAGATAATATGGTCTAACCGGACCAGTGCCCATATATACTAGTATTGATATTAATATTTTTCTTTTTCTTTCTGGCTACCTTTACTGTACAACTATTATTTCAGTTAATTTAGCAATATTAATAATATTTTTAAATACTCTGTTGATTCTCGGAAAAAATAGAGTTATTGCCCTTGAATTTTAACAACACTTCTAGTTTAGTTTTTACATCTGCTTCTATCTAAATAAGAATTTATATTGCTTATTTCCAACTTTATTTTCAATCTAAAATGTCGATCTGGGCCGAAATTCAAATCGAAAATTAAACTACAATTCATTTAAATATTTTAACATATTTATTTACATATTTATTTATGTTATTTCGTTTTACTTTATTTTTTTAGTAATATTAATATTAATATTAGTAATATTATAAATTACTCTTTTGATTTTCAGAAAAAACAGAGTTACCCACCTTGATTTCCCAAGGCCCTTATTTGTTTACATATGTTTTCAAAACCAGCGTCTCCCTAATTTAGAATTTATATTTCTTATTTCTAACCTTATTTTCAATCTTAAATGTTGATCTGGGCCTAAATTCCAATTCAAAATCAAACTACAATTCATTTATATATCTCGCGAGAATTAGGAATTCTTTTTAAAAACTGGTGTTAAACGAAAATAAAAATAAAAATAATAAACCCAGCACTTGAACATTGCTTTGTCATGAAACTTGGAGTTGTGCAATTCATATAAAATATTATGTATATTGCTTAATATATTGATGCAAGTTTCATTAAATAATATAGACAAGTTTTGTCTATTTATTTTAAGTAAGTTCCTTTCATATTGTCTGATAAGCTTAATCGCATTATCGTTGAAAGACGAAAGGAAATCAAAAATTGCTGCCTAAATATACAATTATATATATATATATATATATATATATATATATATAAAAAGAAATATAGTTTTAAGGTGTGCTGTATTTATGGGATAAAGTGCTCAGTATCAGAGATAGACCGTATGTAATTATAATATGAAAGTGAAGGCGTCAACACTCAGAGGCGACAGGCTGTTTCATGCTAGACGCAATCGGCGGCCTGACGAAAGCTTCTAGCATGAAGCAGCCTGTTACCTCTGAATGTTGATTCAATGTTCACTTTTACACACACACACACACACACACACACACACACATATATATATATATATATATATTGACCCCTTGATCAACCATGTCCTTGACCCCCTTGCGACCGCGTCTGAAAAGAGAGAATTCCCTTTTTTTCTTCCTCACAGCAGGTCTGGCTTTTGTATCCTTCCTCCGGTGGATTTGATTGGTTCACAATTCAACCGATTTACCACTGTGAGGGAATTCATCCGCCAGTGAAAAAACACATATAAGCGCTGCTACACTATTCCCAGTTCATGTTCTCATATCCTTTCTTCTGTCATCCGAAAGTAATGCACATGTCGAAACTTGGAACGAATTAATTTCATTGTAAATTAAACGCTAAACACTGTGAACCTTGCGCTTAAGACCCGGAGGCAAGATGCTATCCAGGGCCTCTACCGGTCTCATTATAGATTTTTATAAAAACCAATTAGCCTAGTAACAAACTGGATGTTAGTATGCATAGTTTCATTAATACTGGAGTGTTTGACGACATATTATATGACATACCTGTGAACGCCTATGCCACAGTTTTCGTCGAGAACTCAGATTTGCTCAGATAAACAGACAGAAATTGCCATTCATATCTATAGATTTTAATATCGAATGGCGGGAAAAGTTTAAATTCATTCTAAATTTTGATTTCAGTTTGGATTTTCGTCGCTATTCGAATTGATCAAGTTGTTATTCCGCAGACAACCACAACAGCAACAACAACAGTGGCAATATGCATTTTAAAGGGTAGTTTGAAATAAATTCAAACCGAGTGAATTTAATTAGGCACATGGAGAAATTTGAAACGATTTAATTCCATTTTAAATTAAAGGCTAAATCTCCTGAGCCAACCAAACATAGAAATGAATACAACATGGGAATCAGTAATAAGGAGTGCTAGAGAAAGGCAATTAATAACAACAAAAATTGCAATATAAGCTCTGGTAAAAAAAAGATAATAATAACAGAAAAATTGCAATATGAGCACTGGTAAAAAAGCGAAGGCTGAGATATTAGGTTTTTAAGTCCCAGAAATTCATACACGGTGTCCTCAAAGAAAACATGGCCCAGTGGATAAAGACGTTGATTAGATGCAGTGACTAGACCCCAAAGATTTGTGACTTGAGTGGTGAAAAAAAAATCTTGGAGAGTTGAGTTAAAGGAAAATAACTGAGACATCCGGAAGAGGCATGGCACGTGGAACTAGAACAATATATCCCAGTGGACGAAATAAACGGTTCGATTCAAAATTCCAATCACCCGAAGAAGGCCGGAGTGTACAACGGCCGAAACGTTGTGAATATGTCAGTGAAGATGAGTATAACAGCCCGAATAATGTGAATAATGCAAGTAATCATACTGTCTCATCTCAGCGATATAGACAGATTTATAGAGAGAAATATGAAATAAAGGCCGGAGAGTACAACGGCCGAAACGTTGTGAATATGGCAATGAATATGAGGATAACAGTCCGAATAATGTAAATAATGCAAGTAATCATAATATCTCATCTCAGTGATATAGACAGATGTTTGGATCTAGTCACTGGATCTTACCAACGTCTTTATTCAATCTCCGAAACGTTGTGGATATGGCAATGAAGATGAGGATAACAGTCGGAAAATATAAATAATGCAATTAATCATAATCCCTCATTTCTGTGATATAGACAGACAAGGACAAGGAGAACCAAAGAGTGGAATAGAAAATATCAAGGAAAATATTTTCCCCTAAAGTTGAATCTTAAAGGTGGACATTATGCCTGCAAGTAAAGTTTTGCATTTCATTATTCCGTTATCATGATAGACTATCGAAGAAAATGTCAGAATTACTTTTCGATCGAATGCACAAAGACAAATAGCTATTTTGTTTCGCCCTCTACCCTGGCCATGATCTTTTTCGTATTTCTATGTCTTAAAAGTTTTTAGGGTTAATGTTTACATTCTATTAGTTAAACACCTGCCTCTGATATAGAATTACATTTTCAATTGTTTTTGTAGTGTTTGTGATTATATCGAAATTAACGCTATTTCAAGTTTATTATTTAGAGATTGTAGGTAATCTACACCCTTGAGCAAATTAACTGAAACAACCGCTTTAGTTACCATTCTTTCACCATACGGCCAGTTTTAGACTCACTGGAGTGACAGGGTATAATCGATTTTTATTTTTTTTCCTCATGTTAAGTCATTTGCAGTGGTGTGCAGTAATATGAATCTATTTTGGGGGTGTAAAGATGAAATTTCTTTAGCCTTGAAAAATATTACGTCATCAGTGATTGTATCAGATTCTCGTCACGCCCAGACACTATTGTCTCGACTGTCGATTAGTTGTCCTACGGCCAATGTCTGCGATGGACCTTACTCCAAGGAAACGTACGAAGATTGTAACTGTTGTGGTACGATCCACCTAATTTACATAGTGGAGTACCGACCATATAAATATGGGTTGGTACCGGGAAGACGAGGGAAGTAACAAGAGATCCAATCCAGAGACTCTGCCCGACTGCGATTAAGTCAACCCATTCTACAGGAACAGTCTTCCCAAGAATATACCAAAACTAACTGTAAATATTGTGTACCTTTTCCTTGTTTCAATACATTTTGTTTACGTACATTTTGTGTTGTATTATTATTATTCCATGCTTATCCAAGCTTCAACAGTAACGCTGCACGAACACATTGGCAAGCATTATCAATGAGCAAATCAAACTCGGAACCTCTTCTGATTTAAATCCACTCAAAAATCTGTGATCAATCGGCAAGGAACGACTTCTTCGTGGAACGACTTCTTCGTGGAACGACTTCTTTGTGGACATACGGATTACTAACATGTTCACTGGGGCATGTTGCATTGAAAAAATACGGAAAAAGTAAATAATAATGGAATTATTGTTTTTTTTTTCAATTAATTTGCACAAGGATGTAGTTGTCTAGATTTTGTGTTATCATTTATAGTTTATTTTCCTTTTTTGGTTTTGTGATTTTTTACGCTTTTCGTTTGCCACTTTATATGAAATAACTAGTATAGTGGAGGATACATTTCTAATCCAACTTTCCTTCTCTATATACATATGTATGTATGTAAAGTCACATGAATAGTATAATCTATTTTACGCAACACTTATATTTTCCAATAAAATTTAATTTCCAATCAATCAATATTCATATTAATCACTAAGATCGAACATTATATAGTGAAATATTCAGAACTTGGCGATTGACAATAATTTTATTTTTATTTTCAATACAAAACATACAATCCCGAAATCTACTCAATCAAAATTTAGTCAAAACACGTGAAGAATATATATTTTTAATCATTTCCCCTCAAGCAAGACAATAAAGTCACTAAGACGCAAGCGGTTACTTAATGAGAATGAATATGAAAAAAAGAAAAAAAATATTATTAAGGAGTGAGAGCAATAAAAGAACAAAAATGAACAGGGAAAGGTACAGTTCGAAATTCCAATCACTTGAAGAAGGCCGGAGCGTATAACGGCCGAAACGTTGTTAATATGGCAATGAAAATAAGGATAACAGTCCGAATAATGTAAATAATGCAAGTTATCATAGTACTTCATCTCAGAGATCCAATCATCTGAAGAAGGCCGGGGGCGTACAACGACCGAAACGTTGTAAATATGACAATGAAGATGAGGATAACAGTCCAAATAATGTTAATAATGCAAATAATAATAATACCTCGTCTCAGAGATATAGACAGATATATAGAGAGACATGGATTTAAAGGCCGGAGCGTACAACGGCCGAAACGTTGTTAATATGACAATGAAAATTAGGATAACATTTCTAATAGACGTTCAAATCACGGAGCCTTATTGAAAGTGGAACTGTTCCTTGAAATAATAAAATGACACTAGCTTGGTTTTTGAAAGTCACAATCCAGTTATTATTCCATTGAGCTGTTACAGCTTAGATTAGAGATAAATTACAAAGTTCCGATCATGTTGGTTAT
Organism: Acanthosepion pharaonis; assembly: GCA_903632075.3. Lineage (NCBI taxonomy): Eukaryota > Metazoa > Mollusca > Cephalopoda > Sepiida > Sepiidae > Acanthosepion > Acanthosepion pharaonis. The sequence continues at coordinate 6,935,274 of CAHIKZ030004391.1, read as the reverse complement.
TTGAAAGTGAGTACATAAACAAGTCTACCATCTGCGTAAAGGTTTACTTATGATTTGAGAATGTTCCGAGGCAGATCTCTAATAAATATAAGAGATCAGAAAGAAAGAATCTACAACGTTATGCCTGGCATCTCGGCTTCAACCATTTTCCCACGTAACGTCGATTCACTGTGACTTTTATGTTATATTCCAGAGTTAGGACCATGGAAGAACAACACGAAACACAACAGTAGAAATAACAAAGAATATATTACACAAGAGATAATACAAGAAGTCAAAAGTTAGTAAGACTGTTCAACTGGTTTGGCGTGACTGCTATCAGCTCGAATCGATTCACTACCGTCCCAATACCGTACTAATACCGTTCGTCTCTCTTGAGAGTCGTAATATATAGATCGTTCGGAAGAGATCATTCTGTCGGTCTAGGTAGGCACCATGACACTTTTCTATATATAATTTCAAGGCAATTGTTGAAATGTGCTCTTCGCATTGCTACCTCGACTCCATGAATGTAAACGCAATACTAGATTGGCAGCTAGGTCTCATCATGTTACTATTGAAATTGCTAGGGTATAAGCGTAAGTTCTAATCTATTGTTTTACTCTCTTGCATTTGTCATCTGTGTAAATCTTTTTTTAGTTATCAATTGCGATCTTACAAAATTTCAATGCAACGTCAAACGTTATCTGTCTCATCTTTTTATTGTATTTTTTTCCACAGCAACGGCTTTTCAATTTAATTCCCCTCCAGGAAACCTGTTGCGTCTAAGTGGCTTTATGTCCTTGCTTGAGGTGAAATGATGATAAAAAAAAGGTCTGACAGGAAAATCTTTGGGGAATTGTTGTCATTTATTTCTTTCCTTGATATGCTTTTAGAGAATGAATCAAAGCTTTGGCGTATCTTTTTAAACAAACTCTGGCTGGTAAACACAACCCTCGATCAAAGGAGAGAGATAAGCGGAAGAAACAAAGACAGAGGAAGTAATAGATAGATAGATAGATAATGAAGAGACTGATATATATATATATATATATATATATATATATATATATATATATATATATATGAACAAACTGCGATAGATATATATGAAGAAAATGTGATAGATAGATAGATAGATAGATAGATAGATAGATAGATAGATAGATGGATAGATAGATAGATAACTGAATCCACTAAAGAAATGTTGGAAGGTCTCTTGATTGGAAGTTCAAGAAGCATTTAGGCGACACTGTGAAGCGTATTTATGGAGCCAGGCACTTAAACTTCCAAATTAGTCCTAATGAAAGCGAGGCGGCATCGATGTGACGAAGCTCTGCCGTGAAGCAATGACAAGAAATTGATAAATTACTTGATTACACCACAGCCGGAAACTCATGGTTGACAAGATGATTTTTCCCGCTTGAAGAGGTTCTGCGAGGTTGGGGCACTGTGTTTTGTGGAAATATTGAAGAAGATTCTTCTCAACAGCTTGGCACTCTAGCATTCAACTAATCAGCAAATAGATGATTGCAATGGACTCGAACGTGCCCAGGATGCTGTCATATTAGCACAAGCAGAGTCCGCGTGGTTGTTCTATCAAACTTTAACCAAGAATTCTTGAAAGATATGAATGGCATTTCGTTCTAGTAGATTTTATGGATGTATACAAATATTATCCGTTTCGTTAATCGCACCCGTAATAAGGGAATAAATTATGAAAATTATTTTTTTCAGTACTATTTTAATTAAAAACAAATATTGATATTAAAATGGGACGCTTCATTTCTGAAGCCACGTCTTCATTTATCTGTTCGTAGCAATTCATTCTGCTGGCGTTTATGATCGCATTAGGTTTTGCGCATGCGCATATATGCACGCCATCTGCGTTTATACATTTGCTTTTATTCCCGCTGTATCTCGACATTATGGACGCCTAATTTCTGAAGGCACGTCTTCATTTATCACATAACTATTCGTTATTCCACGATTATTTCACTTTTTTTGTCAATAAATGGACAATTTCAGTAATTATTTTGTTTACTAAAATCGATCTCTTTTATTTTTTGCTTTTTCTATTTTCGGCCATTGTGAAAACCCACTCTTGAGATAAATTTTAAAATGGGTTTATGAGTACGTATTAAAATATTGCTCGGAGTCTGTACATCTCATGGTAAAGATGCAATCGCCCGTCGGGCTAATACATGTCATTATTATCAACTTTAAATAGAAAGCTGAATTCTCTTTGTATAAACTTATTGCTCATTGCTGTGCACTACGAGCGTGAAATGAAAAGTTCATAGGCTGACCAAGATACTCTCATGAGCAAATAAGGTTTATTTTTCAACATAGCCGCCCCAACTGTCTACTCACTTCTTTCCTCGGTGTTGCAGTGTTTGGATCCCAGTTGTGAAGAAGATGTAATCCTGTTGGTCAAAAAAATCATTAACAGTAGATATGATCTCGTCATCACGAAATTACTGGTTCCCAGCCAAGTGTTTTTTTTTTTCATGTTAGGGAACAGAAGATAGTCAGAGGAGGGAAAATCACAAAAATAGGGAGGGTCATCAAGTATTTCAAAGCAATAGTCACGCGCGGCATCCATTGAAACCAAGGCTTTGTGTGCTGGAGCAGTTTTACGTCTGTTTTCCTAACAGCATTTCCTAACTGCGTTAGCACGTTTGCATAGTTCTCACCATTGATGGTTTGAGGCTTTTCAATATAATCAATAAATACAAGTATGATAATTGTAACATTTGGCAGATCATCGGCAGTATAAAAAAAAAGGAAAAAGGGTTTAAGTTGCTTGGAGTAAACGTCTTTTCATATGCCGTGTTCCTTCGGGACGCGAGTAAATATGGCTATCCATATCTTCGTATCTTTTATAGCCTTAAGCAAAGCATGTCTCCTTCCTCTCTCTCCCAGGCTATTTTTGCTATCGTTTTATAAACTAGCTAGTTAATTGGATTTCTTTTTGTTTTATCTGTCCTCTTTCCATCAATATGTCCCCTGAGTTGTCCCTGGTCTTTATTATGTGTCCCCTTGCCAAATTTCAAGTGTCTTTTTTTCTGATCGTAAGCACAAAAGTCATTTTGGCTCCGATTTTCGTTAAAACTTTCTCGTTCTTCACATGATATTCTCAGCTGCCTATACTTGGCATAAGATCGACGACTTCTTTCACTATGCTCTGTGTCCCTTCAGGAGATGGGAGAACATGGCTCTCCCAAACTTTCTGCCTTTTGTAGCTCTAAGCAATTTTCTCCTTTCTTACTGTCTCTCCCGATCCTTGTTCTGCCATCCAATTACACAAGTTCGTTAGGCAGCTTATTTACGGATTTCCTCTGTCCCTCTTGCTTTGAATATGTCCTGTAAGTGTCAAATATTCCAAGCCTTCTTTCTTCGATATGTGTTCTGGAAATTTCAACTGTCTCTTTCGGATTCTAAATATGTGTCTTTTTTTGTTTCCATTTTCATTAAAACATCCTCGTTACTCATATGTTCCGTCCATGTAGAACCACATCTCTTTTGTCTCAAGGCTCCCCTTCGTCTGTAAGAAATACACTGCCATGTAAAAGAATTGATGGTACAGAGCAATTCAGTATTTTTGTCTTTGTTTCTAATGACATTTTTCTTGTTCTTAGTACTTCGCTTAGGTTTTGGAAGACATTTTAGTTTCAAACGATATTAAGATTTTATTTAATGTTTGGAAATCATCATTCGCTATTCCAATGCGTCATCGGATTTCTACGCCATATTTTTTTCATCGCACCCCAAATAGTAAAATGTCTGTACTTACCCCATTCTTACGTCTTAAATTTTTAGTTCGCATGTTCAGCAGTCTCTCTTATTAATAACCATACAAAACCATTGTCTTGCAATTACAGGTTTGTCCTTTCTTCTTGCGTTCCTTTACCACTTTGTCTAGGAGTATTTGCAGTTTTATATCTGTCTGCCATCAACGCGGTGTTATCTGCGTATCTTATGTTGTTTAAGACATTTGTGAAGGGGCATATAAATATTAGTGCAATGACATTATATTAGTGTAGTTACATAATATTAGTGACATAATATTAGCGTAGTGACATAATAAAAGGACATATTAGTGTAGTAAACATGCCGGTTCGGGTCAGCGGGGAACCAATCTCTAGACTTTTCCAACTTGCAAATCGAAAATATGTAATAACATTCCAGAAAAAAACTCAAAGTGCAAAGCTTGAACATTATGTTGTAATCTACCCGGATGTATAGACACATCCTGTTGTAATCTCCCGCCATTTCAAAAATCATCAATCTCATTTCGGAATTCGTTGTTCAAGAATTGTTCGCATTGCATGTCTCGTTTGTTCGCAGCTTGTGCCGTGTTGTGTCAGAAATTTCTGTTGGAATCTCCTTATATTTTATTTCGTCATCTAATTAACAAGTATCCAAAATCTCATTAAAATCTAATTAATTAATATTTGGTAGATTTGTAAAATCGAGATGAATTTTCTCTAAGAATTTCTACTGTAAATTATTTTCTCTCTATCACTTTTCTCAAATAATTCCATGTGTATAAATAATCTTTTATTCAGCTTTTGGACTATTCTTTCATTCTGATGACAAACATTTTGATAAAATTGACTTTTATACAAGTCTCTTCATTTCCCTCAGGTATCAATTTCCCATTGAAAATTTTAGTATGTAAATAGTTGTTGCAAACTATTTACTATGTAAATAGTTGTTGCAAACTATTTACATAGAATTTGCATTGTATTATAGGTAACCTAAAGATGTTGTGAAGAATATAGATGATGGCGGAAGTACATGTTCTTAGTTCTTTTATATAAGGACTCGTGTATCCGCGGAATTTTACTATTAAGATGGAACCGATCCCCACTGCTATTGAGAGAAGTCTGCACTCTATGGTTTTATAAATTAACAGAATTAATTTACCAGACGCTATTTAAACGTTATGAAAATGATTTAATATGAAACATTAAATAATTGCATGGGTTACTTACAATTAGATTTTACGATGTTTAGAATAAAAACAAAAACGCAGCAAAATGTTTATCTTTGTTGGAATTCCTGTAGGCAAACGAAATGGTATAAAATTCCATTCAAATTAATGAAATATGTTGTTAGACATCACAAATAGTATGTTTATTAAATGGGATATTGTTGTCTTGTTACATGATATTTTCGCAAACAATATCCTGATGGTATCTTGTCTCATTACAAAACATTTTGCCGCCGGAAAATACTATCATATATTTTCTGCTGTAAGTTGTGTTTATACTGTAACTTTTGATTAATATTTACTTTCCAGTGTAAATTCTTAAGAACGACAGCAATATAGAATACACAATTTGAAAGGCGATTCACACAGCATCGAGGAAAGAGAATTTTCGTTGTTATATTTAATACATTTTGTTTTTGCAAGTTTCAAAGTGGATTTCCAGCAATTCGCGTCCATCCATTTTCTTGATTAAATATTTTGGGCAAAAAAAAAAAAAAACAAAAAAAAAAAAACAAAAAAAACAAAAAGCAAAAAAACAAAAAAAATCAAAAGAAACATGAATTCGGCTTTGAGTTTATATGGCGGGATATAAAAAAGATTTTTCGTTCGACACACACTCGCACGCACAACCCCATGACACAACTCCCTTCTCTCTCTCTCTCTCTCTCTCTCTCTCTCTATATATATATATATATATATATAGATAGATATAGATATATAGATATAGATAGAGAAATATTAACGTAGGTTTATCAATAAATTCACACGAAAATGTTGAAAAGAAAATCATTTTGTGCGATAAATATTAATATTTTAACTTAACGTTCTTTGTCAATGCACTTAATTTTGTGGTGATATTAATAACACACATCAAACAGTATACAATAACAACTCCAGATAAAAAAATTCAGCTAACGACCAAATTCAAGAAGGCTATGGACTTATTGATCTTCTCTCGTATATGATTCGCGATGAATCAATAGTTAAAAAAAATTTATTCTGCCATCCATTATTATTTTGCGGGTGGGGCTGAATTCTAGATAGACGTATCACGGTTGGCAAACTGGACAAAGGCTAAATTACACTTTGTATATGACACAGAAGTATGCAAATTCATAGGTATATATAATCAATAAATTCACAAATATGTAAATTGTCCACTTAATAATAAATGCTTAACCAATAACATAATATACAAAGCCATCCTAAATAGTAACATTAACACCGATGAAAAAATACATAGAGACCACAGAAAAAAACAAAATTTTTAAAGAAAGATATTATAGCCACAAAATGTCATTCGAAAGAAAAAATACGACCCTATCAAAATACATATGAGACCAAAAAGAAAATAATATCTCTACCAAAATCAAAGTGGAAATTATAAAAACAGCAACTCCATACAATATTAACAGCCAAAATTGTAAATTAGGCTTAGAGGAAAAATTAGCAATAATTAATTAAAAAAAACCAAAAAACAAAATAAACGCTTAAAGAAGAAAAGTGAAAGAATAGGCAAATCTAAGTATATTAATAAATATTTACATTGCCTAAAGACTGAAAATAAACAAATAAATATAAATAAAATAAATGTAAAGTTAAAAAAATATACATAATACAAATTTTAAATAAATAAATAAAAGAAACAAACATAATTAATACCTCAATATATAACATCAAAGGAAAAACAAATACTAAGCGTGAAAAAAATATAAAAATGAAACATATGATAAATGATAACATGATATAGACATACACTTATTTTAATTAGATACACTACTTAATTGCATATACGTGCGTGGGTGCAGCATCAGAGCAGTTGCCATGAAAATATTTTTAGAAAAGACAGAGAGAAGCCATCCCACGTCTGTGAGAAAGTGACTGAAGTCGTGATGCCAAGTCAGGATAAGTTATATTACAGATCATTCTTTGGATTTTTATCAAGAATCTCAAGATGTATAGCAGGAGCACCAGACCAAATATGGCAACAGTATTCGATTCACGAACGAATGGTAGATTTGTAAATGTGCAAGATCAAAAAAAAAAAAAAAAAAAAAAAATGACACCATAAAAGTGGAGGATTTAAAAATTATAACAAAGAAATAAAAAAAAATGTTGCCAATTGATTATGGGTCCTTGCTCTTCAAAGTTAACCGAGGACAAAAGTATGTGCACAGTAACTAAAAAGACTAAAAGAAAAGAAGAAAAGGAGTAGAAAATAAATACCAGTATATGAGCATATATATATATATATATATATATATATATATATATATATATATATATAGTAAATCTAAATAGCCAGACCTACCTAGGTTTTATCTACGTGGATCGTCAATTTAACCTGGCGATCCGCGTAGGTGAAACCTATTAACTTCTGGTTCTTTAGATTTACTCAGTTTGCTCTACTGAGCGTATTGAGCACTTTGATTAGTTATTTTTACTTTACTCGTGTCGGAGGATTTTTTCTTTGGACTCTGAACTTTGATTCTAGATGATTATTTTCGCCGGAAGTACATGTTCTTAGTTCTTTCTTTTTTTTACCCCTTTTTTTCTCTTGGGTATTGGTTTGTTCAAACGCGTAAGGTTTTGCCGGACGAGTATAGCTGCTTATATTTATAAGATTATTAGTATTATATATATATATATATATATATATATTGAACAATAAAAAATATTAAAAAATTAAAATCTTCAGACACACTGGGTTGTAGATTAATATTCTTTCTTTTTTTTTTATTATTATTTCATTTAGATTCCTCGACTAGTTTCGGCCAAAATGGGCTGGTAGCAGTGAACTACAGAAAATATATATATATATATATATATATATATATATATATATATATATATATAGGTAATAAATCCGTTGGTATATAACCCAAGTGGATCCTAGTAATATAAAAATATAGTAAAATTGATCTACAAAAAGTGATGTATAGTATCTATATTATAGAATTTTAGATTTAAATAGAAGTTTACTTTATTACTGTTTCATTATCTAAAGCTTCAAATGTTGAATGTATAACTATTTCTAATTTCCATAGTGCCATTTTTTCACCATATTCATTATATCTTATAATTGTCCCCTGTTCTAACAAATCTCTTTCCTTTTATCACTAACACCTCTTTATCTCTATATTTAAAAATATTTTTTTAGTTTTTTTTAAATATAACTTTGTATGTCTTTTTTCAAATGTAACTTGATTTAACTTATTAAAGTTAAAAATGTATAATTTATTTTATACTTATATTTTTAAATATATTTTTTTATTCTTTAATATACATTTTTAAAAAAGTATATTCTTACTTAAATTTAATATAAATTAACTAAATATGACTTATTTTTAATCTTTTAAATATATCTTATTTCTAAATATAATTTATTTTTTCTTTAAGCAGGAACCTAACCTTTTATATATAGACAAATTTCTTATAAAACTCTCTTTTCAGCCCTCTTTTTGTTTCAAATTAACACCACATTCTTCATATAAAACCAATTTAATGTCATAAGGTTGAGATCCGGGTTTAATTATATAAAACATCTTCCCTTTAAGGCGAATACTTTCCACCCTCCCCTAACATCGCCTCAGGCATTTCGTCTGATTGAAACTTCGAAATGGATAAATTCTGTATCAAGTTTTCGACAGCTGTCAAATTTAAATTACTAATTCCGACACGAACTCAGTTTGTATACCAGGGTTGAATAAGACTGAAGTAGTTTTCGTCGAAAATAGATCTATGAGGTAATTTTGATTTTGTTGTGAAATACTAACTAACTATATATATATATATATATATATATATATATATATATATATATATATATATATATTATTACCATATATGGCAGCAGTATTTCATGCAATGGTGAATTTATAGATTTGAAGGATGGACTCGAGTGAGGAAAACTTTCTGGTGCGACACAGAGAACCGACTTTCCTTGCAGTAGATTAAGCTATTGATTCAATGTATTTGTTCCATCTCATGTCAGTGGACAGCGTGAGACCAAGCAAGCGCAGAGAGACGCTCTCGTGGAGTTGAGCATCAGGCATTCTTATGGGAGGCAGAGAGGGTTCTCTGTGGTGGGTAAAAGAGAGCAGGTTTGTTTTTGAGTCATTAAAGTTAAGCAGCTATTCCTGTGTCAGTCAACAACCGACTGTAAGTCCTTCTCGAGACGAACGGCCAGGTAATTTTTGTCAACGATGCCGGATTTTCTATTGAGGCAGCAGTAAATAATAGTGTCATCTGCATAGATGCCTACTTGAGAACTTATGACATCGGGAAGATCGTTAATGAAGATCAGAAACAGTGTATATATATATATATATATATATATATATATATATATATATATATATATGTATGTATGTATGTATATATATTTATATATTTTATATATATATGTATGTGTGTGTGTGTATAAACCACTAATATTATATATATATATATATATATATATATATATATATATATATATATATATATATATATATATATGTAAATGACAAGCAGATGAGGTTTATCACCAGCAACCGTGAGCATTGCATAAAGGAGTCATTCACATTTGTTGCAAATTGAAAATGATCACTTTCACTCCGACAATGAATTTATGTGTTCTTTTGATAATATCAATCTTTTTGCGTTAAAAGGAGCTATTGACATAGATACTGACGTATTGTATCGGAATCATTTGTCTCCCTCATCCAATTTCGGTGCCTGTCATCACCAGTTTTATGGAATTTGACACTATTTCGGTGGAATTTAATTTTGACGGTTTAATGTACAGAGAAATAGACGGAACTGTCATAAATCGTACTTTGGTGCCCGCGATATTTTTGTTGGATTTTATGAGCAGGATTTGCTTACTCGAATTTAAAATCTTTTATTTTGTATTTTTAACAGTGAGATACAGCCTGAGATTTTCCATGGATTATTCAATGAATTGCATCAATCATTAATGTTTATGCATGAAAAGTAAAACAATACAATTTTGTTTTTTCTTGATGTGCTGGTGTAAAAAATCAAACCTGGTTTCTCTAACTTCTGTTTGCCTAAAGCCGAATTTTTACTGGATTGTATATAAACTGGGTTTTTTTTTCTCCCAAACAATCCAATTGAATTTGATTATGACTTTAGTTCATCGGTCGCTAAATTTCGATTCTAAGAGCAAATGAAATTCGGAAATCGAGTTTATTACGTAGTTTTTGGTGGAAATTGGGTACAATCGAGGTCTCGTGCAATCTAGCATTTGTGCTAAACAAGGCCAAATTGCATGATACAGAAAAGTGTCCCGTCTAATTTCGGTTACCGTGGATTGACGAAGTTAGCACTTGATTTGCTATCTTTCGGTCAATCCACGACTTTTTTCCCTTCTCAAACAATGGGCAGGACCAATTAGGGGTTAGAGATCCGGATAGATCAACAAATGCCAGAAGGCAGTAAGAAAATATGCATGGGATTATGGATACTTCCGGTTCATTTTAAATGTTTTTACTCCAAGCAAGTCAATAAAGCCACTAATAAGAGAGAGAGAGAGAGAGAGGAAGAGAAAGGGGGAGCGAGAGGGGAGAGAGAGATAGAGAGGGGGAGAGAGATGGAGAAGGAGAGAGTGTGAGAGAGAGCTAGGGAGAGAGAGATAAAAGAACAATAATTAACACACAAGGTAAAGACTGATGTTGCATTTAAATGTTTGAAAATCAAATTAGATTAGGAAGCAAGAAATTGGAGAGAGTTTCACAAGCGAGAAGTGCGACAGAGGAAACCTTTAGCATAGAACCTACGGTTACATCTAGCCTTTTCAACTATAAAATGATGAGACTTTGAGGCCAATCTAGTACTCAGGTTAAATTCATAAAGTCTACGTACAACAGAGGAAGATTCAACAGAATAAATACCATGAAAATAGTTTTAGAATAGGAACAGGGAAGCTACATTACAGCAATGGCAAAGTGATTGAAGCCGAGAAGCCAGGTCACTCCAATAACACTGCAGATTCTTCTGAATTATATCAAGAATTTCTGAATATAGAGAAGGAACACCAGACCAGATGTGTCATCAGTATTCAAAGCATTTATGAATGGTAGGCTTATAAATATGTTAGATAGATTATGTAGATAAAAATTATCTAGCATGACACAAGGAAGCAAATTTTCTAGCAAGAAACGCACCAATTGATTCAAAAAGCGTTTAATAATAACAGAAACTCTCACTGGAAAAAAAAACTACCCATGACAAAATTAACTATGAACACGTCCACAATGTACTGGCCATATTCAGTAATTACGAATATATCTATTTTTCAGCTACATATACTTAAATAGAATGGACACCATTATTTTACATTGAGGGTCCCTGTTTTCCATTTTACATAGTGCTCGCTCGGTTTGAGTTCTTGAGCTGTTTATATTAAGTCCCATCAGCCGATCCTATGTAAACAAGAGGAACACTTTCTTCGTTCCTTACGTTTGATCGAGGGATTATGAGTAATATTTTCCATTTTATACTCCTTTTGAAACTTCGTATTTCGTTTTTCGTCGTTAATTTATTTTTTTAATTAAAATCTATTTTAATCGTCTTCCAATTTTCCCTTCTCATTCGTTATTTACTAATGTCTTTGATTTTTTCTTGCTGCTCACGAACGTTCTCCTTTTGAGAAAGTGCTGACCGAAAGGGTCCCCTCAAGGTAAAATAAGGAAAAGTCTTTGTCTATATATATATATATATATATATATATATATATATATATATGTGTGTGTGTGTGTGTGTGTGTGTGTGTGTGTGTGTGTGTGTGTGTGTGTGTGTGAAAAAAGGGGTGTAAGAGTTAATAATTTGTATCAATGTCTTAGTTATATTAGATATCATCTTCCGCTTTAAATTTAGACACCCCAACCTTACGCTGACTTGACCTCTTTGAATGTAACTGAGATATTGATACAAATTATTAACCCTTACGCCCCTTATTTTTTAAATAATTGCTCTAGCCGTTACCATAGTAACTTTAATTTTAATAAGAAATATGCTTATAAAAACTCCTAAATTTCAAGAATAAGTTATTCCAAAAACATTTCGCTTGAAGATGGAACAGAGCTTGGTACTTTAATTCAATTTAATTCAAATAATCATATTGAAGTTTTCGGCTCTTGTTTTGAAACATGAAAACTCTGGTAGCGATGGAATCATAATTTTAAATAAATAATTATATATATATATATATATATATATATATATATATGTGTGTGTGTGTGTGTGTGTGTGTGCAAATCAGTGTTATAAAATACTTACCGGAATCGTTTTCAATTTTGGTGCTGGGGGCGCTGATGCTGCCTGAGCCATTGACGGCATTTTCTTTTTCGTTGCTTGTTAGGGCTGCAGCCCACAGGGCATAGGCTTGTTTCTTTTTACACTCAGCCCTTGTGCGATTGATCCGTTCGTCGTCTCCGCTGTCAGTGTCGTCATTGGCTTCGCTCCCAGTGCCTCCACTGTTTCCATTACGATCGCTCATTACATCTCCTTCTTTTGCCGTGACGGAGCCCGTCAATACGGACTCTGTGAAGAATAGCCGCACCTCTACGACGGTAGTGTTCCCGTCACCAAAGCCTCCATCTCCTCCGCTAATACTGTTATTGACAATTCGTTCGATCTTGTGCAAGACATAGCAAGACCGACCGTGCGGCGTAAGCACATTTAATTGACCAAGCATTTCGATGATATTTGAATATATTTCTACGTGTTTGTCATCGTCTGAAGCCAGCCTGGAATGGTGGCCGGTTTTGCCAGTCTTTAGATCCGGAAATGGTCCAGGGCCGGAGTCGGAATTGTAGCGAGACAGAAATTCAGCAGTCAGGACCCTGGGCAAAGGCATCGCCAAACTGAAAAACAGCAGCCCTAGAGTGAAACTGGACGGTGGTACCATTGCTCTGCTGAGTAGTATGTCAAAATGAAGTTTCAGATCTGAAGAAGAATACAAAGAAAACAGTGTATTATAATGAGAATCATCATGATGATTATATATATATCTATATATATTGACGAGAAGAATATATATATATATAACACTGATATATTTACTTTCAACATAATTTATACTGTCACAATAAAAACTATGATAACACAATTACACACACACACACACACACACACACACACACACACACACACACACACACACACACATATATATATATATATATAATTATATATATATATATACATAATACATAAAAGGTTAATGGTTAGAGTTGAATCAGACTAGGAAACAGCAGTATTAAAAAGTGCTCAACACACGTGTGAAAAACCAAAAGAAAAATAACATGTAGAGCTTTTAACTTAAAAAAAAACAGGAGGTCAGTTGAATCCGCTACCCTGGTTTCAACCTTACGGTCTCCTCAGGCGATTTTTATCACATGACCTCTTAACGCTTTATTTTTTTTTAATAAAAACTAAAGAAAGCTACATTCATGTTTTCAAAGATAAACAAACGCATTAAGATGTGTGAAATAGAAAGGGAGGAGGAGGAGGATGTGAAGAAGAAGAAGAAGAAGAAGAAGAAGAAGAAGAAGAAGAAGAAGAAAAAGAAGAAGAAAAGCAAGTGTATTGTTAATGCATCGGTGGAGGGGGGGGTAATTACTTTTTTCCCCGCCTCATATGTACTTAAGAAAAATCAGTTTACCGTCTGATTTTTAAAGTTAAAAGCTCTACAAGTTCTATATATATATATATATATATATATATATATATATATATATATATATATATATATAAAAAAAACATCAATACAATAGTCTTTTATTTCTGTTTTAATAAAAAAAAGTTTCGATCTAGTCTTATACATTTTGCAGAAATTCATTTATATTTGACATACGCAAAATTTTAATTTGGAACCCTGTCTCAGAGCATTTTTTATTTTATTAAAAAGCTTTCTCGGGTGCACAGGCACGTAGGCGTAATATTAAAAAACAAACAAAAAAAAAACAGACACGAATTTCCACTAAAATAGTAATAAAAATGTCGGATTGAAAATAAATGCAGTAATTCTTTGGAAATTGGTTTGTTTACGAAATCGAGTCGATATGGGCTTTGAGAGAATCGGGACGTGAGGATTATGGATTATTTGATAGGGGTTAAAGAGAATCTTGCTGGTTGTGACCCGATCTTTGGCCGAGCGATATCAGGAGCACCTGATCAAACGGTGGCTTCACCTACAAAGAGGGACACAACTACATTTTATTTATTATGTTTTTTGGGTGCGTGGGTCGGTACACTAAATAAAGTTTAAAAAATATCCCCCCCCTAAAAAAGAAAAGAAAAGAAAAGAAAAGAAAAGAAAGAAGCGTTGTGCCTGTTTCAGATCCACTTTTTTCCGCTACGAGTACAGTCCATCCACCGGGGTTGAATAAGACCAACGGACTTAGGCTTGGTTGAAATAGGTTTATATCCAAATGAGGTAATTTTAGATTTTTTTGCTGCGTAAATGATATGCTCTGTTATAATAAATACAATGAGCACTATTTGTTGATTAGTTTTAATATTATATTAGCATCCACCTGGATCATATACTAACGAAACTAATACCTATACTATGTGTGTGTGTGTGCGTGCGCGCGCGCGTGCGCTTGTGTGTATAAGCACTGTGAACCTCAAATGGTGAGAACCCCTTTCATGCTTGAATACAATATTTGGCCTGAAGATTGCGTTAAATCATGAAACAGACTGTCACCATTCGTTGTTGAACACTCTATCCACTTTGCTTATAGTCACATTTCTACCTGAGAAATATAGCATAAAACTTAAAACTATATTTTATCATATATATATATATATATATATATACAGTATATATATATATATATACATCCAAAACTAAGGGACAAAATTTTAAAACCTAATATTTGTTAGAAATAACAACTGTGAAAAGCTGAAATTTTGACAACTGGTAGTCGTTATCATCCATAATAACATACTAAAATTTGAATCATTTGCAAATGAGTGAATTTGAGTCCCAAAATTCTGAAAAAAATGCACATGAAAAAAGAAGTATAGCAAAATCAAAACTGCAATCAAATTAGTAACATCTTTAAACTTATCTACCAGCCAAGCAACGTTTTTCAGCAGTTATCTTAAGAAGGAATTGACTTTAAGACACATTCACAATCCGGTATTTACAAATCCACTATCTATAGCTGTTACATTTAAAGAAGAAAAGATGAAAATACTACACTTAGAAAATTGCTCATTGCATTTTGATGGTAAACGAATTGATGACCAAGAATATGAAGTAATTCTTTTGAAGAATGAAAGAAGATAAGCATTAAATCTACCAAATTGTCAACAGTTGTTCTGGTGAATACAATTTATGGAAAAGAATGATTGTTGCGGACACTATGAATGTGAACACTGGAATCAGGAATGAGAGTGTTATTTAGTTACAAAGACTATTTGCTGAAAATAAATTGGAAGAAACATAATTGGAAGAACTGTTAGCATCATTTTCCTGGTGTTTCGCGTAGTAATGGATGACGAACTTGGAGGAAACAACACATCACCCAATATCGAATATCTGTTTATCCGTGAACTTCTAAATAACAGTTCAAGAAGAATTTCAAGAATGGTAAAGAAGAGATTACTGAAGAAGATATTACTAAAACAGGAGGATGTCGTGAGGATTTGAAATTTCTATTTAACTCGAGTTTTCCCCTTTTTCGAAGAAGCAAAAAGATTTCCTAAAGTGAATTTAAAAAGATACCTAACTCAAGTAATGAAAGATGGAATTCTTGAGCAATACTAACTCTTTTGGTATTTATTCTTCTATACCATTACATCGTGATAAAATTGAAAAATAAAGCTTCTAAAATATTTTAATTTTTTACCCTTATTGCGTATATGTTAAAATCGAATTTTCAGTGTAGGTGACCGTTTTCAAATTAAATCATTTTTCATTACTTTTTGAGCAAGAATTTAATCGATTTATGACACATAACTTAGTTTGCAAAAAAGTCATAAATCTAATATATATATATATATATATATATTAGATTTATGACTTTATATATATATATATATATATATATATATATATATATATATATATATATATATATATATGTTCTTGAGGACCTCTTTCCAGAAATTCTCAAAATAGATAAGCCAAAACGTCACTGAGAGGAGACCACCTATCGGCAAACTAAATTTTGTCTATAAAAATTGTTATCGAAAGTGAAAGAAATTGATTGGGGATTAAATGGAACATTTTTAGACTTAATGTGTAGTAATAGGTAGTTTTATTTTTGTTTTAATTTAGTGTGTTGTTAGTAAATTTAGACATTTCTTTACAAGAATATTTGGGTATAAAGATTTTATATCCAAACTAGTCATCTATTTGTTTTTGTTGTCTATGTTTTTTTAATTTATTTAGAAGATTGCCAGAGTTTTTTTTCTTTTTAGCAAGAAGCTAATTATACCAAGAAGTGGGATTAAAATTTTGTTTAGTTTACCGACTAGTTGATGGTCGGGGGCGCTACTTATTCCTGATATAATGGATCTCATCAAGATGTCTGGTTTATGTATTTTTGCTAATCCGTAAAGTGAGTGTTTTCGGGTGGTTTTGGATGAGTTTTAGCCAGGAATTGTCTTCATTTTTCGTTTTTAAATTTGTGTGTCTCTTTTATGACCTTATGTTCTAGTTTTTTTTTTGTATTCATTTTGTATGTGTTTCATTTTGTAGATAAATGTGTTTCTCCTTAATCCTAATTCTACTGCGTTTGCCGGAAAGCGTTATATGACTGTTTTGTTTGATATTTCTTTCAGGGCTGTTATATAACATTGTTTTTTTTGAGTGTGGATATAATTAGACCCTGGATGTATACTTTGTTGAAATCTTAGTCACTGTGTTGGTGGATTTTAATCATGTAATCCATAATGTCGTTTTTAAGCAATCCGGTGGCAAATTAAAGAAATTACACTTGTGTATCCGACGGTTTGAATTTGGATAAATTTGTCATTAAGTCGACTTTAGACCATTTGATTGTAGAAAACAACGTATTTATTTTAGTTTGTAAGTAACGGACTTGCTTATTGTTACTGTAACTGATCGAGTTTCTTAATTTCCACACCCGTTCGTGTTTATGAAGATCATTGCTTATTTTGCGTGCCTTATCAAAAAGTGTTGCCTTTTTTTCTACTAATTCATGTGCAGAGGATATTAAGAATTCGTGTGCATAGAGAGGAAATATATGGTAAGAGTTTTCGATTAGTTTATGTGAACATAGAGAAGTAATATTTTTTTTAATGCAATTTTAAGAATGTTTCTTTTTTTTTCCATAGGAATGTGCAGATATTAATAATTCTTTGTATTTTGTAGCTAAGTGTATGTGCAAGTTTTTGTTTTCCATGTGGACAATGTGTAAAAATTCCAAATAGAGTATGTCTGTAAAGAGACAATATGAATAAAAGCAGAAGGAAAACTTAGCTTAGCCAACTCGTTTCGTCCTCTGAGGGACTTTATCAAGGCGAGGATTTTATTTGTAACAAGTATTTTTATAAAACAGCAAAAATGTTATTGGTTTTTCGTTTTTGCGCTGGCATATAAATACGAGTGAAGGTAGGGCGGAGTAATCAAAGAGCCGAGTTCGAATTCCAGTCGAATCCATTACATTCACTTACGTGCTAATATCCTTGGGAGAGGTATGAATCCTATTCTCCCCCTTCCAGCTATGGGTAAATAGCAGAACAGACCGGGTTCTATAGCCTTGGATGGCAACTGATCTACCGCAGAAAGAAATGGCAACCTACTGCGGGGGAAAAAAACCTGCCTCATCAGTCATGCATCGAAATACCAAATCTGTCCGATTCTTTACAAGGATTTATTTTCAGAGTTATCCTCTTGGAATTTTCGCCCTATCATGACTAAAGATTCTACTTATTCCCATTATTTACGAATATTTGTACTCAGAATTCTCTTTCTCCTAGACGGGCTGCCAACCAAGGCAAAAAGACTACTGTCTGCCGTACTATTTAGCCTATAACTAAAATAAAATAGTTTCATGCCTTTTCCAAACAAGTGTGAAGTGTATTAAACCGATTTTGAACGGCAAACCTGACTGACTGACACTTGGGAAATGTATGAATCCTCTTCTTCTCCCCCAGCTATGGATAAATAGCAGGACAAACCGGGTTCTATAGCCTTGGATGGCAACTGATCTACCGCAGAAAGAAATGGAAACATACTGCGGGAAAAAATCTGCCTCGTCAGTCATGTATCGAAAGACACATGATCGCCTATGCGTGTATCACGCATGGCACATAAGTAACTGTAAATACTTATTACAAAATAAAATCCTCGCATTTGACTTGATAATGTCCCTCAGAGGACAAAACACGTTGGTTAAGATAAACTTTTGCTTACTTTATATATATATATATATATATATATATATATATATATATATATATATATATATATATATGAAGAAATATACCTAAAGGTGTGTTATATTTATGGGATAAAGTGCTCAATATCTGAGAGAGCGTGTGTAAATATAAAAGTGAACATAGAAGTCAACACTTAGAGGCGACAGTCTTTTTTGTGCTAGATGCAATCGTCAGACCTGACAGTTACATCTAGCATGAAACAGTATATATATATATATATATATATATATATATATATATATATATATATATATATAAAAACCTATATTTATAAATCTGCAACAAAATGAACGAAATGATCTCTCGAAACGGCTCCAGAAATGTATTGACAGAAAAGTTATAATTCTTTCATATATGAATGAAGACGATTAAGTAACAAACATGAATATATTAATATTTATTTATTTATTTATTTCCACTAGAATTTACGAAAGTGTGATTTTAAACGCGCTAAAAATATTCACGTCATAGTGTAGAAGTATTCTTAGCACGGAGGAGATTGTTCGTGCTGAAAATTCGGCACCACCCACCAAGCCTCGTTTTGAATCTGAATTGAATTGAAGACTTTGGAATAAAATGAAACTAGAATAATCAGTGAATACAATTTCGTATTGGGTTTCTTTTCGCTTTATCTGCCGTTCGAAGATATAGGTATTATTTTATTAGGTTGTTTCTCTCTCTCACACACACAAAGCAAGTATACATACAAACACAGACACATATATATGTATATCTATCTATCTATATATATATATATATAACCTTTTAATACTTTTTGATTGCTCTGTCTTTTATTGAGCTGAACTTTTGTTCTTAAATCGATGCTGTGTGAAAGCAAATTTTGTCTCTATTAGTTTTCATCTTATATTACTCGTTTATCTATGGACCACTATTCTCTTATAATTTAAAGTTTAAAATATATATATATATATATATATATATATATATATATATATGTAAACGATGAAAATATAGATTTAAAGCATGTTATATTTAGGGATGAAAGTGCTCAATGTCAGAGATAGACTATATACATATACACATATATGTATGTATGTATGCATGCATGTATGTGTATGTGTTATATTAGTAATTGATGACAGAAAATGGGTAAGCATATATCACAAATATATATTACCGTTTAATACTTAATCTGATTGTTCTGTCTTTTATTGAGCTGAACTTTTGTTCTTAAATCGATTCTGTGTGTAAGCAAAGCTTGTCGCTATTAGTTTTCATCTTATATTACTCGTTTATCTATGGAACACTATTCTCTTATAATTTAAAAGTTGAAACCACACACACACACACATATATATATATATATATATATATCTGTATATGTATATATATATATATGCATACAGATATATATAAGTTTAAACTTGTATATAATATACACGATGAAAATATAAGTTTAAACTCTCTCTCTCTATATATATATATATATATATACAGATATATATTATTTAAACTTATATATATATAATATACATATATAATATGAAAATATAGCTTTAAAAGCAGGTTATGTTTAGGAATGAAGGTGCTCAATATCAGAGATAGACTATATATATATATATATATATATATATATATATATATATGTATCTTTGCATGTATGTGTGTATTATATTACTAATAGATAACAGTAAAAACGGAAAGCAGTTAGGCTGATGAACGATAAACATGAAGTTGTGGAGAGCTATAATCGTCCTCAAGCTGAAAGTATATGCCAAATAATATGAAAAACACCAATATCTAGAATTCAGACCTAATTTGGCGATATCTGTCTCTGCTTGACTCGTCAATGTTCTTTCTTTCTTTCTTTCTTTCTTTCTTTCTTTCTTTCTTTCTTTCTTTCTTTCATTTGCCTGCCTGTCACAAGAGGGATTGCCTTAATAATGGGGAGTGTCATTTAGTAAATTAGTATGAACTCCATTAAAAGCTAATATCATCCTTCCTGGATTAACGACCATCAATCTGGAAATCATATTTAACAACAAATTTAAATAATTTTTATTTCGATATTGCAAATATAGAAACGCTGTTTTGGACTAAACCTTTTGATAAACCTGATTGAGAATTCATTATTAGCAACACACACACACACACACACACACACACACACACACACACACACACACACACACACACACACACATATATATATATATATCTGTATGTATGTATATATATATATACACGATGCAATGAGAACGAAAATAATATATAAATTCTAATGTTCACAGCATTAATTCAAAAGACGGCTCGATACCGATAGTAGAGCAATAATTATTTATTATATTTTGATCATATAGACAAAACAGTTTAGTCACTACACATATGCAACTTCGTTTCGGTGCATTTCAATTGCACCTCGACTGGTGAGAACCAAAAATGGTTGTAGTAAATAAACTGTTTTTGTCTATATGATAAAATTATTATATAAATATATATATATATATATATATATATATAAATTCCAGTCTCGATAGAGTCCAAAGGGTCTCCGTGTATTTGTGGATGGCAAAGAATATTTTCCATCCTTTCTCACAGATGAAACGTCATAAGCCGCTCACTAATCTGTCGCCACTTTCATGGAAAGTGCTCAGACGAGCTACATTTCTGAGTTCTACCAGTTCTAAGCTTAACCTCTAGAACTCGCCATGCTTGTAGCGATCAACCCACGTTTCCTTCGTATTCCATTGGTGAGAAATAAGTTCCACTCGAACAGCTTCTTTCCATGAACCACTTCCCTGTGGAACCAACTCCCAAGAGGATGTTTCTCGATCACTACATTCTTAACCAGTTCAAGTCTAAGATTAACCATTATTTTCCCCACATATGCGCATAGACTGTGCCTCTTACTCTGTAACCCTCTACCTCAAATGGCTCTCGGGTCTTGTAAAGGGTGAACCTCACTGTAACAAGTGATATTCACATACTTTTTTTTTTAAAGTATTTTCATCCCTAGCATGGTGGTAGTGCCACTAGCACGCAAGGGTTGACAGAGAGTGTGAGCAACAGTAAAGAGTCGTGATGGAGGAAAGGATAAAGAGAAGGATGGGGAATAGATAAAGGTATCTGGATATGTCGATTGAGATTACATTTGAATATTTGGAGATTATAGCTATCAAGGAAGCAAGTATGAGGAAGGGAGTTCCACGGACGAGAAGTGCGAGACATGAAGTAGAAGAGACGGTTATATCTAACCGTTTCAACAGTGAAAGGGTGGGACCGAAATGCCAACCTAGTAGCACCTTTAAATTCATATAGTTTGGGAACCAGCGAAAGTCGCTCGTCGGAGCAGTTACCGTGAAAATATTTGTAGAAAAGACAGAGAGAGGCGACGGCATGTCCTTTTATTACATAAAAAAGTGATGACCAAACTATACTTTGTACATTTTTTATTTATTTAGTGTGGGAGAATGGCAAAGTTGCTAGAAATTACAACATAAAAATAGACAAAAAATATACAAAGAATATCTTCCCCATCACTTTATTCCTCTATTAACCAGACTTGGTTCAAATGCTTGATGGAAGCGTGTAGTGTGCAGGGTCTATAAATAAACTCTAAATACATCGATTAGGTTCTGTTGAAAGTTCGTAACTGTCATTTCACAAGATTATTTAAATTCGACGCGCGTATTATGCGATTGATAAAAGTGTTTCATATGAAGTGGACAAAGATGAAAGGAAAACATTTGATAGTTCAAAAAAACTGCCGCCAATCAATAACTCCACCCATCTTTATCCACAAAACTGATAACAAAAAGAAAGCGTGTATTTTTTTTTGTATATAGAATTCATTACAACCACGTAGCTACGACATTTATAAAAGGCAGTTAAAAATGAAATCGATAGTGTTTTTTTTTTTAAAAGAAAAATCAATGAATTAATGTCTGTGCGTATCATATGACCAAAGAGGCTTTAAAGGAAAGTTGATAAAATATTAAAAATCTTGTGGTTTTACCGAAGAAAAGAAATCGATTACAAAAACGTGTGCGAACGGAGAAAGATGAATAGACAAATATGTAAAATCATTACACCTTTTTGTGGTTCATATTTGGATTTTATAAAAGCTTCTAAGCAGATTTCAATCGGAAATGGATTTGGAGTTTCTGTATATTGCATTTAAAATTGTCGTTCGAATTGTGTACATGAACTTTCAACACATTAATTGCAGTTTCTTGAAAACTTTCAACATTAGCAAACAACTAAAATAGATACCATGAAACTGGAAGAGAAAATAATGACATAATCAAGATGTTGACACTTCCACACTACTTCAAACAAAAGGTTAGGAAGGAAACCCTCTTCAGTACCGGAAAGAGTGATAACACTTACTAGACCTGAGAAAGCTATTTTCCTGAAAAATTCTTTCATGAGAAAGATTTGATAAATTTCGCCGGAAATTTCTGATCGCTCAATGAATACCGAATATTTTCTTATAAGGAAACGACTACCAATACCATGACCCTTTGTTTATATTTGAAATAAAAACATGTATAAATATGAATAGAATTAAGATCTCATTCATTTTTCTCTCTCTTCCCATTTAGTGAAGTGCCAAAAAATTAGAAACGGCTACATAATAACGCCTAGTTCCTATCATCACTGAAATAACGACAAGTACGCAACAGACAATGGAAAGATAATGAATCTGAGGAGGCAAAGTTTTCGTCAGTTGAAATAAAGTCTATTTCCCAAATGAGTCAATTTGGGATTTTTTGTATATATATATATATATATATATATATATATATATATATAATATTATGTATAATATGTGAAAATATTATATGTGGAAAATTATTGACAAAGGCTAGAATATGTAAAGCTTGGGATGACCCATGCCCTTTGTGCCTCCATGAAAAATTTGCACATTATTAAACTTCTAAATAATAATAATCTATTAAATAATAGACACGAGTTAACGGTTTTTGTGTAGGCATCATCAGATTTTTGGTTTGAATTACTAGATAAAAAATTTATATAACTTGTTTAACAAGTAGCCCAATCATCAGATTCATAGTAGGAATAATTAACTACAAACATGCATACAACATAACACACTTCATAATCCATAGCCTAAATTAGTAGTTTAAATACCTTACATATAAGATAACCCTTTATGAAGTCGTCAAAAAACAAACGTTACGAAAGTTTTTCTTTTTTATATGCACAATTCCCTTTCATAATAAAATAAAATAAAATAAATAAATAAATCTCCATAGACAAGCAAACTAGACGATGGCCAATACATCTTCCGTTTCATTTTTGACACCCCCACCTTTCCCCGACTTGACACCTTGAAAGTATCTCTATACCGCTACTTATTATAAACACCCTACACTCGCCTACCCAATTTAGACAATTCACCAGAGCTGTTACCATGGGGATTTTGATTTCAATTTTAAAACAAGTAAATTTCAGATATACGTTATTCCAACAAAAAATTTCGCTTGAAGATGGAACGGAGCCCATTTTACTTTCAACTCAATTTAATTTAAAGGATTATATTGAAGTTTTCGGCTCTTGTTTTGAAACATGAGACCTCTTATGTAGCGATTTGGAATCATATTTTAAATAAATAATTATATATATATATATATATATATATATATATATATATATATATATATATATTAGATAGCTAGATATGGATAGAGATAGATGTGGACAGACTGAGGTTGATATGAAAAGACTGGGTTAGTTAGTTAGATAGATAGATAGATAGATAGATACATGCGAACAGATTGCGAAGACAGAAAATAGATAGTTATAAACAGCGTGAGATAAATTAATCTATACAGAATGACAAACTGACAACTAGTTACAAACAGAATGATATACATATATCTATGTGTGTGTGTGTGTGTGTTTGGGACTTATGTTTAGAAGAAGAAACAGAATAATAAAATACAATAATCAAAGCCAACTACTGAATTAGAGGAATGAATTAGTGTTAAAATGTCTGTATAAAAACAAATTCAAATTTTCATAATACATGTTTAATTTAATTAGCAACTATATTTCCATAATTTTCACTCCACTCGAACTCTTCAAATGTCGAATGTATAAATAATTCTAGATTCCCTACTCTCTTTTAAATTTCACAGTTAAATTTTTATTTCTAACACGAACTCAATCTACAACAGGGTTGATAAGGCCTATTTTTTCATCTGACGAAATAGGTTTATTCTCCATAGGAGGTGATTTTGGATTTTATTGTTTATTATTTGCTCTGTAATAATAAATACATTGATCTTTTTTCCTGGATCAGTTTTAGTATTTTATATTACTAGCATCCACTTGGATTATTACTAACAGATTTTTGACTATATATATATATATATATATATATATATAGAGAGAGAGAGAGAGAGATAGATAGATAGATAGATAGATAGATAGACAGAATAAGATATATATATATATATATAAAGATAGAAAGATATTATCAGGGCATTATAGATACATATAAAAAAGATAGACATGAATGGGTGAGGTAGAAACATGAATAGACAGCTATAAATATCGATATGGATGGATGCGCCGATTAAATTATAATACATCGTACATTTCAATGAGAACTTGGAACTTGAATCTAATATTTAACATTACATTTTATTCCACTCCAATGGATTTGGTGTGAAATCGAATGCAAAGCCTATTCCGGTATTATGCGCTAGATAGACAGATAAACAAATGTGGGGCAAGGAGTAGAAATTAAAATTGTGCATATCTGATGGCCTATCGAATTTTTAAATTCCTATATATATATATATATATATATATATATATATATAATAAATATATTTAACACTTACATTATCTATCTCAGTCTTTTAATACACCTGTTGACATTTTTTTCACCCAAATTTTGTTGGGCAATGAGTACATTTTTGTGGGTTTTCTTTTCACGCTGAATCTGAAAATCAAGTTCATTTTGCCCCATCGCATCACGTTTTCTGAGTGCAGGTAATTTATATTTTGCTTAAGATAGGCCATAAATGTCTAATTCACAGGAATATGCTACGGCTTAAATATGCGAGGGACAGAGTTGAAACATTTTGTTTCATGTTAAAATGATTTATCATTCAAGAAATAGTATCTAAATAATTTTCAAAATGAATTCTAAGCTATTTCAGTTCAGATAAGCTGACATGAAAATGTTTGATTTTATGAGAGATACCTCACTGGAAAATGTTCTTGTGCCCTCAATGTTCTTAGCGTTTCTTCTCTACTTTTCATAGAAGAAGCTCTTTAGAAGTCATTCAAGAAAAGTGATTTTAGTTTTTATTAGTAGTTTTCACTTTAAGCCTGAAACCGTCATAAGATTTTATCATTTGAATTTACCTGGTATTGCAATGCAGTATCTGTACAACGGGTATTGGAACATCGATAAATGAGGGTGATTAGGGTGTGAGTGTATTTGAAACTAGCAAGATTCAAATTTTCTTTATCAGCGCTGAAAATAAACGCCAAACACCAGACAGGCGTAGCCAACTAAGCACTTTGCAGATGGGATGTTAACATGATGGCTGATTTCTACTGGAGCATCAAAAGAGATAAAAACCTTTTCAAAAGCACCGTAAAGTTTCCAAGAAGAGAAAATTTAAACTTTTGGATGGACAAAAATGAATGTATTTTTCATCCCTTTGTATCTTTGTTTTGATTCAAAAATTGATGACACATGTTTGTTTTAATTTAATTTTGTGTGAGATTTTTTTGAAAACTTTTTCTAAACTGAAAATGCATTCTTTAAGTTACTGGGATATTTTTTCTTTTATAAGTTATTCTATCCTGAAAACGTTTAAGGTTGGTTCTACTTGGCCCTGGCATATCACTAGTAAATGGGTATTTTGGACGAGTTTAAGAAATACAGAAATTATCTGTACCCAGGAAACGTGATGTGTTAGGAAAAATGGACTTGATTTACAGATTCAGCATGAAAGAATAGCCCAGAAAAATGTGTCCATTGCTCAACAACATTTGGGTCGACCAGTGAGATCTATCTATCTATCTATCTATCTATCTATCTATCTATCTATCTGCTCATACCTAATTTCTTTCTTTCTACTCATATCTATCTCTTTATATATATATATATATATATATATATATATATATATATATATATATATATATATACAAAAATGTTTTACCTGCAATAGGTCAATATGTCCAATCTACAAATGACAGGATCCACTAAACATTTCTCTCCCAGGGCCAAAATGTCTCAGCAAATATTTACTGCTAAGAAATAGATGAAATGTTCCGAAGACTGGGACATACGAAACCAGCATTAATCAATTGAATGAAACCAAGTTCATCACAACGTCATTTTTTGCTTAGATGTTGACTAAGAGGCCGAATATACCTAACTACGAAAGTTTGACCTACAGACTTCCTCTAAGATAGGAGGATCATTCATAGATTCTACAGTGTCATTTTTTGATCTAGGCGGCATCGCTGAACACTTTCTTGGGCTAAAGACCTGCTTCATGATGGTATACTGATCTTTACTAGTTTTTCTGTCTGAATTAGCTCGCCTTGTTTGCGGTTTAGTCAGACCACCAAGCGTCTTTCAGCTCACAATGCTTGCACTGAGCAATGAGCTTTACTTCTGATAAATGGCTTTCTAGTTGCTTTTGAGCTCTCGCTTTTTTGTAGCATGCGCTCTCGTATCTTGTTCATATCTGAGAGAATATCTTTAATCACTTACCGGTCTTTATCAAAGCAGTCACGACTTTTAACTGATACAAACCCCAATGTTTCTTTTATCGGAATATAGATTTGATCACCGTCTTCTCAGTTTGGGCCCCTGATCGGGAGATTGGTGCTTTTGAGGAACGTGGAACGGAACTCTCAATGGCTTTTCTTCCCAGACCCACTTTCATTTTAAAGTAAATAACGTATCCAGCAATATTGGGTTGATAGGATTTAATATATACTGATACCAAAACTTTCACGTGATAATCGTTGTTAGCCTTACTCAGTGTTGAGAACATCAGTGTCTTCATCAGTTGAAGAGATGGCTGACATGTCTTAATATATACAGATTCCAAAACCTTCAAGTGATAATTCTTATTAGCCTATTTGAGAACATATCCGGGCACTCTGATGTTCAGTTATAGCTGAAACTACTGCATCAACGCACCTACTGCATCAACGCACCTTTCCCTGACGAATATTGTTGGGTACATGGTTTACTTTAAAATGAAAGAAATAAACGAATAAATAATTAAATAAAAATTGAAAAAATACTTTTTTATGAAAATAATCAATAGTATTGAATATTACGATACTTTAAATGTGTCTAATATTTGACAAACTTTTTGATCATTGATATATTTTGTTGGATTAATTTCCGTAAGATTTTCACATCAGTCGCTTTTAAAATGGAGACATACGCGAACTTAGACATGTTGTGAAGGTTAGTAAGCTTGTCTAACTGAATAAACTACGTCTGAGTATTGAGTTCGACCCTCACTAGGCGCACAGGTCTTGCAGCTTTTACTACCTGTAAACCACGTTTAGTAAATCATTATAACCGTAAAAAATATATCTACAAATAAATGTTTGATCAAAGGTTTAACTTTTTTTTTAAACATTGTCACGTTATGAAGTTTTTCTTTTAGTAAATAACATGTTTGAAATTGTTTTGAGTCAGCGATTAGCATATATATTTCATACAGCATATTTAGATTTTATAGGAAAACTCGATCTATTAATAAGGATAAAGATAGAAAAGGAGTCGGTAATAAAACTGGAAGGGGACCTCAGACAAGAATGTGTCTTCAATTGAAGATATCAACATTAAACAAGTAGAGAAGTTTAAATATTTGGAGATCGAAATCCGAATACACTTTAATAGCAAAAGTGCCTTCCAAAAGCTAAGCAAAGTAAAAAGAAACAGGCCAATTTCGCGAGAAACAAGGAAAAGAGTGTAATATCAATCCTCTTATATGTTAGTGGCTACTGTACAGTTTTCTCACAGATGAAGAGAGGGAGGCAACAGAAATGTGATTCTACAAAAGGATGCTGAGAATTCTATGGATGGTGTAAGAAACAAGGAAGTATTAAAGAAAATGACAACAAAAAGAAAATTATACTCAGAATCTGGAAAAGAGATTTGAAATTTCTTGAAGATGTAAGTAATACAAAGAATAGGAAGTTGTGGAGGGTCATGTCCTGAAGAAGAAGAATTTAACAGAGCGTGGAGAATGTGACACCGAGATCCTAATACATTTTGTGAATAGTAAAAGATGCCTTCCACAAGCTAAGCGAAGTAAAAAGAAACGGTAATTTTGCTAGAAACAAGGAAAAGAGTGCAGAGCTGTTATGTAATACCAATCCTTTTATATGTTAGTGGCTACTGTACAATTTTCTCACAGATGAAGAAAGGGAGGCAACAGAAATGCCATCACTAGTGATCACTCTAAACCCCATGAGGTTGACTGGATATATCACCCAACTCTTTCCGAATCCTCTCCATCGTTCTCAGATTGGCATCCAAATATTCTGAAATGTCCCTATTGGAGCTTCCGGTGCGAATGCCAAGCAATACAGAATGCCGTTTCTAACTTTCTGACGAAGTGATTTGCGTCATGGTGCTCTTTTTCTCGCAGTGGCTCCCCAACTCATCCCACTATACTGTGCAGTCGATAAAAAGAATAAAACAACACGCATATACGAAATTAAAAATATGAAATGTCGACAATTTACCCATCGCACCCTATATGCCTTTTCCAGCATAGCTTCAATTCAGTGTACATTGAGAAAGAATATCAATATTGATGGAAGTTTCCAAGAACAAGATGATGATAGTATATGACCAAGGATTCTGTACCACCAAGTATAGCGTATACAGCACGATTGATTTATTTAGGTAGTTGGTGCTGTGAACATATTTGTTCTTTATTCTAATAGTTACGTTAGTCTGTAGTCTATTTTTTGTTTATCTTTTGGTCTAACCGATCTAGGTAGATGATATCCTGGACTGTTTCCAGGTTTGTCGTGCCAATGGAGATGGAAATGAGTGATACTTCTGTCGAGAGAGCGGTTGATGGAATTGGAGATTTTCATTGAAGCTCATTTCCAAAGCAATAAGAAACTGAAGCACAGTCAATGAACAAAAGCTCTTTGATCAGTTGAACCCTGTTCAGAGAATTGGCTTTGAGTTGCTTCATATTGAACAGATTGAAATTTTGACGTGTGGCTGGTGAAAAAATTGCCTTCGTCATCCGTTTCCTCTTTAAGAGAAATCATAGCAATGCATGGCGCTGATTAAAATAACTTAATCCAGAGTTATCGCTTTTTTTGCGTCGAGAGTTAGAGTTACGTGACAAGTGCACTTATCAGGACTCGTTAAAGTTAAGCTAGATGAAAACAATATTAACCTTTGTATAAAATATTTAATGTAAGAAATATTTCATTAACGGCTGGAAAAACGGAAACCTTATCCTCTGGTTTCTATTGCATTATGGAGATATTCGACTAATGAAGTATCAAAAATCAAAAGTGCTTTATGTTTTTTTTAATGTGTTTATTGCTTTTTAATATGGATTATTATTGGGTATTGTACAGGTAACGAATCTCTCTGTACATTTTCCCATTATACCTTTCTTAATGTATTCATATCTATTAATCTGTTTATGCATCTTACTCTTTTCATATCTACCTTAGTCTATTCATATCTATATTTCTTATTTTTTAATCAATTCGCCCCAAGCAAGGCGATAAAGCATCTAAGATTAAAGAGGCTATTGGGAGTAAAAGAAGATTCGGAAACACAATCCTAAACAGGGAAAAAGGAAATAAACATCTATTCCTGTTCAAAAGAGAGGAGAGGAGCGTGAACCAGACGAAAGGCGAATCTATTCATATTGAAGAAAAAATGTCAATAAACATTCAGACGGAGACGTTAGAAGTATAGAGTTCAAGTAGACTTCAGAAGGAACTGGAAACCCAATTTTAAACAAGTATCAAGGGAAAAAAACCTCTACTCCTGTTCAAAAAATATGGAGGAGTGTTAACTGGACGATAGACAAAGCTATCTACTCCTATTGAGGAAAAATAAATAAATAGTAAATAAAATTTCAGGGTTCAGTCGGAGTCGTTAGAAATAAAGAGTTGAAGTCGACTTTAGAAGGAACTAGAAAGTCAATCTTAAACAAGAAACAAGGGACAAACCTCTACTCCTGTTCAAAAGATCTAGTAGTAGCATACATCGTATAAACAAATCCTCTTATTGCGGAAAATAAACTGAAATCTTACTTATTATAAAACGCAGATTGTGTGTGTGTGTGTGTGTACGTTTATATATTGGATCGGATTTCCTACGTTTTTCAACCGATTTCAACAAAACTTCACAGGACTGCGTAAAATTACCTTGCAGTGGTTCTGACAGCGCCAAAAATTGGAAAAATAGTTTTTGCATGAAATCAATTTGAAAACATGATAAAACATGATTTTGTCGCCAGAATGAAAGGGGGACAACTCATATCAAGTTATACTTATTATAAAACCCAGTTGTTTGTGTGTGTGTGTGTGTGTGTTCGTTTATATATGGGATCGGATTTCCTACATTTTTCAACCGATTTCAATAAAACTTCACTTTTTTTTTGGCAGGTAGTGTTTCTTATTGTCTTGCACACTTTTTCTTTATTTTTACATTCAGAATGCTTTAAAAATTCCATTTACAAGACAATTGTTTATAATAAAATTCTATTCAATCAGTAGACTCATAACGATTGAAAACAATGTTTTTACTTGACTAATTCGTAAAAAAAAAACTAATTAAGACATGCGTGTCCGTCAACGTTAAACAATAATCTTTGTTAATTTTATTTTTCAGTCTTTATGATGGTCGATACTTGATCTATCTCTTACTGCTAGTAGTAAATAAATACAAAGGTTGGACGGAGAAAATAAAGATAACAGATAGAAGAAAAAAAATAGAATACAATAAAGTGAATGTCCAGAAAATGAGAGGATGGTGAAGCCCCCGGGTGTGGGATTAATTTCACATAGATGTATTTTGGTATGGAGCTTAGGAATCTGAGAGCGCATTGTCGACTATTAAGTCATAACTAAGTTTTAATAACTGCTATCAACTAAAATTCGTCAAAAAAACGTAGCGATGTCTATTTGACAAATTTGCCGTGAAATGACATTGGTTGAGAAATTCTAACTTCGTAAATAAAATACCAGCTTTTCAATGAGTTATATTTATATTTTGACTATCTCAATATAACTGAAGCTATGAAATTTATGTACTTATAAAATATTCCTTTAAAAAGAGATGTTCTGTTATTTTTTTTCGAATTGCTAAGAACGACCTTAATATTCATTTGAGTTAGGATTTTTCTTGTTGAATAATGAGTGGCATCCGTGTAGTATTGTTTCCATCAGTTATTTTAATGCCTATCTCGAGTCAGCTTGGTGGATGAATTTATTCATTTGAAATAATCTAAGCAGTTGGCAATTTGAAAATATTTTATGGGTTTAAATTATTGATACACTTTCTTTGAACCAATCGAAGAATGCATTTTCCATTATATTGGTGGAAAAGTCATAAAACCCTAAAGGAATTGTTACAGTTATATAAGTACAAGTAATATATGTAAGCGTATGACAGTTAAACTCTCTTTCAGCACCATTTTATTTTTGTTTGTAATTGGCTACACTGGGAAATTATATTCCCTGGCTGAAGAGAAGGAGATAAAAAATAAATAAAAAGAGTCACGTGTCATGAATGTCTAACACTTCTGTAGATGACAACAAGTAAAGTGTCCATTTGTTCAGAAAGACATGATACATTACAGACCGACGATGATGAAAGGAAACTTTTAATATATTTAAATCAATAACACGAAGTCAGGGACAAACACAGACAAGCAGGCAGCCAGACACAAAAAGAGCAGATCCACAAGGCTGCAACTTCCGTCGGCGGCTGAACGTTTTCATGACGTCTTATATATATATATATATATATATATATATGACATCTTATATATATATATATATATATATATATATATATATATATATATATGTCTGTATCTGTAACCTTGGAAACGTGAATTATGATTTTAGCTGTGTATTTAAAACCCAGTAATTTTAAAAGTTACTCCAAAATTCGCTTGAGGATGAAATGGAACTAATGTCTTTAATTTAATTACAAAATTAAATTCGTAGCTTTTTTAGCTTCCATTTGTGAAACAGGGTTAGAACTGTGTAGCGAAAAAACCATATTTTAAATAAATCAATTTATAATATATATATATATATATATATATATATATATATATATATATATAAAACTTTATATATATATATGTCATATATATATATATATATATATATATATATATATATCTATAAAGTAGTAATGGAGTAGTGGATAGCGGCTCGGATTGAGGAATCGTGGAGCCAAGTTCGTGCTAATACTCTTGGCAAAGGTATTAATCCCCCTCTTCTCCATCCACCTAGGGGAAATACGATGGCAACTAGTCTAGGAGAAGTACAATTCTAAATTCAAAACCTGTGGAGGGTCGTTTGGGGGGGGACCTTGTGGCACATAGTACCGCAGGTCTCTGTATTCGGCACTTCAAAATGTGCTTGGTTCTGCCACTATTATTGCCACTATGATCAAATCATGTGCTGCTTGGCTCTTATACGTATACATTTATATATACACTTTGAATATACGCTCTTTAGCGCTAGACGGCATCGTCAGTTATGTTCTGAATTGGGTCATTGAGCAGTTTCGGGTCTTTCAAACACCATACTCCCCTCACCAAGTCGACCCCCATCAGAGCTGATCAGTCTCTGATGCAGCCACCTCTAAAGTAACAGCCTGCAGACACTGATTATATAAGGCAAACCATATCCCTCTGTCACGCATTTGTTTGGAAGTTGACCAACAGCCAATCGCAATGCTGTGAGCTCTAAGTTGTTTACGGGGGGATTTTGACTTTTTCTTTTTTATGTGGATACTCGTCGGATATTACGTAAGGTAATGTCTTCCGTTTTTTTTGTTTTTTTTTTACTTTTTTTACATTTTTCAAGTTTCATCTCCCCAACTGATAATTACTGTTAGTAAAGAAAAAAAAATTAAAAAAAGATGCAACTTTAAAATAATTAGAAATTTACATTGTTTTTACGATTAAAATAAATAAATTACGACTTATGCAGCGTGTTAAAACGAAAATAGATATATAAATAAATGTCGTTTAAAACAAGTTCAACGAGTAAACTTAGAAAATTCGATTAAATCTGTTGATTAACGTGGTAAAATTAACGAGGGAGATTAACAAATAGAATGAAGTTTACAATTTTGATCGTTACTGGAAAAAAAAGGCGGAAATAGGGGTGAACAATGTTGCTAAGTAAGTCGTTTAATAAGAATTAGTCATAAAAAATATTAATTCACACATAGTCCCATAGTTGGTGACAGAAAAGGAAAAGGAGATAAAATGGAAGTCAAAAGACTTCTATTAAGCAATAAAGATCGAAAGTGAGTGTGTGTGTGTGTGGGGGGACAATAAAAAAAATTGACCCCTTTTGAACTTTACGATGTTGTGCCTTTATTCTCGATGCTAAAATATGCAATATACCCCTACCAACATTTGAGCAACAAGTAAGAAAAAGGAAAAAAGTAGATAATAAAAGATTATATATATATATATATATATATATATATATATATATATATATATATATATATATATATATAATGAACTATATCAGTTCTTTTTGGGACGGAGCCTTTTCATGATCGTAAGAAGGAATGTGCCATTACCCTACCGTCCTAGCCCAATACATGTTGGTAGGGACGGATGTGAGAGGCGTGGTCAATCATGACTCTTTTTGATCTCCAATGGGTATATGCGTGTAAGTGAATTAATTCGTCTGGCATTCGATTTCTCCTTCGGAGTCGTTATCCATTACACCACCTGACATGCAAACTTTCAACATTTGGTATTCCCAAGCGGACACTGACCAGGGTCTACGTTGTTAAACTTAAGTAATAGGACGGTATCCGGTGTTTCAACGTGATACGGACGTAAGCCTAAATCAGTTCCAGTTTAAAATAAAATTCAGATGCATTGCTTTCGTCTCTTGAAGACTGTAGCTCGTCTGAAGATCAAGCCAGTAAAATGTAATCAAGGTGCGGATTTTGTTTTATTGCTTTAGACTGTTTACTTGTTCCTTTCAGCCATCATTCCTGTCACCTCCCCAATCCTGAGGCGCACCTGCGTTTCTGTATTTGTTGATTAAATCGTTTTGGTAGGTGGAGAGGATGTCTAAGCCACAGTTGAGGAAGAGAAAGGAATATGTCTTAAAAAGCCAGATTTTAGCTAGCGGCCAAAGGATGGTTGTTCATGAATAAACCGCCAAATTATAGCATTGAAAAAAGAGGAAAAAAAATGGAAGTAGCCTTTTCTTGGGAGAAATGCAGCTCGTTGGAGAAGAACATGCAGAACGAAGCAAAAGGTATATTTTATTTCTCAAATATATTCTAGAAATGAAGGTTCTTTTTTTTTATATAGATAAACCTGTTAATAGCGGCAAAAAATAGATCACAATTGCGCCGACGTTTAGATCTCTTTAATTTGGAACTATGTCTTTCTTTCTTTCTTTGCTAATACATTTTTACATAATGCGCTCATCAACAACCTGCTTTATATCGATCTGAAAGGAGAGCAATAAATCCTGTTGCCATACGCTTTTTTTTTATCTCGAAGTTCGTTTTACAGTCAACATCAGCAGCAATCTTTCCTCATTTTCTTTCATCTGTTTGCTTGTGTACAGTTTCTTCTGTATAAATTTATGCACACACACACACACACACGTAGACATACACGTACACGTATATTTATATACGAGAGAGTAAAAGAGGGAAAGGAGAGGAATAGAGAAATGGAAAGAGGGAAAGGGAGGAAAAAAAACCTATTAATGTTTAAACAACAAATAGAAATAAATATCTTATCTCTAATCTGTATTTGTTCGTGTGTCGATGAATTTGTTTGCTGATCATTTTTTGTGGGTGAACGTCGATTAATGACGGACATTTGTGCATCCTTCCATTTAGGAGAGTGGTTTCATAACTTTTTTCTATGGGTCGCATTTTCAGAATAGAAATTTTCTCGCGCCTCACCAAATTTTATGTGATTAAAAGTACATTTAAAAATAAAAAAAAATAAAACAGAGTGTGGTTTAAAGGGAGACAACTGCGGAATCGAAGTAAGAACATTACCATTGATAACTCTCTCCTCCAGTTTACGAACATTAGCTACTATAATCTTAAGACTTGATATAATGCAAAATATCACAATAATAAAAACGGTCAATAACTATTTATACTGAGACACATGCATGCAATTACGGGTAATACATAATATTTCAAATCTTGAAGGCATATTTATTTTTATAGATATTAACTTTTTGAAACTGTTTCTAAACCTTTGGTTGTCTTTCAATCATTCCACTTTACCTGCTATCCCCTTCCGCCTCACCTGCTATTCTCTTCCGCTTCACCTGCTATCCTCTTCCGCCTCACCTGCTATCCTCTTCTACCTCACCTGCTATCCTATTCTGCCTCACCTGCTATCCACTTCCGCTTCACCTGCTATCCTATTCCGCTTTGACTGCTATCCCCTTCCGCCTCACCTGCTATCCTCTTCCGCTTTACCTGCTATCCCCTTCCGCCTCACCTGCTATCCTCTTCCGCCTCAATTGCTATCCTCTTCCGCTTCACTTGCTATCCTCTTCCGCTTTGCCTGCTATCCCCTTCCGCCTCACCTGCTATCCTCTTCCGCCTCAATTGCTATCCTCTTCCGCTTCACTTGCTATCCTCTTCCGCTTTACCTGCTATCCCCTTCCGCATCACCTGCTATCCTCTTCCGCCTCACCTGCTATCCTCTTCCGCTTCACTTGCTATCCTCTTCCGCTTTGCCTGCTATCCCTTCCGCCTCACCTGCTATCCTCTTCCGCCTCAATTGCTATCCTCTTCCGCCTTCACTTGCTATCCTCTTCCGCTTTGCCTGCTATCCACTTCCGCCCTCACCTGATATCCCCTTCCGCCTCACCTGCCATCCTCCTCCGCTTTACCTGCTATCCCCTTCCGCATCACCTGCTATCCTCTTTCGCTTCACCTGCTATCCTCTTCTGCTCCACCTGCTATCTTTTTCCGCCTCACCTATCCTCTTCTGCTTCACCCGCTATCCTCTTCTGCCTCACTTGCTATCCACTTCCGCCTCACCTGATATCCCCTTCCGCCTCACCTGCTATCCTCTTCCGCCTCACCTGCTATCCTCTTCCGCCTCACCTGCTATTCTCTTCCGCCTCACCTGCTATTCTCTTCCACCTCACGTGTTATTCTCTTCCGCTTCATTTATGAGCACTAGTTAGGACATCACTTCTGTTTTTCTTTTTTCTTTTTTCATTTCACCTCTATCAAGGCGATAAAGCCACTAAGACGCAAGTGACTGAGTGAGAAAGAAACTGAGAATTCGTACTGAGGAGAATGGACGGCAAAAATAAAAACATTCAAGTCGATAGAAGATAACGATTCACATTTACATTTTCGAAGATCATAGTTTGACAGGAAAGCAAGGAGCTGGAAGAGATTTCCATATGAGAGAATTGTAAAAGAACAGACTATTCCAATCGGACTTTCGTTGATGAAACATAGTTGCCAATCTAGTCCAACGCTTAATAAAGCTCCTTAAATAATTTCCATAAAAACATAGAAAAAGCACAGGGAAGGTATATTACAATGGTGGCCATTTTGTCTCTTTTCAATTCGTAAACTCGTTAGTTTATCTACTTCCTTGTTCAATTGGCAGTAAATCATGGTCGTTGCTTTTTTATCATTTTACGCCAGGCAAGGCAATAAAGCCACAAACACGAAACGAGTTAATGAGTGTTAGAGATTATAAAAAATTAGAAAAATAGCACTATTAAGGAGAGAGAACAATAAAAGAACAAAAATTAAGAAGACAGTAGATAACATTGCATTTAAATCTTTGAAGATCAAAATTAACTGGGTAGCAAGAAGCCAGAAATGTGATAGAAAAAAACTGTTAGCATAGAACCTACGGTTACATCAAGACATTTCAACAGTAAAATAATGAGATCCTGCTGCCAATCTCATACTTCGCTTAAATTCATAAGGCTTATGTACCACAGAGCAAAGTTCCTCAGAACAATTACCATGTAAGTATTTATAGAAAAGACCCAAGTAAACTACATTACGGCAGTGGATAAGTGACTGAAGGCAAGATGTCAGGTCAGGACGAATATTATTACAGATTCTCTAAATTTATAGCAAGTGCACTGGACAAGATGTGGCGGCAGATGGTAGACTGACCCAGTTTTTTTTTAACAGGAGTAGATTAGTATCTGTCTATATTACTGAGATGAGGTATTATGTACACTATTTTCATTATTCGGACTATTGTCCTCATCTTTGTCGCCATATTTATTACAACGTTTCGGCAGTTGTACACTCCGGCCTTCTTCAGGTGGTTGGAATGTCGAACTTAACCCTTTATTTCGCTCATTGGGGTAGACTGTTCTAGTTCCACGTGCCATGTTTAATGGATGTCAGTTATAAGTTATCTCCTGTTAATTTCCCTCTGAATGTTCTCCACTGCCTTAACCAGGTATTGAACTCACACTCTTTGGGTCCTGTCACTGGATCTAACTAACGCCTTTATCTACTGTGCCATGTGTCATTGAGGAGTAGATTATACACCTTGTTTCATGTTTAGGATTGGTTTTCTAAAGACTACATCGAATTTATACTTCTAACGTCATTGACTGAACTCTGAAATTTTATTCATTAATATTTTTTCTGTTCTCTCTCGATAGGAGTAGATAGGTTTACCTTTTCCCAGTTTCACAATCCTTCCCAGTCTTTTAAACAGGAGTAGTGGTCTCCGGTTCCTTCAAATGTCTTTCTCTTCACTCACACTAACCCCTTCCATTTTGGTGGCGTTATCGCCTTGATTGGGGTGAATTGATTAAAAAGAAAATATGTAAGATAGATTAGGGCGAGAAAAATTGTAATCAGCAAGAAAGCCATCAGCGTCTTTTATAAGTAAAAGCATTGTAAACGGCTTTAAAGTATATATGAAAAAATCCCAGTTCACATTTTTTTTTTCTGTTTAGTATTATTTTCATCTTGTTTACAAAAATACAAAAAATATTTGAGTCAGCATGAATTAAAATAGTTAATTATTAACATAAATGTGACTCTATAAACGCAAACATATTTATTGGGTTAAATTGGTTATTTTTCTTATTTTTATCGATTTAGAACAAATGATTAGGTGAGTGAAGACATTTTCATTGGTAATCATTAAAGGAATGCGTTTTGAATAAATGTCGATTGCTTTGGATTGACACGTCGGTGTTCGCTGAAGAGGCTCTGGTAATGTTTAGTTTAGTTTTTAGTTTTTCCTTCCGCTTGTGCTGGTAGGCGTCTTGAGGAGACATAGTCGTCTGTCAGTGGCAAGGCGAGTGGCCTGGAGGAGAGATATCTCGTTGGCTCAGAGAGTGTCTGCTACTGAGTCGCTCCAGTGTCTTCTTGGTCTGCTTCTTGATCTCCAGCCAGAGTACCTGAGGGTGTATGCTCATGGGGCTGGTTGGTTGATAGGCATACGAGGCATATTGCTCCTGCCAGATCTCTTCACTCGTATGCCTCATGGTCTCGTCTCGCCTGATCTTGTTCACTGCTTTTCTCCGGCATTACATCTCACAAGTGATCAGTTTCCTCTTAAGGGTTTTTGTTAGGGGCCATGTCTGGCATTGGTATGTCAGCGTTGATAGGAACATGGCGTTGATGAGATTTGCCTTGGTGCTCATGGAAATTCTAGGATGTTTTAGAAGAGGAGCAAGCTGGTAATTGACTGTGTTGGCTTTCTGACATCTGGTAATAACGGACATTATTCTATAGGCAGAAAACGCAAAGTGAAGTGCTTATGTATCACAGAATAAACACAGTACTAAGGAAGGCGTTATGGGCGCCTTGTTTTTGTATGCTGCCGTTGCAACGTTAACCAGTATAATCAATAGATGTTCCTTCTTTCAGCAGCGAATTCTATGAAAATGGCGACTCGATTAACCCGATCTATTTAAAGAATATTCTGAAGAAAAACGAAAGGTTTGCGAACGTTTTATTTGAAAGGCAATGACTGGCGGGCAGATCCATAAAAAGACATTACTTCAGAAATTTAAAAACAAATCTTTTTCTTTTGATAAAAAATAATCTTTCTTCTATTGCTGGCTATAATCACTTTTGTTAATGTTATAACTAAGAATATATTGATAGCCTTGGCAACCAACTCAAGAGAAGGAAAAATCTGAATTTCAAAGCAATGCAGAAGGTGAGGGAAAACCTTCTTTTTTTTAGCTGCCATGCCATGCGTGATGCACGCTTGGGCGATCATTTCTTTTTCGATTTATGATTTATTTGGAAGAAGATTTTTCGCAGTAGCTACTATTACTTTCTGCAGTTAACTCACTGCCAATCAAGGCTATAGGATCCAGACTAACCTGTTATTTAATCCATAGCTAGAGCAGAGACGATGGCTTCATACCTTTCACAAAGGTATTTGTATGTAAGTGAATGTAATGAAGTCGTCTGTAATTCGAACTCGACTTTCCGATTTCGCATTCCGAGCCATTGTTCATCATATCAGCAGCACATCCGCATCAGTTTAATTCCCTAGAAATCATGGAAATTCATAGATAAAAAAGAAAAGAGTGTCTGTGGAGATCCATCATCGCCTACATCCTGAAAACATTTAGTTCTTATATATATATATATATATATATATATATATATATATATATGTGTGTGTGTGTGTGTGTGTGTGTGTGTGTGTGTGAAAAGTGTATATAAATATAAATAAATATATATATGTATAACTATTTATATATTATATGCGCGGTACTTATTATTCTGACGATCGCTAAATCGTGAAACCCAGGGTCACAAACTCACATCTATCCAACCAAATATATATATATATATATATATATATATATATATATATATATATATATATATTTATATTTGCTCTACTCTGTAGTGAGCACTCTTTTAAGAATAGTAATTGTTGGTTATTGGAATTTATTCCGTATACACAATCATATACTTATATATATATATATATATATATATATATATACACTGGGTTTATCAAAATCATTTTACAAAGATTGAATTCAGGTTCCTCACGCCAAAATAGGGACAAAAGTACATATAAACATATTGCACAAGCCCTCCATTTTTTAGTTATTAAGTTTAAAGAGAGTTTATGGTAGATGGCGCTGTGTTGCCATAGAGACTAGGTTACATTTGTCAATTGTAGCTTGTCTGTCTTCAACGTTTTACCTGTAAAATAATGAAAAGTGTTCTTTTTAATATTGGCAGGATATTCATATCATTATCAGGCAGATATAATTTTTACATACGACCGTGCGAATCGTGATGAACACGAGGCTGCACGGATGTATCAGTTTGCGTTTCAAGGCCGGAAGCAGCCGAGTCAACCAACCTTTGCTGCTCACTGATCCTGTCTCAGCAAGGCGATGATAAACAATGATCGCACGGCACCACAAACTATGGCTCTTACGTCTTAGCGCGAAGAACACATTCGGAGACGATCTTAGTATCGGCACACGGCAAGTGGTTCTAGCATGTGGTACATCTCATAGTACCGCATGGAAGGTAATTCGAGAGTAGTTCCTGTATTCATATCATTTGAAACGTGCGCAAAGGACTTTCGCCTTCTGCTCACTCACCTCGGGTTTACATTTACCTACTGTTTATTGCACAACCCCCCTATCCATTGTTTGTCTCTACAGTCACATTTGAAAGAGATGGATGAAGAAACTTACACAACGAACATCTGTGAGCAAATCGGAATCCTCTTGGTAAAATACAGGCTAGTCACTAGCATCAGTTTACGATTAATGTGTGTGCGGGAATTTTAGGTGACTGTCTGGTAGGTCCATATGTTTTGCCAGCACGTTTTATAGGGGCTATCTACAGAACACACTTCCAGGCCTGTTAGAGGACGTACTCCTGCTAATACGAAGACGCATGAGGATTATGCATGATGGGACTCCGGCATATTTTGATCAAATTGTTCGCGATGCACTGGCTGCTATGTACCATGAAAGATGGATAGGTAAGGGGGGACCGGTTCCATGGCCAGCATGTTCTTCAGTCCTTTGGATTTTTATCTGTGGGGTCATCTAAAACAATTAGTTTATGCAGCAGACATTAATAATGTAGAGACGCTCCAGTAACGTGTCATGGGCGCCTGCGAAACCATTCGACATTGTGTGGAAGTAACTGAAAGGGTCCGCCAGTCAATGACCCGACGGGCGCATCCGTGTGTAGAATCAAAAAACGCACTTTCTTAAATTTAAAAAAAAATTCAACCTTAGCGTTGCGACTGCTTGCTCCAAAAGTTTTTATCCGTTAACAATAACACATTTCTAAAAGAATATATATATATATTTCGAGTCGCATTTCATTTTTCGTCTCTGTTCTTACCTGGATTTTACTAAAAACAAAATAATTTCCATGCCTAAGGATGACTGAATGTACAGTTGAAAGTACTTTCAGATTAAAAAAACAACAAAACAAAACCTTATACGGCTGGTTAAACTCTCTGCCTCCGGGCAAAGAGGATCCTCAAACGAGTCTATGTCAAAAGGCAGAGTCTCGTCTCGGGAAACAGCTGCCCGACCCAGTTTTATACGAGGTCTACGGGGAATTTTTGGCCTAGCCTACGGGCTCGGATACCCCACATTAAATTCGGTCTTGTGCCACATATGACCGCATGGGCGGTTGGTAGATATCCTGAAGTTGGAGATTCATTGTGGAATTCACTTGACTCACTTCTAGCAGTTGGCTAATTCTTCTACGCGCCGCTGGCGAATCTTATATGTGTTGTTCGTGTCCTAAGTATTATCGTTCATTACCAACCCCCGTGTGATTATTCTATTCAATAACTTTCCCTAGGTTACAACAATAAAATAAATAACCAGTTTATAATTGTGACATGCTAGTAACAAGATGATTTGACATGTAACAGTACAAATAGTAATTTGAGTCCTTACCTTAACCAAAGTGGATTAACAGCGACAGTTACTAATTCTCTTGGGATTAGTGGGATATGAATTAGTAAACCGTGCAGTTCTTCAGCGGAGGAAACACACACGAACATATACAGCGTTTTCTGTGAAAGTATAAGTAGTCTCAGATGGAATTCACACCCTGTTCGGCAATTCCGTTATCTGGATGGGCAACCGTTTCATCTTGATACACTCTGAGTTATAATGATAAGAATAAATACTTAAATGTGAATATAATACCATCTCCGTTATTAGTGGTAATATTTGTATGGGTACAAGCAATCATCTGATATACAACTGATAGGAATGAATATCCAACCAGGACTGATCTGCCTCGCATCCTGTTGGCGATAAAAATCATTTATACACTTGAGACGTCGTTGTCGTCGTCGTCGTCGTAGCACACATGTAATACGAACGTTATCAGATAAGGGCCGACATCTTTGTAATTTTTCTCCGTCTGTTTGTCGGAATATGCACATATGAAGGCCTGTGTTTCTGCTTGCATATGTTATTATCACTATAAGTGAACATGACTTGCTGCAGACATGAAAATATCGTCTGTCTATATTGTTTCACATACGTAGGTAGGGTATTCTGGTAAGTTCTCAGTCCAACCAAGAAGACTCACCCTCACAACAATGGAATCTGATGATGTATTATTTATTAAGATTTGGAAAGTTGGTTGGATCAAGAAATTTTCAGGAAGCCTTGTACTATTTTTTAAGGTTATTTAAAGCCAAAATCTATTTTTCCGATTTTAAGATTTTTTTTTTACGAGTCGTCCGAACATTGAATACTGCTTCCATATCTGGTCTGGTGCTCCGGCTATTCAAAACGAGTTTCTTGACAAAATCCAAAGAAGGATGTGTAATGTAATCGATCCTGACATATCATCTCGACTTCAGTCACTTTCTCACCAACGTAGCGTGGCTTCCCTCAGTCTTTTCTAGAAATATTTTAATGGCAACTGCTCTGACAAACTATTTTCCCTGGTGTCCCTACAATATGAATTTAAGCGTTCTACTAGATTGGCATTTAGGTCCCACCCTTTTACGGATGAATTAATTAAATGTAACCGCCACTTCTACCCCAACAGTTTCTTTTCTCGCACTTCCTACCTGTGGAACTCCCTTCAATTTCCCTGCTTCCCTGTTAACTACAATCTTCAAAAATT
Source organism: Acanthosepion pharaonis (assembly GCA_903632075.3). Classification (NCBI taxonomy): domain Eukaryota; kingdom Metazoa; phylum Mollusca; class Cephalopoda; order Sepiida; family Sepiidae; genus Acanthosepion; species Acanthosepion pharaonis. The sequence continues at coordinate 6,891,514 of CAHIKZ030004391.1, read as the reverse complement.
TCAATGAGACGTCAATCGCTATATTCTGTCTTCTTGAATCTCGTTCATCTTTTGATCTTTCTTCAATCCTCCATATTCCTAGTCATTTCTTTTACTTTAACTTTTACTTCCTGTACAAGCAGTATTTCCGCCTTGCTTGGTGTTATATGATTTAAAAAATATCACACTAACACCTTTTTGGAGATAATAATGATTTACAGATATAAGTTTTACTATTTAGCCCATAGTTAGGGGAGAAGAAATGGATTCATACCTTTCCCAAGAGTATTTGTGCGTAAGAGAACGTAACGGACGCGGCTGGAACTCGAACTCGGCTCTCCGATTTATAATTGCGAGATATTATACTATTACACCACTCGTACATTCAAGCTGTATGCGATCTGGGATCGCAAAGGAAATATTTGTTGCAGATTACTTCCACAACGCAGAGAATAAATCATTAAATTTAGACTCGAATATCGGGAGCAGAAAGAAATGCGGAAAATTCGATTCGCAGGTATTATCTCACAAATCACAATGCACGTAACCAGTTAGAAAAATAACTCATTCTCCGACAAACGCAGTAGCCAAAATACAAATTTTCGTCCCCGATTCGAAAACACCAATTGCTTTTATCTGCCGAGAATTTTTTCCCATTCGTCGACAACTGGGAGAAGACGCTCAATTTTTGCATATCAAAATACTTTTACAGCGACTCCTGCGACGGACTTGTTTTTTAATTGAAATATTCCATCTTCAGCATATCATGCGGAATACGGGCCCTTTTTTTTTTAGGTAATTTTTCTTTTTCGCCACATTTTTCCGTCGTAGGATACACGCGACTTGGTTTGACGAGGTAAGTCGCCGTTTTCTTTCGCTATACAAGCTTACAGAACCTGGTATTCCCAAGAGTACACCCATCTAGGAACTGGTCACGCTCGACGTTGCTTAACTTCAGTGATCGTTAAGACCACATATCAAACCATCTGTGCATGTATCCTGTGTTGTGAATGTGCATGTGTCAATTTCTGCTTTTACCTATTGCTGCTTTGCGTATATATGGAACAAACAAAAGTGTTTTTTTTTTTGCTTACTGATATTTCCTGTCAAAATCATTGACGCAATATTAAAATGGTCCAAGTACGTTTCTTGTAAAATGAGAATAAAATACTTTAAAACTAAAAATTCAGAATGAAAATGATTACTTGCATTATTTATATTATTCCGACTGTTATCCTCATCTTCATTTTCATATTCACAACGTTTCGGTTGTTGTACGCTCCGGCCTTCTTCAGGTGATTGGAATTTCGAACAAAACCCTTTATATTGTCTACAGGGGTAGATTGTTTTCGTTCCACGTAAAATAACTTAAACATACAGAAGAGGTATGACACGTGGAACTAGAATAATTAAGTATAAAATAACATATATATTGTCATCCACTGACAGACTGTTTAGTTGTATCACAGCTCTTCAATGCGGCAAGACGTCCGGTTGTCTCTAGCTAGGATCAAAACCCGGCTGAATAGGCAACAGTCGGAGATTCTAGCACTAAGCCGTCGGTGCACGGCAGGGATGAAGGTAAATTTTAGCGTATTTATTTTTAGATAAACACACAGTAACTGAGAGGACTCAGTTCGCTTTACTGAAGAGTCTTGCTATAATAGCCATAATAGTTCACTGTTTACAAACACACACACACACACACACACACACACACACACACACACACACACATATATGTTTTTTCGTTTATTGTATGCTATATATTTATTTTTTTAGATATTTCGTCATACTCACTACAGACTTATTTAATGATATCGTTTACTTTTGCAGTGTTTCTCCATTGAAATGTCTTTTGTTTCTTTCGTAAAATCTACCGTAGATAAAACAGGACATTATTTAGGAATAAAAATAAACCTTGGCCTTTCGGATTCATTTTATTTGTTAACATTATTTACATTATTTACTATTATTTATTATATCCTCATTGCCATATTCAAAACGTTTCAGTCGTTGTACGCCCGGTCTTCTTCAGGTGATTTGGATTTCGTACCAAACACTTTCTTTCGTCTACCGGGGTAAATTATTCTAGTTCTACGTGTCATACCTATTCCGGATGTCTCAGGTATTTTACGTGGAGCTAAAACAATCTACCCCGGTAGACGATATAAAGGGTTCTGTCCGAGATTCTAATCACCTGAAGAAGGCTGAAGCGTACAACGGCTGAAACGTTGTAAATATGGCAATGAAGATGAGGATAACAGTCTGAATAATGTAAATAATATAAGTAATCATAATACATCATCTCAGAGATATAGACAGATATACAGAGAGACATAGACATAAAGGCCGCAGCATACAATGGTCGAAACGTTGTGAATATAGCAATGAAGATGAGGATAACAGTCCGAATAATGTAAATAATGCAAGCAATTTTAATACCTCATCTCAGAGATATGGACAGATAAAAATGAGTAATAAGATTTTCTTTTTAAAATGGAGCCTAACTTAACAATAGTCTTTGTATCAGGATACTGTCTATGTCATTCTCATAGAAATCCGTTTATTTTTTCATTACAAAAATGGAAAAATATAGAAAAACGACTGTGCTTACTTTTAGAATCTCACCGACAAAATGTCTTGATTTCGTTTTATTTTAGTAATTTGTCTATCAGTTGCATTCATTAATATTAAAAATTCGCCATTTTTTTTTTGATTCCTGATTACTTTGCCATTTTTGGTCCAATTTTCCGTCGTAATTTTTCTCCTTTCAGTTTTTATATTTCAAGCGTTTCGCTTTATGCTTATGCCTAATCAGAAACTGACAATTCCACTGTCGAAGTAAATTAATTAAACAATTCCGAATTTAATAAATTTAATTTTCTATCTTTCCATATAATCAAAATGGATGTACAGGTAGCTTATCGATTATCGATTATCGTTGTGGAAAACAGAATCAATGAGTCGAGTTAAGATTCTCGCTGCATTCATTTTCGTGACAAATGGAAAAAGCAGGAACACATCTATTGTCTCCTCACCTATAAAAGAAGTCCCCACTTTGCTTTTAAACTAGCAAGTCTCAGCAGATATGTTAAAATTTATTACAATTACTACAGGAAAGGTTTACTGAACAAAAATAAATTGAATCATTAATCAAAAGATCAGCCCAGTCGATAATCTTATGTGCCATGTTCCTCATCATGGCTTCCTAAAAATTTTGCAACTCTAACCAATATTTGTCTTCTTGCTATCCCCCAGTCCTTGTTCTGCGATGATTACAAACTCATTAAGTAGGTTATTTCCTTATCTCCTGTTTTGTTTTCAATACGTCTTATGAATGACAAATTCACCAAACCTTCTCTCCTCACTATGTGTCCCATAAATTTCAACTGCCCCTTACTGAATCTAACTAAAATGTCTTTTTTCTTTTCATTTTTATCAAAACTTCCTCGTTATTCACATGTTCTATCTATGGAATTCTCTGGCTACTTTTGAAAACTGCATTTTCTCTTTATCGTCATGCATCAGCTGTAATATGGTGTCAGTTTATTTTAATTGATTATTATACCTTATTTTGAATATTTTAAATGATATACATTTTGTGTGTATATTTGATCTCGACCAGAGTGTCAAGGCGGGGGAGAAGTGCAGCGCCGTCAACTGTTTCATCTACCCATCAGTTCTTATTCTGAGAAAAAACAAATCTGGCGCGTGCCTGGCAAGCGACAGATTTGGAATTCCCTTCAGCAATTCTTACAAAGCAAAACCATGAAGAATGGCGGGAAAATGAAATAGCCAAAATATTAACACGATTTACGTTATTCGGACTATTGTCCTCATCTTTGTCGCCATATTTATTACAACGTTTCGGCCGTTGTACGCTCCGGCCTTCTTCAGGTGGTTGGAATGTCGAACTGAACCCTTTATTTCGCTCACTGGGGTATACTGTTCTAGTTCCACGTGCCATGTTTTATGGATGTCAGTTATCAGTTATCTCCTGTTAATTTCCCTCTTAATTCTGCCTTAACTAGTTATTGAACTCACACTGATAAGGCCGGAGCGTACAATGGCCGAAACGTTGTAATAAATATGGTGACAAAGATGAGGACAATAGTCCGAATAATGTAAATAGTGTACATAATACCTCACCTCAGAAATATAGACAGATACCAAAATATTGGAATTGTACGTCGGCAGTAATTCCAAGAATCAATGTGCAATTTACTTGGTTTATTCACCGAAAAACTGTACAATATTTACGACTGTTGATAACAGTAAATCGGTGTTATATCAGATGTGTCATGGACGATGTTCAGTCAGTTACAAGGCTTAATAGAATGTAGTGGCAGGTAAAAACATTGTGATTTCCTCATCAATTAGAAAATGCCTGGCTGCATTGACAATCCACATTTAGGTCTGAGCTTCAACATCAACATCAAATAGAGAAATGCTACAGTCACCAAGCAGATTATTTATGTTGTATCTGTCTATATTTCTGAGGTGAGGTATTATGTACACTTCTTCAGATGGTTGGAATGTCGAACTGAACTATTTATTTCGCTCACTGGGGTAGACTGATCTAGTTCCACGTGCCATGTTTTATGGGTGTCAGTTGTCAGTTATCTCCTGTTAATTCCCCAAGTTCTCCAAGTTCCCCACCGCCTTTACCAGGTATTGAACTCAAGAGATTTTGGGGGCCTAGCATATGTGCTGATTCCAATCAAATTTACGAATTTTCCAATGGTGTTCTTTGTCTATGATCTCAACCTGATTCCACAGAGGGTGGTAATTTCCCCTTTCTCTCGATATGCGATCAGTCACGCATGATTTTCCCCACTTCCCCTCGTGTTACAGCTTTCTGGTGTTCTTGAAGCCTTACCTTGAGGGGGGCGGCCTGTCTCTCCTTTATATTGCTTTCCGCAGCTGCACGGGATAGCGTACATACAGTCTTTAGTCATGTTCTCCTCTATGGGGGGGGTCTTACTCGTTGTAATGAATATGGCGACAAAGAGGAGGACAATAGTCCGAATAATGTAAATAGAGTATTTATTTAGTGTTGCAAATAAAGTTTGACACAAGGCTGAGCGCAAGGTAATATAATGTAGGAAAATTATATTATAAATGTGGGGAAAGACCTGTTTGACTTCATGATAACAATTCAAGTTTCTAGCCAGTGATCCTAGCTTGAATATTGGCCATCGGCGCTGGGGTTAAATAAACAACTACCTTAGCCACTAAACGGAACTATTTATACTAAAGTAAAAGAAAGTAGGAGAATTGTGTTGTTATATTCTTCAAGTGGGAAAAAACCTGTTTGATTATCACCATTGGAAATTCTGCTTGTTTTATCAGAATATCGACCAATGGGCACCGATGGTATATAAAAATAAGTCAGCCACCAATGATGACGATGATGATCATCATCATCCCCATGACCTGGTGATGTCGTAGGGTTGCTATGCAGCAGAGCACCTGACCAGCTCCCCCCACATCAGTATGCATTCATTCATGTGTAGCGTGTCTTGGGGCCCATTCCTGACTTGATGGATCGCCTTGATCACGGACACGTGACCGTTGATTCTATTGGGGGAACCCTTGCCATTGATTTTAGTCTTGGAAGCGATACCATGTCATGACTAACCTGCATACATACAGTAGTTCAGTTCCATGTGTAAATTTAACCTGCAGCCGGTTGACCCTCGCTGTAGTTACCGGTTGAATTTCCTCGGGGAACCACTACACATGTTGTCAAGTACACCGATTATTATTTTTTTTATCCCGGGTCACCACAGTAGAAGTGGTATTTCTTGGGCAAGATAACCTGACAGAGCCCAGCCCTCTCCAGGCCAGTTTTGAATTCAGAGTTTTTCGTTCTCCTAGACCGATTGCCAAGGTTATAGATCCCGGTCCGGCTATTTACTTATAGCTGGTGGAAGAAGAGGATTCATACCTTTCCCAAGGGTATTAGCACGTCAGTGAAATGTAATGGATCCGACTGGAATACGAACTCGGCTCTCCGATTCCTCAATCCGAGCCACTATCCATTACTCCACCGTTTCCCTAATTATTTACTAATCTTAATAGAGTTCGGCATAAGACCAGTCGGTGAAAGCGGAAAGTAAAACAGTTTTATTCTTCAAGTAGAAAAATCCTGATTGGCCTCATGATCAGCATTCTAAATTTAGATATTTTATCAACTTGAATATCAATAAATTGCGCCAGTGATAGACAACTACCTCAGCTAATGAGCATTTTTTACATTATTCTGACGACCAATTTAATTCCGCTCTTAACATTCCAACCAATTCTTAAAGATTCTTAAATCTCAACAAACAAAATTCAATAGTAATTACTCTCGCGACAAAAAGTTTTGTCAGTTTATATCACAAGTCTTTTCAGTCTTCAGTATTGACTTTTTAGTGTATAACTTTTGTCGATAAGGACGTGTTGTATTCTGAGACGAAAAATCTAGAAAAAGGTATAATTATAACGATATTGTCTTTGAGTATCAGTAAATCGATATAGGCATTGGCTCTTGTATTTTGTCATGTATTGCTTTCAGCTATGAACAATCTTGTCATTTTTTACCAACGAAAAATCCATTTCTTGTGACAAGCAAACACCTCTCCAGCCTGGTTCCACATAATCAAAGTTGTAATGTGTCTGTGTTTCAGCCCAGATATTGTTGGCCTGAATTGTCTGTTGTAGATATAGTGTAGAGGAGTAGGTGTCAAGTACTTTCGGAGCAATATAATCAAGCGACCATTTTTACAGCACCCATAATGTCTATCACTTGAAGGATTTAAAGGATTTTTTTTCTCATTAGTTTTATTTTAACTGAAATACATTTTTCTCTAATCAAGTGCTCACAGGACTTATTCAGCCTATATAGTGAGGGGATTTTGAGAGAATTAGAAGTCCTACCAGGATTTATTATGGGCGACCACAATCTTAACAGCATAAGATATGCAGATGACACAGCGTTGATAACAGACACAGAAAGAAAACTACAAAAGTTCCTACAGATGATGAAGGAAAGTGAGAAGAAAGGATTAAACATCAATTGAAAGAAGTTAGAATGCATGTTTGTTATCAAAAGGATAAGTCCAAAATGTGAATTCCAAATCGGAGATACCAAAATCAAACATGTTCAAAAATTTAATTATCTATCAAGTGTTTTACCAGAGGAGGGAATTTGTGACATTGAAATCCGAAGGCGCATTAGGATAACCAAAGATGCCTTCCAAAAGCTAAGCAAAGTATTAAGAAACAGAAAAACTGTGTTAGAAACAACGAAAAGAGTATTGAACTGTTACGTGATATCTGTCCTCTTATATGACAGTGAATTCTGGGCAATCTCCTTAAGGATGAAGAAGAGACTTAAAACAACAGAAATGTAATTCTAGAAAGGAATTCTGAGTATATCATAGACTGAGTATGTGAGCAAAGCTTTAGAGAAAATATAAAAAACGTAAACTTATACTTAACATCAGCTAGAGACAAATGACATTTCTAGGTAATGAGGAAAGAAGGCTTAGAAAATTTGATACTCACAGCCAATTTACTTCATTGAGCGACAATAGAAAAATGAGTTCAGCAGATATAGAAAAATAGAAAGGGATGTAAGACAAGGATATGTTTTCTCACCGGACTTATTCAACCTATACAGTGAGACGATTCTGAGAGAATTCGAAGTCCTACTAGGATTCATTATTGGCGACCACAGTCTTAACAACATAAGACATGAAGATGACTGAGCGAGAAAAAAATGATTAAAAATCAATTGCAAAGAAGACAGAATGCATGGATGTCAGTTAATGGAACAGTCCAACGTACAAATTACATTTTGAGATTCCAAAATCAAGTACAATAATTTAAATATCTAGGAAGTGTTTTAATACAGGGCGGAAAGTGTGATGCTGAAATCCAAAGGCGAATTGGATTAGAGAAAGATGCCTTCCAAAAGCTAAGTAGAGTATTAAGAAATAGCAAATGTTAGTTAGAAACAAAGAGAATAGTACTGAACTGTTAATTAAGATCAGTACTTCTGTATGACAGTGAATACTGGACAATTTTCTCACAAATGAAGAAGATAATCGACACAATCGAAATGTGGTTCTACAGAAGGATATTGAGAATAAAATGGATCTAACATCACGGACCCTGTGAGCAAAGATGAAGTTTTAGAGAAAATGGAAACAAAGAGGACAGTTATATTTAATAACAGAAAGACAAATTTAAACTTTATAGGGCACATAATGATGAAAGAAGGTTTGGCGAATTTAATATTCACAGAACGTATTGAAGACAAGAGGGAGGGAGGAAAAGAGCGCATCACATAGTGAGCTTAAGTAAATGGATGACACAACAGGGTTTAGGAGAGATAAACATATTTTATTACGAGATACAAAGGAGATTGTGGAGAGACATGATCAGTAACGTCCTAAAGAGACACTGCATATAGAGGTTTCGCCATTCAGCAATATTATATTAATGGAATTCTTGTGGTAAGGGGAAATATGTTTGGGTAACATTAGTGTTGTAAGGGAATATCCCACACTCCCTATCGCCTATGTGGACTGACTATATCAGTAGGTATATATAGTGAGCACAGGATATACCTGGGGGATTGCTTCGGCAATTAGTTGGAAATTCGTCTCCAGGTAAGCTAGTCGAACTCTCTGCCTTTGGGCAGAGAGGAACCCATACGAGGCTATGTAGAAGGGCAGAGTCTCGTCTGGGGTGGTAGACAGCTACCCGACCCGGTTTTTTACGGGGTCTACGGGGGATTTTTGTCCGAGCCTACGGGATCGGTTTTACCCCGCTTTAAATAACGGCCTTGTGCCACACCCTACCTCGCGTGGGTGGGTGTGAGGTAAATAACCTTGCTTCGGCAATTAGTTGGAGACTCGTCTCCAGCTGTGCTGGTCGAACTCTCTCCCTTCGGGCAGAAAGGAACCTAGACGAAGCTATGCCAAAGGGCAGACTCTCGTCTCAGGTGGTAGACAGCTACCCGACCCCGTGTATACGGGGTCTACGGGTAATTGTTGCCCGTCTCGGTATTGATCCCGCATTAGAAAAGACCTTGTGACATATCCTGCCACGCTGGGTGGGGTGTAAGATAAATTACCTTGCTTCGGCAAGATTAGTCTCCAGCTGTCCTGTTCGAACTCTCTGCCTTCGGGCAGAGAGGAACCAAGACGAGGCTATGCCGGAGAGCAGTCTCCGCTGGAGTGGTAGACAGCTACCCGACCTCCGTGAATATGGAGTCTAAGGGGAATTTTGCCCGAGCCTACAAAGCTCGGTTTTGCCCCGCATTAAAAAAAGGCCTTGTGCCACATCCTACCTCGCGGGGAAGTAAGGTTAATATCCTTGATTCGGGAATTACTAGCCTACCACCCGATTCCTATTTACAATAAAACTCTCTTCTTCATCTACGCGCTTGTTGCTGTTCCTTCGCTCGAGTATTGCCTTTGTCTGTTTGTAACCTCTTTAAGGATACAACAATTAGGATTGTCAGTATATGTTCACGTCATTTATGTTAACAAAGCGTCTCCGAACAGAAAATTATGTTTTTTTGGCATAAAGCACATTGGAGCTATGTTGAGATATATACAGAAAGGCTGGATATATATATATTAAGTGGATGCTAATGTATTTTTATCAAAAAAAAAAAACCTTCTTCGGTTTGACCAAACAACTTTCAATTCTTTCTTCAGTGTAAGCAATCGAATCACCTGAGTAGAGAGATAAGCGATATACTTTCATTTGTGAGAATTACCTTGTGAATTGGCCAGTTTGGTAAATTAGCAAGAGTTTTGTTATTTGTGTGCTGGTAGTGCAACGATTAGCGACCCAGAAACGGAAATCAGTGGGCTGAGTTCGAACTGCTCCAGAGTTCGTCACTTTCGCACAAACACCCTTGGGAAAGGTATGGATCCATCTCTTCTTTCAACCCACTATGCTTTTAATGCCAGTTCTGACTGGGCACGCTCACCGTTCTTGGAAACCATTCTGAATTAAAAGACATGGGCTCCATCAGCCTATATTGTCCTAGATACAACCACTTCTGCTATGGCTTCACTACATATGGTGATCCCATGGCCTCATTGAATTCGAGTGATAATTTTATGATGGTATGTTTTTTTTTTCTGATTTTCATATGGACGACACAGATCAAAAAGTTTGATGCGGTTGAAACGGTTTGATATCAAACATAAAACATACAAAAAATATGTTCAGTTCTCCAAGCAGAATTTATATTGATCTGTGGAACGTTTTTGTGCGGTTAATATTCTAGAATATTGCAAAGCGTAAATAAATTTAGCTTATTGTATTTAGTTAAGCTGGTCTGACGCTTCAGTAAAAACAAAATGGAACTTTGAAAGGAAACTCACAAGACGTACGCAAAAGAAAAAAAAATAGGTTTAAATGAATAATAACAATGTTTAATTATCGGAGATTACAATGCAAAGATGGGATACTTGACAAACAGCTGGAGATGAAGGCATCAAGAAAAGGTTTTCTGTAAATTTGGATAAATATTAAACGAGATTTTGGAAATGTAATGATAACAATATAATAAAATCGTGATGAAAATTATAAAGAGAAAACACTTGTTGGGGAACTTAGCGCAATAAAACAGTATTGCGTCGGATAAGATAAGGGTTATCAAGTCGTAATAAAATATCAAAGCAATAATGATTTAAGCAAATAAGAGGACGATAGGGGGGTGCGTTAAAATAGAAAAAAAGAGTGAAAAATAAAAGTAACTGAATCAAGTATGGGTTTTTTTCTTTGCTCTGCTTTTATAAACTGAATTGCATAATAACGTCAAGCTCCCCCCTCCCCTTTGTCCAAAAAGCGACGGTTATGAGGTGTGGCATGGTGTCCAACAGTTGCTGGAATCATTGTGTCGGAAAGATCAATCAACATATAGACTATATACCAAAACAGATTAAAGACATTCGAACAGAAATCGGAATATATTAAAAAGATTATTCTCCTTTCAAAATGTCTTTTGTCTCGTATTTTATTTTTACTTATTACTTTAGTTTTGACTGTTTTTCTTTTTTAGGATTGTCATTGATTCTTACTGTGAAGCCTTTCCGTAAACATTCACTAAAGTTCCATCGTTAATATCTGTAATAAAGAGTAATAATAATAATAATAATATAGAATAGTTATATCTTATCGGTAACACTTACACTTTGACAATAGACTAATTTTAATTTTCAAGGCTCAATATATAGAGTAGGTACCTCCATTAGGTCGCGTAAAAAAGCAGATGAAAAAAGCCCTATAACTCAACGAAAACAAAGTTTTGTCACCAAAATTTTTTTATTAATTGAAAGTTAAAGCATTAAATTTATTATTTACAGTAAGTAAAATATTCTGGTCTATTTCAGATAGAAATTATATAGATTTGAATGTCAAGTACATGCTCGTTTTTTTTTTTTTTAGTTTTTTTAAAAGTGGCCATTTTCTTAAATTTTAAGAAATTTGTAAACAAAAAATTTTTCGATTTTAAACTTCCTAAAATAAATTATATATTTTTGACACGTTATTTTAGTAAAATAAGAAAATTTACAGTTAAATTAATCTGATTTGAAACAAACATTACTTACTTATAGCATAAAAAAATTGTATCCAAACATTTCTTAACGATGTGTCTGAATTTTTTCATGTCTTTATTCACGTTATCAATGTAATCGGAATGTTACGAGGTGATGACAGCTACTATGGATGATCAAAATTGACATAATTTTACGAAGTAAGAGAACGCGTTTTCTTTTTTGGTTTTTAACTAGTAATTTTTAGATATTAACATTTATTCAGCAATTATGCAATATTTATTTTTTATTTAATACTTTTTTTTTAGTCTGGATTTCGTTTCTTAGGTTCTTAATCTTCTTATCTTATTTAAAAACTTACTAACTTAAACAAAAAATTACTTCAATGAAATATGACCCAAACTAAAATAAATACCTAAAATAAAAATATTTAGTAAAAAAGTAATTCACAAAAATTAAAACTAACTTAGAAATTTTGAAAGGACTTTTTGTAAACACCTTAACGATGTGAAACAAAACTGGATATTGAAGGGAAATAATTTCAGTGCCTCAGACGACAATCAGATCACGTGATCTTTTTAAGGATTATGTCATGTATAGATTCCCGATAGATAGAAATTGGTAACGTTTTTTCAGTAAAAATTCTTTTTAAAATTCTTTTTAAAATACAAACGAGTGTTATGAGCTTTACAAATTTCGACGCGAATGTACTCTTCACTTAGCCATATCACCAAATTGTAAGTATAAAAGCAAGGAAGAATTTTAAACGATTTTTGAAGTACTAATAATTTAATATTATATAAATAAATAAAATTTTTAAAAAATGAAAAAAATTCTTGTAAAAATACATTATTCATCGAAAAAATTTATTTCTTCAGACAATAATGTCCTTAATATAACGTATTTACAAAAGCAAGTAAAAGCTTTTCTAATTAAATAATGTCATAGTTTTTGCATTTTTTTTTTACAATTCAGGGCAGATTTTTTCTGAAACTGCTGTTTAAAAAAAGCTGATGATTTACTTTCTCTAAAGATTCCTGTTTTTAGCTAATAAAAAATCCCGATCTTAAAATTTTAATTTCTCGAAATTTCATGAAAATATGTAACGGGGTGGAAACATGTAAAAAAAAAAAATTTTTTTACCAAGATTTTCTAAAAAAAAAAAAAAAATTAAAAAAATAATTCCATTCATTTCTGAATATTTTATGAAAGTTTCATTAAAATTCGACAATTATTTGATTTTTGCAAGAATTTCCAAATCAACGCGTGTTTTCGCGGAAATAGCACAAAATAAAACAAGCCTTTTTTCTCTTTTTCAGCGCTGTCGTAAAAAAAACAAAACAATATTTTTAACCAACGTGGTAGAAAGGAGTAAAAAATTTCAAAAAATAATAAAAGAAAATACTTTGGTCTTTCCTCTTAATAACAACATAAACATTTTGATGACAAAACTTTATTTTCGTTGAGTTATTGGCGTTTTGTCATCGTGATATGCTGCTTTTTTACGCGACCTAATGGAGGTACCTAATATAGAGTATATATGAAAACAGATTTGTATGGAATTCAAGGTTTGAAGCTATTTGAACAAAACTAGGAATATATAAAAATATTTTTCTCCTTTCAAAATGTTTCTTGTCTTGAATTTCATCTGTACTTATTATTTTAGTTTTGATTGTTTATACATTTTGCAGCTAGTTTATTTTTGTTTTCAGAGAGAAAATCCGCAGAATGGTTTGGCTAAAACTTTTCGACGAATATTTTGGTTCTTGTAGTAATATTCCTGTGAGACTAACTAAGGTTGGATTAATAATTCACAGGCATGAGAAGTTCATTGCCTTTATCAACCTCGTGTCACATTGTGACGTATACAGCAATAAAGAATAGATTCTTTCAGGTTGTCTGTTAAAGGAATTTCATTAGACAAGAAATTGTTTTGATATGTAGAAAGTATTTGTTTGTTTGATATTCTCGGACTTCAAGTGAAAGTGTTTAATGAATTTAGTTTATTGTATTTTGTTATGCTGGTCTAACGCTTTACTTGAAAGAAAACTCACAAAATATAGACGAAAATAAACTTCGTAGGGTTTAGGTGAATAATAACAACGTTTTCAGATAACAAGGCTTATTTACTCGTAATAAAATATCAAAGTGATTTATACATTGAGTAAGTAAAATAACTTGGGCACGGAAGAATGTTTTGATGTTAATACCAATCTCCTTGTGAGATGTGCTAAGGTTGGAATATTAACCTCGACATGATACATTCATTCTTTATGTGAAACTCGTGCCACACATCGAGAAAAGGTTCGTCTAAAGTCAGATAAAAGTTAAACGTGTCTTTGGGGAATGTACTGATAACAATATATAAAGAACGTGATGAAAATTATAAAGAGAAAACTCTTGTATAGTAAAGTATTATGGTAGAACAGTAAATGGTATGTTAGTAGAAAAGTTAATTTTGTGATGCGCTGAAAAGTATTTGGTCGTATTACCAATCTCTCTTCGTTTATCTACTAAGGTTTGACGCTTCAGTAGAAAGAAAATAGAACGTTTGAAAGGAAACTTACAAGACGTAGGCAAAAGAAAAAGACGTAGGTTTAGATGTTTGATTATCGGAGATTACAATGCAAACATGGGATACTTGACAAATAGCTGGAGATGAAGGCATCAAGAAAACGTTTTCTGTAGATTTAGATAACAAATTCAATGAGATTTGGGGAATGTACTAATAACAATATAATAAAAACGTGATAAAAATTATAAAGAGAAAACTCTTGTAACGTATTATGGTAGAATAGTCAATGATATATTAGTAGAAATGTTAATCTTGTGATGCACTGAAAAGTATTCGGTGTTATTCCCAAGTCTCTTAGTATATCTACTAAGATTGCGATGGATACAACTGTTGTTAGTCCTTCATGTAGATCTTTTTTCTTTTTCTGAGATGTTAAACATGTAATGTTATACATGTAAATAACTCACTATAGCTATTGTATAGGATTAGATATGGGACAATGTGATAATTTGACAGAAATATAGGACATGCTTCAAAACCAACATATTAAGCTAAGAACCCGAGTCATGTTCTTAAAAAGCCTCATCCGATTATTTAAAACCATCTAAACTATCATCAATATACAACAGTTCTTTTTTTTTTTTTTCGTATCGGTGTTTAAAAATAGTCTCAAGCGAATAATTCGTCCAGGTCTTAAAATAACTCTCTTATATCAACTCATATAGGCTGACGCTCCAGAATCGCAAACAACGAATTTTACCAACTAAAAAGAACAGATCATTTGAAAAATTTCGACAGAAAAACAATAAACATGGATAACCCATATAACTAAAAGGGAAAATAATGATACCATCGGAATGTTGATCTTCTAAACTACCTTAAATAAAAAAAAAAACTCAGAAGGATACTTCAATCAATACATCATCATTTTCAATCAATACATCATCATTAATCCTGTTTGGTCAATTATTGCCGAATGTTCTTGTAAAAGGAATGTTTCCTTATAATGATAATATAAACATTCCTTATAAAGAATGTTTCCTATAATGATAACATAAACATTCCTTATAAGAAAACATTCCTTATAAGGATACATTCCTTATACAGAATGTTTCCTTATGCATAGTCGATTGAGAACTCCCCGCCCGACTGAGAAAAACTGGTGTTATGTAGCTCTCTCAGATCCAGATCCAGACCCACGCTGGCTATTGGCTAATATCTGCCCATATATAAATATGCAAATAGTCGGCGCCACCTACTGTAAATAGGTCGTCTATCAGTCATTGCGGAAGAGGACGCAACTCCCAGTGCTTACAGCACCACATACAACCCAGTCGAAGTCGTTTATCGGGCTGACCCGATTCTCTGTTACAATAAAGAGTTTGTACAAATAAATGGTAGAAGAGGCAGTAGGTTGGATAAGATTGTTAACACTTAGAAAGAATAGGAAATTGTAGAAAGTCATGACACCATGTTTTTAGAAAAGCAGTGTCAGCTATAATGTTTTGCTTACCGGAGCTCATTAAGTTGTAATTAGTCGAGATATGTAAAAGCATTTTAGTTTCTCGATGGAATCTGTGGGAAAGACCAGAATTGCATTTAACCCATGGACATATCAGCAGGCGTAACCACTTGGCAGTTTGACGGCTCAGTCCAAACCGGAACATGCTTTTTATGATATAATGAATCGCAGGAAGTAATGGAAAATTCTTTTTACTTAGAACGTGCTATGAACATAAAGACTAGGGATTCGTCTTAAGAAATTGCTGCGACCTCATCACCTCTTACATCTGGCCACCTAACTCCACAGACTGCAACCCCATTGATTATTATGTGTGGGGCTCAGTTGTGCAAGTGACTCCTTGTAACACCAAAGATGAACTGAAGGCAAGGATTATAGCTGCATTCAGAATTTGTTGGTGAAGGCCGCAGATTCAACACGGAGGCCTACATCAAGTGCTTTGAGGAGGTAGTACTGCCCTGGGTCAAGAGAGTGGCTGCTAGAAAACCCTATATCTGTTAAGATGAATCTTGACCATTCCTCACGAACAGGAGAACCCAGTCATGGATGCTAGACATTTTTTGCGATCACAGAACACCACTTACATCTGGCCATCTAACTCCCCAGACTACAAACTCCTTGATTATTATATATATATATATAAGGTGCGATGGTTTTCTAGTGTGGAGAGTTGGTCAAGCAACCAGCAGGATCAAATACATGATCCTGTGTAAAAGGTGGATAAACATTATTGTGTCTGCAATCATCTAGTAGAATTGGGTATACTAGCCGGTGTAGCGGAGTGCTTCTTAGCCTCAAGTCAATAGCCAGCATTCCTCTGATGTAATCAATGTGTTTATGACCAAGGGGTGCTTTCAAGTTGGCGGTCGTCGGCTGTGGTTTCACCTGGAGTGGCTAAGAGCTCCATGAGTTTACTTGTCTAAGACACGCTACGTATGAAATGAATGGCTTCAACAACGAACCATCCAATCGTCTTAAGTGCAATTTTTGGCTGTTTTATGCATATTTTCCTACCCTGTCTTGTGCATTCTTCGAGTTTGATTACAGAGTTGTCACCACCCTTGATATTGATAATTCTTTTCTCTCATTCCTTTTAATATAAAACCTATTTCAGGTAGAAAGTTTTACGCATCGGCGTCAGCTCTCCTCTTTTGTAGTATAGGTTTCTGTTCAAGTCAAAAGTGAAAATCACCCACGTATTTATTCTTTTAAGCTTTTCTGTTTTGTTACAGAGTTCTTTCCTTGATATTTTTATTGTTCTTCTGAAGTATTCTTCACTGAATTTTTCTTTCTGTTTGATAGCATCTTCTTCTAAAATATCCAGTTAGCTATTCTTCCTGATTTATTACTTCGCTTCTATCTGATCCTGGTTTTCCCAGAATTGCACATTTCTCAGTGACAAATTTCATTCCAAAGTCTTAGATGAAGATACTGATAGTCTGCGCGAAAGTTTCTATTTCCTTTCTGTTCATTGCCAAACATTTAAGGTCAGTCTTGTACGTGAAGTGATTCGCCTTTTCTCGCGACACTTTCAATCTGAAACCTTCGTAAACTTAATAAGTGATTTTTTATATTAAAAAAATTATAAAGCTATGGTTCTTTATATGGGGATTTTATATTTAAGAATTATAAATATATGGTTCTTCATATATGTTTCTTTACATTAAAAACATACATGTATGGTTATTTTATATATAGTTATTAAAAAACGTAAATATATGGTTTTCATATATAGTATTTTTTAAATTCAACGAACCATAAATATATGGTTTTCATATATAGTCATTTTTATATTCCACGAAACATAAATATATGGTTTTCATATAAAAGACCAATAAATGTATTTCTTTAGATATGGTTCTTTATATAAAAGTTGTTTATATGTGAATCTTTAAAGAGCAATAAATATATGGCTTTTCATATATAGTTATTTTTATATTCAAAGAACCATAAATATATGGTTTGTTATATTATTTGGTTATATTTTGACCACTGCATATACCGTCTTCTTCTTCTTCTACTACTACTACTAGTACTACTACTACTACTAATAATAATTATTATTTTGTAATTTCTCAAATTCTACCTCAGAAGTATCTGGTATCTTTTACCAGAAATCATGTGACAGCATGCCACTCAAATATCCCAGCATGAGTATTTGTGCAGATCTGGCTGGTTTCAATTTTATCTAATTTCTGTCTCTTCTAATCTAATCACAAGATTCTTCAGCACTGTTCGAAGTACTCCGATAATGATGGGTACATCTGAGAACTATATCCCGCACTTATTTCCAGTTTCCTACCAAGATCAACATAATTACCATGGTTTTCATTCTCTTTCAGTTTCACTCTATGATCTTCTGGGATAGCAAAATCCAATAACAGATTCTTTCTTGTTCGTTTCGCTTTCCTAGCTTGAGTTCCATGAGGCTCTCGGGCTTTAAAGTTTAAAATAATTTCATTTCCGACACCTTAGGACAGTTTCTAGTTTTTGCATATACCACTGATTTTCATGGTCAAATCCAGTTCGTTTGCATAGTTCTCACTGCATAATCGTTCCTACCCATTTATATTTATTTCCATATTTCTTCTTAATATGCAGAATTATTGACGGATCTATGAGTATTCATAGCGATGTTTACCATTCTGTTGTTTTTCTATCTCCGTCTTAATAAATATTCACCTTGGACCGCTATTAATTATGATTCTGTTCTATTTGTAACGGAGGGCATGATGATGGTATTGGCAAATCTTTTTTTTTGTGAAAATCTACAATAAGACCGACTAATATCAGAATATTCCTTATTTACATTTTCTGGTCAATAGGAATTCTTGTATAGAACGCCAACATTTAAACATAATTAAAACTAAAAGAGGATTAAAAAAAAAAAACATTAGAAGATCACAAGTCTGTTACCGGCATTTTACATTCGATAAAATTCGCATAAATACATTTATATTTTAATCCAATTACAATCCTAATTACAAAATAATTTCAGCCAATTTTAGCCATCTTTTGAGTCGAAGAATTCTTATAGTCACAATAGATTTCAATAATCAATTATCAGTGTGATTTCTTTGGTGGCATACATTATTCTCAACGTTCGCATCTTTATATTCTGATATTCTCTAATATTTTCAACGTTCGCATCTTTATATTCTGATATTCTCTGATATTCTCAACGTTCGCATCTTTATATTCTGATATTCTCTGATATTTTCAACGTTTGCATCTTTATATTCTGATATTCTCTGATATTCTCAACGTTTGCAACTTTATACTCTGATATTCTCAACGTTTGCAACTTTATACTCTGATATTCTCAACGTTTGCAACTTTATACTCTGATATTCTCTGATATTTTCAACGTTCGCATCTTTATACTCTGATATTCTCTGATATTCTCAACGTTCGCATATTCTGATATTCTCAACGTTCGCATCTTTATACTCTGATATTCTCTGATATTTTCAACGTTCGCATCTTTATACTCTGATATTCTCTGATATTTTCAACGTTCGCATCTTTATACTCTGATACTCTCTGATATTTTCAACGTTCGCATCTTTATACTCTGATATTCTCTGATATTTTCAACGTTCGCATCTTTATACTCTGATATTCTCTGATATTCTCAACGTTCGCATCTTTATACTCTGATACTCTCTGATATTCTCAACGTTCGCATCTTTATACTCTGATATTCTCAACGTTTGCAACTTTATACTCTGATATTCTCAACGTTCGCATCTTTATACTCTGATATTCTCTGATATTCTCAACGTTCGCATCTTTATACTCTGATATTCTCTGATATTCTCAACGTTCGCATCTTTATACTCTGATATTCTCTGATATTTTCAACGTTCGCATCTTTATACTCTGATATTCTCTGATATTTTCAACGTTCGCATCTTTATACTCTGATACTCTCTGATATTCTCAACGTTCGCATCTTTATACTCTGATATTCTCTGATATTTTCAACGTTCGCATCTTTATACTCTGATATTCTCTGATATTCTCAACGTTCGCATCTTTTATACTCTGATACTCTGATATTCTCAACGTTCGCATCTTTATACTCTGATATTCTCAACGTTTGCAACTTTTTCTACTCTGATATTCTCAACGTTCGCATCTTTATACTCTGATATTCTCTGATATTCTCAACGTTCGCATCTTTATACTCTGATATTCTCTGATATTCTCAACGTTCGCATCTTTATCCTATTTCAAAATCACGCTAAAGTAATACAATACAGCAGAAATGGTCGGTTCTGTTGACCTGAAATTAACCTGGCTCCTTCTACAATGCTTTATCATTACAAGAATCAGATAATAAGATACAACCAAAAATGAAATATTCTCAATCTGTTGATGCAAATATTTTACACTGATTTAAGCTGATTTATTTTCTGATCTTTTCGTCACATATGCAACGTTTCAAGTCTATCACCACTCAATCGCTATTTCTATGGCAAATGTTCAGAAGAGATCCATTCTTTAGTTCTACCGGTTCCAACTTTTACATCTTGGAGAGGCCACGGAGTTGAATTACCCCAATTTCCTCCAGATCTTAAATGTAATAAGTAAGTTACGTTTAAACAGCTTTTCCTGGAGAACTACTTTTGGAAGAGATCCTCGTGATGTTTTCCTGAAAACTATTTATTTTCAACGTTTGGTCAATCTTTATCTGTCCTCCTTGTCTTCATAACCTTCACTTCCCATTCTCACCGCTTTTCATTTAAATCACAAGCACCTCATCTATCATCAGAATTTCAACAGTGAATTATAGTATAAAAATATTCAATAAAAGTTGACGGTTAATTTATCATAGCATGAACTTTTGATTTTGTCTGCTTTAAATAAACTTGGCGACAGACCCGCCGTTGAACTTTGATATTCGGCAAATCATTTTCAGTATATTAACTTCTGCGACAGTCTTTTGCCTCTTAAATCCCATACAAGCGCACATGTACACACATAGATTAAAGATTAGCTACAATTCTCTTGTGTGCCTTTTGTGAATAAACGTTTCTTATATTTTCAATGAATTTTATACACAAGACAGCTTTTAAAACTGCCAAGTCAACACACTTCTGATGTAGTCGATGTAAATAAAATCTATAGTTTTTTTTTATCATAGCGTTATATTTTTTCTTTCAAATTCTGCGTCTAAGTATTCTCCAGTGACTTAACATTGCAAACAATTTCTAACCTTACTTTTCATAACATTTTCTTCAAGTATTCTCTGAGCTGCTATACTCAGACTATTTTGTCTGTAGCATCTTTCATTTGTATCAATAAATTTCATGTTTCTTTTTTTGATAGTTGGCAGCATTTCAGGTTGAGAATGTGCTGTGTGCTGACGAACTAATATTATGATTTATTTAGAAGAAATAGACAATAATTACTGAAAGGAAATTATTTCTAAAAGAGTGTATGAATTTAAGGAATTTTCCTAGATAGTCTCTGTAAGAAGAATGTTATGTGGCTAGACTTACTTCGTTGTTAAGTGAAAGAGTGAATGGATGTAGTGTTTAGACCAGCGTTTCTAAACCGCGCCATGAAAAGTTGACACCCCAAGTTAACAGGAGAGTATTTTATGAATTATTTTTATATTAAAAAAAAATCAATGTTTTTTAAAAGGGAAGAGATACCAAATACTTGGCTTTTAAGTCAAGTCTTTGTCATTTGATATTTTAAACTGGATGTTAAATTCCTTAATCTTAAAGATAGCATGGATAATCCTTTCCGTTTTGCGTTCTCCAATGTATAAGACATAAGACCAAACATGAAAAAAAAAAATACCGAATGGCATTAGGCCCAGGTTTCGAACAAGTACACTTAAATATACAATACCATATCTTAAAAATAAACGATCATTTCAGCAGACTTATTTATTAATCTCCAATTTTCAAATTCCATGATTAATTCGTCCATATTAAAATTTAAAGATTGAGAAGCTTCCTGGGTATGACGATAAACTACATCCGCGTCCTGGGTAAGACGATAAACAACATCCAACAGCAAGGCCTCTGATAATATGTTTTCGAAAAAATAATGTTGCCAGCTGTACATTTTTGAAAAATATTACCAGCTATACATTTTTTTTGAAAGAATAACGTTGCCGGCTGTACGTTTTTGAAAAATAATATTACGAGCTATACGTTTTTGGAAGAATAATATTACCAGCTCTACATTTTTGAAAAAAAATAATATTACCAGCTCTACATTTTTGAGGAAAAAAATATTAACAGAAATAGATTTTTGACAAAACAAAAATATTACCAAAAAGAAAAAAAATTAGTTGTCGGCATTAAATGACCCATTGAGGTTGATATGTCGTTAAACAAAACAAATCAATCCAAAACCAAAGATTGGGAAATACTTGTCTAAGTCATTTTGTTCTGCAAGCTGTCGAAAAAGACGACGAGTCTCTTGGGATGCATTGTTTTATTACGCCGAAAAAACTGGAAAAGTCAGCTGATAATAATAATTTTTTTTTAATGTACACACGTCTGGTCAGACTTGGTGTAGCGGCTTCTAACCCCTATTATTATTAGCCTTATTATTTCATAACTATCTTAACGCAAATTATATGTACCAATAAAATTATTACAATTAATAACAAATGTTTGGCTCTAGTTTGTCTTTTCTTGTAACTGTAAATGTTTTAGATGCAAAAATATAATTAGTTGCTGGGGTCATTGGAATCGTCGCTGATTCAAACTGCCTTTCCCCACGAACAGTTAGACAAAATTTACTATATGTTTGCTCGATATAATTTTTTAATATCAAATACAAACATTCAGATAAGGACCTTAAAAGCAACAAGAAAATATGATAATAATTGATTAATTATAATCGGATGGCGTTTCACATCATTAAAAAAAAACATTTAGCAGGGAAAAAAAAATCTGTAATTAAATTTCTTTTCTGATTATAAATCTTTTCTTTTTTTAAAACTTGATTTTAAATGCGAAAAGGAAGACATTCTGTTTGCTATTGAATAATTTTATACATTAATTAGCTGGTGTGTTTATTGAATGAAGTATGAAGAAGATGGCGTGGTGGTTGTTCGTTTGCCCATGGGAGATAACTCTTATGTGTACAGAAAAAGACCCCACAGATAAATGGACAAATCCGCGTGTGAATAGAAACGGGCACTGAATTAAATTTGCATATCTGCATAGATTTAATTTATAAGCTGATAAATATGAACCCCTTTCCATAAAACACAGCAAAAGAAAAAAAAAAAGGAAAAAACAATGGAAATCATCAAGAGCCATACATCTTAAAACAATTTTATCATTTTAACTAAAAAGTCATGTCTGGTACGAGGCTACACCAAAAAGGGATTATATGAGAATTGAAATCTCTATCAGTCTTATGAAATTGGCACAGGTTCGATCTTTCCTCGAAACTCATATCTAAATTTAGGTAAATATTTACTAATTTAAAGACCTAATTAAGAGTAGCACAAAATTTAGATCTACATATATTCTCATTGACCAATTAACGTAAAGAAGACAATTTTCCAAAAGATTTTTGCACTAAAAATCATAAAGAGCATTACCAAGTAACAAAAACGACTTGATTGCAAGATTGAATCTTTTTTTCAGAAATAAAAAAATGATTTCAACAAATAAGTCAAATTTTGCAATTAAGTGTGACGATAGGATTTAATTTCAGATAATTTAGGGAATAGTATATTTATGGTTAAAACTGCTCACTATCAGATATGGAGATTATGTAAATATAAAAGTGGACATTGATGTCAACAGTCTGTTTCATGCTTAAACGCAAACTTCAGGCCTGAGAATTGCGTTTAAGGATGAAACAAATTCAAACATATTTAATATATATATATATATATATATATATATATTGATTGATCGATTAAAATGCAAGAAACACATTATATTTATATGACGAGGAATACGTGAGGATAAAGTGAAGAAATAAAGGATTTTCAAAAAACGGCTCCACAAATTTAAGCAATTTTTTTATTATTGAGTATTAGTTTTCATTCAAATTGAAAGAAATCAATGTCAAATATTCTTTACGAAACAACTTCACACAAAAATATTTTTGTTTTTCTTTCTTGACAATACAACCGAATCAACAGCGTTTATATGAAAAAAAAGTAGAATCCGTCTACATGTGAAAATGTGTGTCACGTATTTACGTGGTTTTATGTATGCGTGCAAATTTCTAGTAGCAGTATCGCAGCAGTCATTTAACGATAGCTACATTATTAATAATGATAAAATCTTTATTGACAATAACTCTGTTCGTTTGTTTTTTTTGTGTTGCTAAGATTTTGTAATATAGTTTACACGAATAAATATGCGAAAATGTGAGTAATTAATTAAAGTTTGAGAATTTCAGCTTTTATAACTGGACGCACAACACTAGTGCAAGGTTCAGGGAAAAATTGCAAGAAAAAGCTAATTTCTGCGAACTAATACGAGCGCTTTTATAACCAAGAAATCAGCTCCTAGAAGACAATAAGTTAAATTTTATTAAACTCATAAGTTTATATATATATATTGATAATTTTCTGGAATGAGCCTTCAAAATTTTGTAACAGACAGCAAATATTAATTGAAATTGTCTACAGCGCGTTTGCGATAACGTCGCTGATTGGTTCATAAATACGAATATAGAAATTCAAATCTATTGCCTACAAAATGCACAAAAATCAGTAGACTTGTGTGTGAGTCGGTGTTGTACACAAAATGGGTTTCCAGAGACTGTACTTCAATCTGTTTATACAATTCCTTAACGGGTTACACACACACACACACACACACACACACGCACGCGCGTGCGCACACACACCTATATATATATATTATTTAAATTTTGTGTATTTAGGCAGCAAATTCTGTTTTAGGCAGCAAATTCTGTTTTAGGCATGTCTGATTAAATAACATTATTTTTAATAAAACCCGACCATGCGTATAATCTTCCGTGTATTGTAATTAAATGATGTTAGAAATGTGCTATAACTATGAAAATCGTTTTTATTTTCCATTTTTCAAGTACTTTCGATCTTCTTCCGAGATCATTTTCAGGAGTGTACGCAGTAATACAAATCTGTGTGTTGTTCACGAGTGTAAGTAGTAATACAAAACTGTTTTTTGATATTCATTATTTTATTTTTTGCTTTTAAATGCAACGGTTGACAGTCATGCTTAGCGTTCATTAGAACATGAAAAAATTATCCACGATGGAATTTTTTCTTCTGTGTTGTAATGTCATGGTCATTTATGCATTAAAGCGTAAAAACTGTTCTTTTTAAAAGACATTTCAGAACATTACTACAGTATTCGTAATTATTCCATTAACGTCGGCTTTAATTATATATATATATATATATATATATATATATATATATATATATATATATATATATATAGGTAACTACACTCGCCTCGAAAACCTTGGATTTCTTGATTTGCTAATGATCAAATCAATTTCGAAGGAAAAAAGGTTTTAAAAAAAAAGAAAGAGCTAGGAACATGAACGTCTGTCGAAAATAATCGTACAGCATACAGGTCCAAAGCCCAACGAAAAACACCCCGATACGAGTAATCAACTAACTAAAAAAGTGCTCAATACAAAAGTAGAGCAGACCTAGTCAATTTTGCAATATTTATAGAGCAAGGGTGTTCAGTATCAGAGTGGGTGAGTCTATAGATATAGAGATCAACACTGCATTCCATGCAATCTTTAGGCCACTGTCTACATGTATATAGTCTATCTATAGTGAAAGAGAGTGGATTATAGACGTACTAGGCTTAGCAATTATATACCACCCAGTGATGAACGAATTCACTAGAATAATAATGCTCCACGGGAGGAAATTGTTAGCCGTTATTCTATGAAGAAGCTGCTCCGATGGACAGGTACAACATTCAAACAAAACACACGCACAGAGTTAGAGAGAAAGAAAGAGGAAGAGAGAGAGAGAAAGAAAGAAAGAAAGAGAGAGTGAGAGAGAGGAGAAAAAGATCGTGACAGAGAGAGAAAGAAAGAGAGAGAGAGTGTGAGAGAGAGAAAGTAAAAGAGAGTGAGAGACAGTGTGAGAGCCTGAGAAAAGAGAAAGAGAGAGAGAGCATGAGAGAGAGATAGAGACAAAGAAAGAGAGAGTGAGAGAGATGGAGAAAGAGAGAGTGACAGAGAGAGAAAGAAAGAGAGAGTGTGTGAGAGAGAGAAAGTAAAAAAGAGCGAGAGACAGTGTGAGAGCCTGAGAAAAGAGAAAGAGAGAGAGCGCGAGAGAGAGAGAGAAAAAAGCGCGAGAGAGAGCGTGAGTGACAGAGACGGAGGAAGAGCGTGAGAGATAAAGAGAAAGAACGTGAGAGAGAGGGAGAGAGAGAAAGAGAGAGAGAGAGTGTGTGTGAGAGAGAGAAAGAGCGCGAGAGAGAAAGAGCGTGTGAGAGATAGAGAGCGTGAAAGAGAGAGGGAGAGTTGAAGAGAGAGAAAGAAAGAGAGAGTGTGATTTGTTCAAACTGAAACTGGTCTCTTCTACAGAAAGTTCTTTATTACTTGATTAACTGACCAAAGTTCCCGTAATGATTAGCAATGCCCATCCTCTTGAAATCTCCAACAGTCTTTCATGAAGCCATTTGCTGTCTGCTTGTTCCATAAACCTTACAACTTTTTATCCATTCATCAATTCTTCCCTAATGAGATCTGTCAGTCATTTGGCGTTAATCCACAGAGTCTCGTTTCCGACTGAATGGCAAATAATCCAGTGATATAAAAATACTTAGCCCTTATGAATAATTAATACCAAGGTCACGATCTCACCTAATCAATGGCGTTCATTTCTCTTACACATCTGCTGCACAGAATAAAGTCTGTGGTAAGCTGCCATTACTGGACGCTGGGAAAACACGCCATTGAACTCAGTAACTGGCTATGGTGCGATAACTTTCGACTCATTCCACAATCACACATCTATAAATGAGATTTGTGTGTTATTAAAAATCTAAATTTGGATACTTTTCTAAATCATTTAAATAATTCCTAATAATATCCTATGCTTATTGTTTTCTCATTATCTGTAGTTATAAACACACAGCACCCCCATATATATATATATATATATATATATATATATATATATATATATATATATATAGAGAGAGAGAGAGAGAGAGAGAGAGAGAGTCAGAGAGAGGGAGGTGCAGGCGCGGTGGAGTAATGGATAGCAGCTCTGATTTAAGTATCGGAGAGCCGAGTTCGAATCCATTGCATTCACTTACATGCTAATACGCTTGGGAAAGGTATGAATCCTCTTCTCCACCCAACGATGGGTAAATAGCAAGAGAGACTGGGTTCTATAGTCTTGGAGGGTAACTGGTCTTGAAGAAGGACAACTCTGAATTCAAAAACCTGCGGAGTTTCTTTTTGGGACCTTGTCGCACGTAGTGCCTCAGGTCTCTCTATATTCGGCTCTTCAAGGCCTTAACCACTATAATCAAATCATATGTGCAGTTGTCTGGCTGTCTGCTCCTAGGAATTGAGTTGCTTGACCCTCATACGTCGATAAATGACGGGAGAGTCCATCATATAGTTGTGGACATAATATATTGCATATTTTCTAAGGAAATTAAAATATTTGCAAGTACTTACTGAATTTATCATAAATAGTTGATTTCGTATCTAGTTTTGCACAATTCGTCAAATTTTTAGAAATTTCGATCTATTATATTAATAGTTGTAGATTTTTTTTCTAAAAATTGCTGCAGTCCAAAATTATTTGCACCCCCTTATAGAAATTATGAAATAATATTACTCTATGGCAATTGCAATGTTTTTTCTTCATTTGATATTTAATACAAACACCCTTGAAAAATTAAATAATATTGATCTGATTGTGTAGCATTTTAAAAGGTAACAAATAAGAACAATATGAGTGCCACATAGCACGATAACTCATTCATTATGTAACCATACGAAAGACATTTGAAATTGACAAGAAGTCCTGAATGAAGATAGTTGATGCGTAAAAACAAGGTGATGGATATGCAACGCCTTCCGAGTGTTTAAATGTTCCTAGATTGACAATTTATAGCATTATCATTGTGTTGAGAATTCATTAAGAACTGGAAGAAAATGGTTAATTTCAGAGAGAAGAGAAAGGAAAATTATTAAAGATGTCTTGAAGAACCCTCACTTAACGACAAAGGATATTGTCAATGATGTAAAGACATCAGTGTTGAATATGTCATGTCCACTAAAATATCTAATAAAATATGCAACATATTTAAGACAATAAAATTATTATGTTAATTATAAACTTAATTATGAACTTATTAATTTTAAACATGGGAAGCATTTTCAACAAGCATTAAAACTCACCTATGGAATATTTATTTTGATCTATTTCCACAATGGAGTGAGACTAATAATTTTTGTCTGCACCAGTGTTAAGAAAAATCTATAACTATGAATATATCATAGTTATTGATTTTTTCTAAACATTGGTGCAGTCCAAAATTATTTGCACTCCCTTATAAAAATTATGAAATAATATTGCTCTATGGCAATTGCAATGTTTTTTCTTCATTTGACATTTAATACAAACACCCTTTGAAAATGTATTGACCTGATTCTATAACATTTTAAAAGGTAATGAAGAAGACAATATGTGAGTGTCAAGTACCGCCATTACTCATTCATTCTGTAACCATGGCGAATACGGTTAAACTTGACAAGATGCTCCAAATGAAGACAGTTGAAGCGTACAAAAAAGGTGATGGATATACGACCTTTTCCAAGCGTTTAAATATTTCTAAATCGACAATTCATAACATTATCAAGAAGTACAACAAGATTCATTTTGTTGAGAATAAGGACTGTCAGAAAACGGTTAATTTCTGAGGGAATGGAAAGGAAAATTGTTAGAGATGTCTCGAAGAATCCTCACTTAACGGCAAAGGACTCGAAGAATGCTCACTTAACGGCAAAGGACATTCTCAATGATGTAATGATCAGTGTTGATTATACCGACGGAGACAATTACTAGATGCATTCACTTAGCAGGACTTGTCGCTCTCCCTTGCTTAAGACTAAACACCTAAAATGCAGATTAGCTTATGCTAGAAACCATCTTGAACATGGGAGTAAATATTGGAAGTCTGTTTTATGGTCAAATGAAATCAAATTAGAATTATTTGGTCACATGGACTCTTACTATGTATGAAAGAAAGTGAAGCTTGCAAACTAAAACAAAACCTCTCTACGATTAAGCACAGTGGTGGGAACATTCTGCTCTTGGAATGTTTTCCTGCTTCTGGACCAGAAAAACTAGTGTCTTTACAGGGTTTAAAGGATAAAGAGCAGCATTTGGCTATTATTAAAATAATATAAAACAAAATGCACAAAAACTGTCGTTGGGGCGTCACTGGATTTCAAAGATGACAATGACCCAAAGCACACGACACGAATTGTTACAAAATATTTAGATGACAGCAAAATGAAAGGTATTGGCGTACCCTGCACAAAGTTCTGACCTAAACCCCCTTGAAAAACCTATCGGCATATTTGAAGTATGAAGAGAAAGTAGTCCTTCAATTTTGGAAGAACTAGAAGCTATTGCTAAAGAAGAATGGAGCAAAATATCTATCAGTGTGTGTAGTGATCTTGTATGGAACTATTGAAAATGATTTAAGGCAATATTCAAGAATAAACTTTACATAATTGATTATTGAGGTAAGAGGGGAGGGCCAATAATTTTGCCATATGTTAAATGTTTTTCGTGTTTTTTTGTATTTTTGTTTGACATTAAAATAAAAAAAATTGTCATAGACATCAACGTACATTGTTTCAAATCCATTATTTCATCATTTGTGAAAAAAATGGACATGAAGTTTCCATGAAAATTTGACCTATTACAGCTTTATTTGTAATTATGAAAGTTGGAGTGAATAATTTGAAATTTTAACAGATATATTTACCCAAATTACACAAAAATATCGTGAAATGCTAAAGAGTAAATTTATTCAATAAAATTGCCTTTGGCTTCAACCACGGTCTCTAGACAACTTCAGAATCTCCTGCATCTCTTTTGGACAGTCTCCTTGTTTAAGTTGTCGAAGGCCACCATAATCTTTGGATTCAGTTCATCTTTTGTGTTACAAGGAGTTTTATTGGTCTGTCGCTCAACTGCGACAATGGGGTCGTAGTCTGGAGAGTTAGTTGGCCAGATTTAAAGGGTGATGTGGGCGCAGAAATTGTCTGACAGTCATGACTGAGTTCTCCTACTTGTGTGGCATGGTGCAGAGTCCTGTTGTGATACATAGGGTCTTCCAGCAGCCACCCTCTTGATCCAGAGCAGAACTACTTCGTCAAGCCACTTGATGTAGGACTTCGTGTTGAGTCTGAGGCCCTGTCGGAAGATGAATAGAGGCATTACGTCACCAACACTAGTGATCACTCTAAACATCTTTATAATCACCATTAGACTCATCCAACTCTTTCCGAATCCTCAGCACTCTCCTCAGATTGACATCCAAACACTGTGAAATGTTCGTATTGGAGCTTCCGGCGCGAATGCCAAGCAGTAGAGCATGGCATTTCCAAATTTGTGGTATAGTGAATTGCGTCATGGTTATCTTTTTCCCACAGACGGTTCCCAACTAAATTTACTATACTGTGCAGTCGACAAAATAAAAAAAAGAAACAACGCGCATGCGCGAAATTAAAGATATAAAATAGCGATAATTTACTCATCGCAACCTGATTCACTGATTGCAGAAACATTATTTAATCTGATGAAGTCCTCCTCAATGACGAAATGCGTTATAAAGGATTTTCATATCTTACCATTCAATTACCTACACTATATATATATATATATATATATATATATATATATATATATATATATATATATAATATTGGTACCAAGTCCGTTGGTATATAATCCAAGTAGATATTAGTAATATAAAATATTAAAACTGATCCACAAAAAGCTCAATGTATTACTACAGAGAAAATAATTTATATACAATAAAATCCAAAATTAACTAATATGAGGAATAGGCTAATATCAACCGACGAGATTGGTCAGTGTCATTCAACCCCATGATGAGTCTTTACGTGGGTTGAATAAGACTGAGTAGTCTCGTCGGTTGATATTAGCCTATTCCCTATAAAAATATTGAGATAGAATGGAACAGATGAAGAAAGATATATGTATATGAAAATATTAGCTAGATAGGTATGAACATATTGAGATAAATAGCTATATATGAACAGATAGATCTATAGTTATATACAGATCAAGAAAAATAAATATAAAAATGCTAGATAGATAATGGCGATTTTCTAAGCATAACTTCGATGGCGTTTAATGGCGGGGATCAGAACAAATTCTGATCCCCACACATCTGTTGTAAACTATGTTGCAATGGACTATCTGTCTAGTTTCATAACAAGAAAGCAGCCTTCAACATTTGCTGTCTTGGGAGAGCAACAAAGCTATATGCAGATTATTTTTATTTTGTGCAGCTGCGGAAAGAAATATAACGGGGAAACAGACCGCCCCTTTAAGGTAAGGCTTCAAGAACACCAGAAAGCTGTAACACGAGGGGAAGTGGAAAAATCAGGCGTGGCTGACCACATAAGGAGAGAAAGGGGAGATCACCAACCTCTGTGGGATCAGGTTGAGATCATAGACAAAGAACACCATTGGAAAATTCGTAAACTTATGCTAGGCCACAAAAATCTCCTGAGCCGACCAAGCATAGAAATGAATACAGTATGGGAACCAGTAATAAGGAGTGCTAGAGAAAAGCGATAATAACAACAAAAATTGCAATATGAGCTCTGGTAAAAACATTCAATGATAACAGCAAAAATTGCAATATGAGCACTGGTAAAAAATGGTTGCTGAAGACATTAGGTTTATAAAACCCAGAAATTCATACACAGATGTCCTTAAGGATAAGGCGTTAGTTAGATCCAGTGACAGGACCCAAAGAGTGTGAGTTCAATACCTGGTTAAGGCAGTGGAGAACTTTCAGAGGGGAGTTAACAGGAGATAATTGATAACTGACATCCATTAAACATGGCACGTGGAATTAGAACAGTCTACCCCAGTGAGCGAAATAAAGGGTTCAGTTCGACATTCCAACCACCTGAAGAAGGCGAGAGCGTACAACGGCCGAAACGTTGTAATAAATATGGGACAAAGATGAAGAAAATAGTCCGAATAATGTATTGTTATTTTTGTCTAACAAATACAATTGGTTTCAATGCCACCCCACCAAAAAAAAAAAAAAAAATTAAATATTCCACGCTTCCTTTGGTTACAACACATAAAGATCTTTTCTCTTTATCATATGAAAAATTACCTTCAATTGAATATTCTGCTAAGTCGGTTTCTTCTAAAGACAATGTTTATTCAGAGGTAGGTTTCATTGAGCTCCAATATATCACACAGAAAGACCTGAATAGTATTGCCCGAGATTTCTATCTATCTAAGCAGCAGTCAGAGTTTCTGGAATCCTGGCTTCAGCAGTGGAACCTGATCACAGCAGATGTAAGGATTACCAGTTTCAGGACACGAAACAAGAACTTCGCCTCCTTCTTCGACATAGAAAACAGGTTGGGTTACTGCAGAGTTTACCTTAAATGAACTGAGAGCATAGTCTGTCTATCATGTGCTCTTTGGCAACACAGGTACCAGATTACAAATAGTGTATCGAAAAGTTGTTAAAGGCTTATGAGAGTATGGTAATGTCACTTAAATTTCACTTTCTTCACTTCGACATTTAACTTCTTCCATCTGAATCTCAGAGAAGTGAGTGATAAACATGGAGAAAGGTTTTACCAAGATTTTACTAAGATGGAAAGAAACTACCAAGGCGAGTGGAACCTCAGCATGATGGAATACTTCTACTGGATGCTCCTGCGTGATATACCGGATGTACACGAGATCGTCCAAAAACCTCACCCATGACTGCTGTATTATAACATGTATGTATGGTATTAAGTAATTTTGTTCCGTCAATTTTATGTTTGTATGTGGTTTATTTTATAACCTACCTTTGTGAGAGATAAAATAAATTCATATTTTGAATTTATATGCAGTATAATAAAAATGTGATATATGAAAGCCAAAAACTAGATTTAATAGAGCAAAACTGTTCATAAATTTGAATTCACTACATGAAAATTAGTAAAAGAAAAAACCATTCACATCCTTACCCTAGACAGTTTATTTTTGTAAATCAGTATTATTAGACCTTTCAAAGTCGATGTAGCAGTTAACCTGAACAGCGCTAACTAATGTGGTTTCATGGACATGACTTTCTTTAAATAGTACAAGTCCCAGCTTCGCAGTTTCAGTTTTTATGCATGACAATGTTGCTTCTGATGTATGTAATGCTACCCGTGGATTTTTCTGCCTAAAAGGTTTACAGGAGAAAAGATAATGGAATAGCCACAATCAATTCCTAATCTGAATCCGATCGAAAATATATGGTCAACTGTGAGTATGAAATTATATGATAACAAAGCAATGGGAAGCAATTAAAACCAGAAATTGAAGCTGCTGAAGTAAAGGAATTAACAAAATCAATGAATAATTGATTGCTGACTGTTATTGAGAAGAAGGGCCACCCTATTAAGATGTAAATGCTTCAAAGTTTTATCATATATGTTTTTTCATTCATTCTAACATAGGTGTTGATCATTTGTTGTATATATATATATATATATATATATATATATATATATATAAACAAAAGATTATGTTTCACAAAATGCATAATAAAAAGCGGTTGAACAAGGTATTTCTGGAAAATAACGTTTTTGATGTAATGCTAGAATTCAAATTAGTCTAAAATGACATATGCAGTTATTTACGTTTTCATGTGGTACAGTATTTTTATTATCGATACATCTTTTTGGGTATTGTGTTTTTTTACGTTGGTTATATTTCTGTTAAATTTTGGAAAGTGCTTCCGAAAGTATGCTTCTCTGATTACTGCTTATTATGAGGATATGTAGGATAGATAACGATTCACCCTCAAACTCATCAAGTTGAAGTCCAAGCGTTATCTATCCTACACATCCTCATAATATGCAGTAATCAGGGAAGCATCCCTTTAGGAGTCCTTTCTAAAATTTAACAGTTCTGGCGAGAGAAGCTACCAGAGTGGAACTTCCTCTTCTCCAATGGAATATGAAAGGAATAATTATGAATTGACTTAATGACGTTATGTTGATGTACGGTTATTGGTGTGTGTGTGTGTCACGAATGTGGGTGTGACGGTTTTTACTGAATATTTCAACCTGCGTTAACGGTTACATGAAAAAAGGCTCATTTCATTTCGCATAAAAAAACATGTCATGGCTCGTATATTACTCGCTTGTCAAAAAAAAAAATCAGGAAAAAACCGTATTTGAACTTTCCTACGAACGAATGAAGACTTGCTGAAAAATAGCTTTTAATTCTCTATCAGTCCCTTTGTAATTGGTACAGGAACAGACTTCACTGCGGAGTGTCCGTTAATTAACTTTGCAGGTTTCATACCTGTCTATTGACTTTTGCATTTCCTATGAGATTATCTCTCACCTCATAGAATAGAAAGTATACACCAACGTGGCTTAGTAAATAGTTTAGGTAATTATTTCTCATGGATTCTATTGTTCCGTGTTCAAGTCCATCTATTTTGAAGGATGTTTGTCAATACATGAATATTCTGTCTTCTTCAACAGGAATATCCGCAGAATACATTCTTCCTCAACAGGAATATTTGGCACAACGCAGTCTTCTTCAATCCTCCTAGGATGTCTAAAATACAATATATATATATATATATATATATATATATATATATATATATAAATATACTAAACTATCGAATGCAGGATGTTAGTTATTCATCACGTAACGTGAACACCTAAAGCCATTAGATCGCATGAGGTGGGTGGAGTCTACATAGTCTTGGGAAAGATAGGCTCATGGTGATCATCCCTCTTCAGGCCATTTTCTGAGAGTTTTCCTTCATCTCAGAGCAAGTGAGCTCAGTTCCGCTATTTAACTGAGACCAGATTCATACCTTTCCCAATGTTTTTTATGGTAAAGTTCATTCTGTGCAAAGCCCTGGAGCCACTCGATGTAGAGAGTTACGTTAGCAGGCAGTGTGTATAGATAAGAAGGGAAAGATAACATTAATCCTAGACATGAACTGGTTAAGTGTGGAAACATCCTCTTAGGAGTTGTTTCCACAGTAAATCTGTTCGAGTGAAAGTTACTTCTCGCCGATAGAATACGGTGTGAATGTGGATCGTTTGCTATAATGTAAGTGACATAGTGGGTCCTTGACGTGAAATTTAGGCCTGGCGGAACCAAAGAATGTAGTTCTTCCGAGCACTTTCCATGGTAGTAGCGATAAAACAGCGAGAGGTTTGCCATCTCAAGCCTGTGAGAGAGAAGTTGGAGAGTGGAAAATTATTCGATATCTACAATGACTCGGAGACGCTTTTGGGCTCTATTGAAGCTGTACAGTGCAGACTGTGATGCACTCGCCCAAATATGACAACAGTACTCCATTCTTCGAGTGATCTGTATCTTGTTGTTATGGTCCGGTTCCTTGTACGACGGTGATATTCCAAGGTAGAACCAATAAAGAAGAACTCGAACATGGATATGGAATAACACAGATATATTACAAATAGGAATATATACAGAGAAGTAGAAGTGTTAGTATGAACAATCAAGTTTAGTATAGAGAACAAAAATATGCCTTTTGAACCCGTATAAACGGGTTCAGGGTCGGTTTACCTCCTCGAAAGAGACTCCGCCCTTCGGCGTAGACTCGTTCGGGTTCCTCCCCGCCCGAAGGCAGAGAGTTCAACCAATCAGCCAGTCAGTCGGTCGCCCGACTTCGGACTGAACACTCTGCTTCCTCTTGAGGCACAGTATTTATTACGTATGGAATAGTCCATTATGTTATTATGGGTAAGGTCCCATAACACTTGTAAACTTAGAGGATAGCACGTGGGGTCAGGTACTTATTGGAGTGGTACAGGGAGCCGACCATTTTACCTGCATCTTTAGAGACGGCTCGTATATATGTTCCACTTGAGGTCAGGTGTGAGTTTAAGGCCGGATAGTCTCTTAAGTCAAAGTGCATCTTCAAGGGAGCACCCGTTCAGGCAGGAGTTCGGGGTCTGATCGGCGGTGTATATAACTAGTTTGGTTTTCGAGGCATTGAATGTAACCAGCCAGTTTTTTCTCCATCGGGTCGTTCGTGATAGATTGAAAGAGAGATCAGCTGACAATCTCTGACCATCAAAAGTTTTAGAGGTGCACCAGTATATAGTCGTATATCGCATAGATGTTTACAAATAACGTGAGAAATATTCTTAGGCAGGTAATTTATATAAATCAAAAAGAGGTTTGTTCCAAGGAATAACTCGGAATATGAGTCCACTAAAAAATGTGAAGAAACAACAAAGACTAATATATATATTTGTACAAACAGATGATAATGTATTAACAATAAACGGTTACACAAACAATAGAATATTGTTGTGTGTTACTGAACAATAAACATGAATGAAGAAAACATTTAAGCTAATGAACTGTTTGCGTATGTGCAGTTTGAGGTAGGAGAAACTCATAGAAAAATAAAGTGAAAGATGCGTATGTACGTGTGTGTGTATTATTCGTGCGTGTCCCAAAAAGGGAACGCATTCTTCCGCGAGAAATTTACATGTTAACGTATAAGCAGAAAAAGTGAGAAGAAGACGGAGAGAAAAGATATCGCCGAGTATTCATAGACCGGAAAACGTCCCCTAGTAGCGGTTTCGAAAATTGGGAGGAGGTAACCCGTCAATTATTTCTTTTGCTTTTATTTACGAATGTGATAACAATTTCAGGAAAATTAAACTTATACTGCGCGATTTAATCTATGTTGGCGGTGAAACATGTTTTTTTATGTAAAATTAACATGTTGACAAAGCTCGTATTAAATATGGGCAATGTTACTTGGTTGTTAAAAACAACGATAGAATTTTCCGATGAATTAAGAACTTTTAAAAATATTATAAACGAACTATGACTGAAGCCGTGAGATGGAATTGTGTTAGGTAATGCAAATTAGGATTATTAAATATAGATATTAAAAGTCATTTAACACTGACATTATTAAATATAGAATAACTTAACTGAATGGTAATTGAAACAACGAGATGTAAATAAGTCACGTAATTTCACGGTAATTGCTCCGATGAGCTGCTTATATATATAACACAATAATATATATATATATATATATATATATATATAACACAATTTATACATATACTTTAACGGTTGTTTTACATAAATAACATATACTCTGAAAATAGTTTTATATAAAATTTAATAGATTTTGTGTACATTCGCCCTTGCCTGGAGTATTGCTGCCATATATGGTCTGGAGCCCCTTCTAAGTGTCTAAAGGTCCTTGATAAAATCCAAAGACGGATATGCAATGTAACTGGCCTTGAACTGGCATCTCGTCTGCAGCGGCTCTCTCACGGACGATCCGTTGGCTCCCTTTGTCTTTTTTACAAATACTTTCACGTTAACTGCTCCGATGAGCTGCTTTCGCTGGTTCCCAGACTTCATGAATTTAAGCGTTCAACTGGCATCTCGCTCTCACCCTTTCACTGTTGAAACTGTTAAATGTAGCCGTCTCTTCTACTCCAATAGTTTCATCTCTTGTACTTCTCGCCTGTGGATCTCTCCCCCTTTTCCTGTTTCCCTGATAGCTATAATCTCCAAGTATTCAAATGTAATGTCAATCGACGTCTCCAAATGCCTTGATCTATCCCCTATCCTTCTCTTCATCTCTATCTCTCCTCTTTGCTCTCGCTCCAACTCACTGTAACCCCTTGCGTGCTAGTGGCTTCCCGTCTTGCTTGGGATGAAACGCTTATAAAAAATATACCCTGAAGGTAGTTTTACATAAAATTGAATAACTTATGTTTACATACAGAGACAGATAACGACGCTAGCCATCTAATTCTGACACCGATATTTAAGTGGCAAAATTAAGATTTCACGCAAAATTAATGTTTTGTACTTTCTGTACGTGTACAGAAAAACATGATTAATACTTACAATAAATATATAAATGCAGACCTTTGTGACATTTTGAATAATATCTTTACTGAGCACAAAACACCTGGTAAGTAATCCACGAACGGAAACGTTGCTGTGACGATCGCTAACAAAAACCTAGCATCATCGAAGGCTACGTAGCTGGGCTGGGGAACCCCTACCCAGGGATGACGATGTTACTTAGAACTGCTGAACAACATCTAGGAACCTTCTCAGTGCTTTCTCATTTGTGGCAAATCGTGTCAGCACCTGAAAGAGTTTCAGATTAGGGAATTTCGGATAACGGATACTCAACCTATATTACTAAATATAGATATTATTAAACAGATAAATTAAATATCGAAATTATTAAGACTAGACGCACTTTAGCAATTAAAGCTACGATTTGTAAACCAAAATATGACTCAGACAGTAATGGAATTTGGTGTGAATGATTATTATGACTAATCTGCACATACGTAACAGTGATTGATGAAGCGATGTATCCCGTTATTTATTTTAATTAAATCTATCTGCAGTTTTGTACCTGTCTGCTGATTCCTGAATAGCACGAAAAACCTATCAGTGTGAAAAGTGAAGATTGAACTTCCCCACCATCCATTTTTCACATCGATAACTTTTTGGTTTGTCAACAGTTGGTGATATCGGTCAATAGTTACTCATATAACTCAACAGAAGAATAAAAAAAACGGTGAGGATTCAGAAATCTTCTGGCCATAACAATTTGCTCTTTAATAAAGTCGTTTAAAATTTCCTTCTCATATTTAACTGCGGTTAGATGTTGGTTATAATGTCCGGTTTCATCAACGCAAACGTGACTCCATTTCGAAATAAAATAATGCTATATAATATACTGTTATAAAATATACGATTATGAAATTTACTATAATATGCTATATAATATACTGTTATGAAATATACGATTATAAAATTTACTATTATTACACCCAGATGACATATGAAATATACTATGTGAGATATACTATCATTATACTTTATGAAATATATTATGTGAAATATACTACATAAAATATGTCATGTGAAATATCCTATTATTATACCATATGAAATATATAGAATATATTGTATGAAATATACTATTATGAAATATATAAAATATACTATTATTGCACAAGAATACTATATGAAATATATGAAATATACTTATATGAAATATATACCTGTATAACATTAAAAATACTATTATTCAGAAATAATACATTAATATATACATCTTTCTTTAAATATATATATCTGTGTGAATGCTTACTTGTCAATTTAAAATCTATGTATGTGTGTATAGCTCCATATTTGTGTGCGTAGCAGTAATATGGCTGTATTCTTCCATGTGTTTGCCGATGACTATAATATTTTCTGCATGTACATATTCATGTATACGCGTATACATTTTTCTGTATTATATTTACATATCAGCGTATTCTTCTATATATGGATGTTTAAGACCATAATGTTTATGTGTATATGCATGACTCTATGCATGTGTGTGTGCGCGTCTATACTATTTAAGTATTTGTATATGCATATGTGCGCATGAGAAACTATAATCTTTATGCATGTGGCTATCCTCTATGTGTGAGTGAGACTAATTATGTGTGTATGTCTCCTTTGTGTGTATCTGTGCATGGCTATAATATATATATATATATGAAGAAAAGTGTGCTATATTTATGGGATAAAGTGCTCAGTATCAGAGATAGAGCGCATGCAAATATAAAAGTGGACATTGAAGTCAACACTTAGAGGCGACAGTTTCATGCTAGACGCAATCGTCAGGCCACGAGTCTGACCCGTGGCCTGACGATTGCGTCTAGCATGAAACAGACTGTTGACTTCAATGTTCACTTATATATATATATATATATATATATATATATATATATATATGTGTGTGTGTGTGTGTGTGTGTGTGTGTGTGATTCCATATATGTGTACATGACTAATTGTTGCACATATATACTATCGTGCAAAAAATCTGGGCCATATTGGTAAATTAATTACTCTTGTTAATTTTATCGTCAAAATCAAGATTGATTATCAGTATGCTCTTCTCATTATATTTTAGGTAATTTGAGGGCCAGAAAACAAGTTACTGCATTTTTGTTAATGATA
Source organism: Acanthosepion pharaonis (assembly GCA_903632075.3). NCBI lineage: Eukaryota > Metazoa > Mollusca > Cephalopoda > Sepiida > Sepiidae > Acanthosepion > Acanthosepion pharaonis. Next base: position 6,851,645 of record CAHIKZ030004391.1, on the reverse strand, counting down.
AAGCATCTGAAACCTAAAGAAGCCCAAAAAAAAAAAAGGTCATATGAAAATATTGGGCCACAAGCGAAAAGTTTCTTTTTCGGATCTTATGCTAAAAAGGAATTTTTCTTTTGCAAAAAAAAGTCATCTTCATAATTAGAAAAAATACAAAATATCAAAGTATGGAGTTAGTAATTAATTAGTAATTAATTGGTAATTAGTTAGTAATTAATGTTGGTTCCTTTGCTTCGAATATCCACCTCAATTCGACGTGATATTGAATGGAACAAGGTCCAGATTTTCTCATTTGAAATTTACCATTTGTCTTGGGAGTAACCCCAGAATTCATGAAGATTGTGTAGTTTTCTTTGGAGCACTTGTTTGTTCAGTTCCAACCACATTGGTCCAGTTATGTGGAGATCAGGTGGTCAGAAGATCATTTAAAAGTTGAACAAAAAAAAAAGAAAGAAATTTTATTTTGCTGCACATAATGTGCAGTAAGGAGCACCGCCATGCTGAAATATTTGTCTATCTTCCCAGTCTAACAACATTAGACCAGAATAAACTTATATAGTTTTCGCTGTTTAGGATTCCATCAAATTTTACCAAATTTCTTGTCATCGTTTTTGCTGCAACACCAAGCCATTCAGTGTTAATCACAAAATTTTACCGTCTTTATGGCGTGTCTTGCATCGTTTCTTTCTCTCATTGTTTTTCTTACATATTCCCTTGCATTAGAATGTAATTCTATTTTGCGTTAATCACTAAAAACTACTTTTTCTCTCTTTCCAACATCCCATGTTGGACGTTCTTTTGACCATTTCAATCTTCTATTCCAATGTTTTTGATTAATGATGTATTTTCATTTGCTGCTATACACCCGTTCAAGTTGTTTTGTCCGAATACTCTTTGTAATGTATCAACCAAAACCTCATTCTTAAGAGCATTAGCACCTCACTTGTCTGGCTCTTAATTTTGGATTGACTACCGAGTCTCTCACCTTCATTCTTGTATCTTTCTTGCCTAACATTTGTCTACTTCCGGTTTTATTTGCATTTAAAACACCTCCAGTAGTAGTCATGGGTCCTTACCTATAACTACAGAATGAACTCTTCCTAACACTATGTATACTACGCCTCTCAAGAGAGAGGGTCGAATCAAGCCGAGCTTCTCGGCTTGACGGTCGAACTCTCTGCCCCTGAGCAGTGAAGAACCCGGACGAGGCTCCGCCGAAGGGTAGAGTCTCGTTCGGGGAGGTTGACCAACCCGATACCGTTTATACGGGTTCTACAGGCATTTTTGGACGAGCCTACGGGCTCGGGAAACCCACGTTAAACTCGGCCTTGTGCCACATGCAACCCTCGTGGGGGGGCTACATACCGAATCAAGCCGGATTCTGGGCTTGACGGTCGAACTCTCTGCCCCTGAGCAGAGACGAACCCGGACGAGGCTCCGCCGAAGGGCAGAGTCTCGTTCGGGTAGGTTGACCAACCCGATCTCGTTTATACGGGTTCTACGGGTTTTTTTGGCCGAGCCTACAGGCTCGGAAACCCACGTTAAACTCGGCCTTGTGCCACATGCAACCCTTGTGGGGTGTGGGGGGGGCTAGATATCGAATCGAGTCGAGCTTCTCGGCTTGAACCAGGACGAGGCTCCGCCGAAGGGCAGACTCTCGTTCGGGGAGGTTGACCAACCTGATCCCGTTTATACGAGTTCTACGGGCATTTTTTGGCCAAGCCTATGGGCTCGGGAAACCCACGTTAAACTCGGCCTTGTGTCACATGCAACCCTCGTGGGCGGGTGGCTAGGTACCAAATCGAGTCGAGCCGATAGTAGTTCACTCCAAACCAGACTAACAGTCATACTAACACCTTCCACATCTTGTATTATTATTTCGTGTAATATACCTTCGTTATTTCTACTCTTGTGTTCGTGTTGTTCTTCCTTGGTCCTAACCTGGACCATAACAAGTAGCAAACCTCTTTCGGTGGTTTGAATATTTTTCTGGAAATTCCCAGCCAACTTCTTGAATCATCTTCCCCGTCAAAAACACAACTTTCATCTTTGTGTCAGCAGAAATATTAGCCATGATATTAGTGTAAAAAAAACAATCTAATTTTCAACTACAATGACTTGGCAAGGCAACTTACAATATTAATTAGATGAACAATCGCTACTTAAAAGTTTACATATGATCCTGACTTTATCATCTAAGATCATTCATTGGTTTCAGTAGTTTTACAAGGCCTTTTTTCAGCTTTAAACTGCTTAAAGCGGTGTATCTTCTGTCAAACGATACCTACGACAACGCAACTATTTATTTTCCAATTCTCAAAGTCCCCAGGTACTACTGATAAAAGTATACTGCTAATCACTCTTAACTTCTTAATAAAATAAAGGTGTATAATCATTTTATGTAGTCGTCGAAAACTTTTGAGGGCCAGTGTATCTACCATATCAACCCTAACCTGCTAATATACTTATTGCAAGCAGAAAATGTTCAGTTACGATTAAAAACAGCGACAATGTACCGTGTTTTAGTAAATTGCATCTTTAGTAAATACTTTATTCTGGTTTTATTACTATGAAATTATACAAGAAAAATCTTCCTTCACCATAAAAAAAAAAGAAAAAAAGAAAATAAAAATAAAAGAAAAAAACGAAGAAATTGAAAGTGAATTACCAATTTGGTAATACGTTTTTATTCCGAAACATAGTGAATCCATTTAATCCAGACATGAAAGCTTCGAATATTTTTCGCGGCTACATAAATAATAAAACAAACAACCGGTTGAATGTAATCTAGAACAAACTATTCGTGCTTAGTGTCTGTTTCTATTTGTTTAGTTCTCGGAAAATGTCATTTTCAATTACCAAATCCTACAGCTGCATAAAAAGTTTCTTTTTGATAAAAAAAGATCTCAATATGTCTATATATGTAAATGTTGGCGAAAAAATATCTTAAGAGTTGTAATTTTTTTTATCATTATCGATAAAGATATATATATATTCTTGCAAACATGCATTACACATAATTCTGTCGATTATTTATTGAATTCGTTATACGATATTGATACATTTCTGCCTAGAATTTCATTTGCCATGGAGACATCTTCCTCAAATAATAAAAATAAGGCAAGCAAAAGCAAAGAAATACCAAGAACTCTCCTTTTGTTCGAGTATAATTATTTTCAGATAAAGGAATTTCTCGTCGTGGTATCTGGCCACTGTCCGGCTAGTTAATAGTGGCAGAAGGAAGATAGGGTTACCCTCTTTATTTAGGTAGCCCGGCCTTTTAAAGATCGAGAACATAAACAATTGATCACATTCTTGATTTCACATGTTTATGTCTCTATCTCTTAATTATTGGCTGGATGTGTAACACTGAAAGTTGTCTTCAGAAGACACAACACTGTTTGAAATTACCAACAGTAACAATAATATTCAATTGGATATTCAAAAGTCATCCAAGTCGGCTAATGTGATAGTTAAGTTTTCGAGAAAGTTAAAAATTAGACAACTTAACTTGAATCAATTCTGACTGCAACACTTTCAAAGTTAGCAAGAATACGGAAGATAGCGAAATATTTGATGAGATTTACAATTACTCTAGGAGAGGTCATCATATACTTCTTTCTTTTCATGGTACAAATTCACTCAATACAAGCGCCAATGAAGGCAGAGGGTTACTAGCAAAATGGTGGTATTGAATAAGTTGTGTCACATGGATGAAAGAGAAAGTAGAACAGAGTAAAAGGGGAGGGGGCAGATAGTGACTGAATCTTGACTTAAACAAGTTATGATTGTAATGTTCAGAGAAATACCCACGCCTAGTGGAGAATAATTTTCATAACAATTTGCTCTTTAATAAAGTCGCTTAAAATTTCCTTCTCATATTTAACTGCGGTTAGATGTTGGTTATAATGTCCGGTTTCATCAACGCAAACGTGACTCCATTTCGAAATAAAATAATGCTATATAATATACTGTTATAAAATATACGATTATGAAATTTACTATAATATGCTATATAATATACTGTTATGAAATATACGATTATGAAATTTACTATTATTACACCCAGATGACATATGAAATATACTATGTGAAATATACTATTATTATACCATATGAAATATATAGAATATATTGTATGAAATATACTATTATGAATTATATAAAATATACTATGATTGTACAAATATAATGAAATATATGAAATATTCTTATAGGAAATATATACCTGTATAACATATTAAATATACTGTTATTCAGAAACAACACCATAATAATTTTCCTTTAACAAAATGTGTAAACTTAATAAAAACTGTATTTTGTTAATGCTGTAGTGAGACGCCCACGAGATTTATAATTAAAAGCGACTGACTTGAAGTTAAATGGCATGTTTAAAGACAAATTAATTAATTAACAAATTAAATAACAGACTTTTATAAAAGGTTTCTTTAATATTTTTTGGTCAACAGTTAATTTCAGTATTTGGCGCAGAATGTTTATGTTAGAAGACATCTTCAATCTCCAAAAGCAGTTTATCGTCAATTTTGATGATGAAAAACACACATTTTGAACACGATTATTAAAACGAATTATCAATAATAAATTATAATATATATATATATATATATATATATATATATATATATATATATATACTGTCCCCTCTAAAAATATTGGAATGGCAAAGTCAGTTCTTTTGTTCTAGTTGTACTCTAAAGGCATTTGGATTTAAGATCAAAAGATGAATATGTGACAAGTGTTCAGAATTTCAGCTTTTATTTCCTTGTATTTACATTTAGATGTGTTAAACAACTTAGGACATACCACCTTTTGTTCGAACCCGGAATAACTGCATGACAGGTTTTTCTTGTTGCCCAAATGCTGCTTTTAGATTGATCTTTTAAACATTAAATAGCTCTGAATGACTGCTCTTGGTTTTAGCCTTGAGTTTCACTTGTAAACCCTGAAATTTCTTGTTAAAAAGGATAAACTATGAAAGTGAACATCCTGTCAGTAATATCGGTTGCCTTCGGAGTTGTTCCAAGGAAGCTAGTGTTGTACTGAAGATCCGAGAAACAAGCTGACCATCAAGTAGTGTTTATTGATGAGCGTGATTTTAGCACCCTGCTATCACTTTCTTATGAATGTTGATTTTTGTGCAGATCTGTGCAAAAAGCGGATCACAGAGATTATCCATTTTCAGATATATTTTCAGAAAACTTCAACTTCTAATTGTTCAGGTAATATTTAAATCATGTTCTCAACTATGTCTGAATAACATCGACCTAGGTCTTGACGTGACTAAAAAATAATTCCGCCCAAAATCTGTCACTGCCTTTCGAGCCTGTCACGTGATTACGTTGATTATAAGTACGAGACAAAATTTCGTTCTTAGTCACTCTTGATTTCATTCGCTTACGAAGGATGTAGCAGTAAAAGAAATCACGTCTCTACCCCTTGCGGACGGACGCCATGAAAACATATTCACACACGCATACATGCACGTAAGTACGAAACTTTTCAAACTTGATTACGAAAATTACAAATTAACATATTACGAATATTCAACTACAATAAAATCTTCAAGAATGTTTTTTCATTTTTTAAAATTCATTTTAAACGTTAGGTATCGAAAATTTATACCGAAATAGTAGAAGTACCTAGACAATATGAACCGACTGAGAAGGTCATAATCACTACTACTACTACTACTACTACTACTACTACGACTACCAACAACAAAAACATAGCGATGTTATTGTGTTTATTGCAGTGTTCCATATGTTTAGAAAATGGCAAAAGGTTATAGATTTCAGGATGTGTGGGTGGTGTAATGGATAGCAGTTAGGAATGCGAAGTCAGGGAGCCGAGTTCGAATTACAGACGAATACAGGGTCAATAGGAGCTGTTTCTGTTGACAATAACTGGATTTATATAACATCGAATTGATTTGTTGAAAGAGGAGAAGCCGCTGTTAATGGCTAACACGTTTTGAGGTTAAGACTATTATGTTTGAATAAAGTTTTTCTTCGCCCTAAAACTAACATTTAAAATCAAAGACATGAACAGTGAAAGAAAAAAAAATTGTTAAGCAACGTCGAGTCTGGTCAGTACCTAGATGAGTGACCGCTTGAGAATACTAGGTAATGTAAGCTTGGATGTGCGGGTGGTGTAATGAATAATGGCTTGTATTTATTAATCAGAGAGCCGAATTCCAATTTCAGTAGGGTTCGTTATATTCACTTACGTTCAAATACCCTTGGGAAAGATGTAAATCCATCTCTTCTTTATCAAGCTATGGGTTAAATAGCATGATCCTAAATAGCAGGACTGGCAATCAGTCTAGGAGAAGGAAAACTCTTAAATCAAAACCATATACGACCTTTGGAACAAATCACGGATTGCTCTTGGAGGTTACCCTTATCAAAGTCGTGGTAAATGATACCAGGAGTTGGATGTTTGATATCGTTTCTTATATTGAACTGCAATGCTGTCATGTAAAAAAAAGATCCTTCATACTAGACAATAGTTGAGGCGTAATTATTGCGAGTCAGACACTGCGAAAACGCTTAGAGTAGCGCTTTGTGTCTCTTCATATATGCAGAAACTCTGATGGTGCTAGATGAGGGTGTACTGATTGATGGACGATCTTGTTAGTTGATTTAATCTTTTATCATTTACTAATTATCCTTCTAATGAAATGAAGTAAAATGACCAAATGACAGGATCAACCTTTTTAAAACACATATTCCTCACTTATAGTGATATATATATATATATATATATATATATATATATATATATATATATATTATATCCTTTTTATCCTTGCAGGATAATTTTTCTTTGAAAGTTCATTTTCAAACAGAAAACCTTTTAAAACACAACACATTCCTCACTTATGAGTCACTTATAGTAATATATATATATATATATATATATATATATATATATATATATATATATATATATATTTTTTTATCCTGGAAGGATAATTTTTCTTTAAAGTTCATTTTCAAAGAACAAAAATATTTATTACACACAAAAAGTTCTGAGAAGATTGCTTTTAAAAATTGCAGTCGATGTTTTCAAGCCATCCTAAAATTACGCATTAGTTTGCCAATAGAGCCAAATCACTGCACCAGCAATCAACAAGATGTTGTTTCAAGCTTTGCGCAACAAAAAGAACATCAACATGCCGTGTACAATCAATCAGAACAGATCAAAGACATTGTCATAGCTGACATCCCATGATACGCAGCCAAATATTGATGGCTTTCTTTTGTAGTACAGGTAATTAGAGTGACGAGTGAATTGTTCATCTCCTCAAGTAAAACCAAAGTGGTTAGGAATAAAACCCGAGTTAAAGGCTTCGTAAAAAGAATCCATTAAATTTGGAAGCCATATTGAAATTTAAGAGAAATGAAAAACAAAGAAGCCAGGATATTAACATTTTGTATTAACGTTGGGTGTTTGAATTCAGACACAAAAGAAGAAGTTTGAAGTTTGTCAGTTTATTGTTTTTGAAAATAACAATCTTACCATTGACAATATATGTAGAATCTTCAAATAATAATTGGTTCGTTATCTATTCTTCTTCAGGGCATAAATGATGATGGCACAAAAGATATCTTGAAATACTAGAGTAAAATTATTCAATAAAATCGCCATTGGCTTCAACTACAGCCTCTAGATCTCCTGACACTCTTCTAGATAGTCTCCTTGTTTAAGTTGGTGAAAGCTGCCATATTTCTTGTCTTCAGTGCATGTTTGCTATTATAAGGAGTTTTGTTGGTCTCTCCCTCAACTGCGCCCTACACATAATAATCAAGTGGGTTGCAGTCTGGAGAGTTACTGGCAAGATGTAAGGGTTGATGTAGTCGCAGAAATTGTTTTACAGCCAATGACTGAGTTGTCCTGATTCTGCCTTTTATAATTTCTCAATATTTTGATGCCTACTTTTTAATGTCTGAAACAATACCGACGTTCAATATTTTGTTCCCGTCTCTTTTACCTTAAGTGTTCCCTGATTCCTGCTTTTTTATTTTATTGTCGTTCATTATCGTATCTCGTTTGATTCTTTCATTTTCATCATGTTCCTCTCTGTTTCCACATAATAGACATTATTCAAAATGTTTTTCTCTAAGAAAGCACCAAATTCCTCTACGGACAAACACGCTTCCCATTTTAGAAATAACAGAAAAACAACTTATTTAAAATAACTGATTAACCTGAAATTGAAGAAATTGACATCTTGATAATTAACAATTAGTGCCTAATTTCATCTTCATTAGTAAAGTCTGGACGAAACAATTTCCAAAAGACTGTAGGGGGTGGACTCACGCAACACGCTTTAGTCAAGCTTACATTATAATCAAGGTGAACTGTTACGTGACATCTAATAAGGTCTAGAGACAATGTTTATAGAATAAACAATGATGTCAGTAGTGACCAGAAACTAATGACTTTATACTTATATTGTTCTTTTTTCTTTTTTTAATTTTCATATATTATAATCATTAGTCAAAGACAGGGGACGAGTAGGTGTTGTTCGCTGGTGCCATTCGCTTAGAAACAGAAGTTTCATCCGATAAGATTTTTCCAATACGTTGCTATAAGAATTAGTGTTTCTATCAGATAAGCGATAAAGAGCTTATTTGTCCATTTAAGAAGTAAATCGAAAATTATCCTCTCCCTTTTTGTCTTTGCGCTGAAATTTGTTTTATTTTCGATTGAGTTCAGAACATCGAGAGGAGCGATAAGCGGTTAGCTACACTTTTTTTTTATTTTGATATTACATATTTACTGTGAATTATACTTTTTCTTTTCCTTGATCTTCCTTTGCACTTGTTTTACGGTCGAAACCCGGGTTACGAGGTGGTTGACATTTTAGCCTTTTCTTAAATATCTTAGCCCTATATATTCGATTTTGAATTTTGTATTGTACACTTTTTTATTGTCTATACCTTTTAGACGCGGCTGTTTTCAGTTTTCCTTTTACATTTCTATCCGTATCTATCTATCTATCTATCTATCTATCTATCTGTTATGGCCCGGTTCCTTGTACCACGGTGATAGTCCAAGCTAGAATCCAATAAAGAAGAACTTGAACACAGGTACGGAATAACACAGATGTATTACAAACAGGAATATATACAGAGAAGTAGAACTGTTAGTATGAACAATCAGGTTTAGTAGCGAGAACAATGTAGTCTCGACCAGTATCACTATTCCAATGTCTTGTAGTAATTGTCTGGACGCGACTCTGTTTCGGACTGCCTCTGACTCGACTCTTCACTCGACTTGAACTACTGACTCCGCTTGAACTACTGACTGACTCCTTGCCTACTCCTGAGGTGCAGTATTTATTAAGTATGGAATAGTCCATTATTATTATTATGGGTAAGATCCCATAACACTATCTATCTATCTATCTATCTATCTATCTATCTATCTATCTTGTTTTAATAAATATGTATATATTTCGTGAATATAAACTTTATAAATATCCTTTTTTTAGTCATAGTAAGATTTAAGATTAGCTTCACTTTTTTAGTTATTTCGATATTACATATATACTGTAAATTGTACTTTTTCTTTTCTAGTTATGCTCTCGAAATAATTCGATTGAGCTTTCGGAGAGGAAGGGGTGATTTTATAAACAGTGTCTGCTGCTGCTAATGCAATGCTCTTCTACTTGGATTGAGCTCTCCTAGCTACTGACCTCTTTCGCATAGTAAAAATGTTAAAATATCCCTTCCACTCTACCGTGCGAAAATAGCTTGGGGGTAGAATCTCTGACTGATGCCAAACCGGTCGGATTTCGATCACGGCTTGAAGCAATCGGATGCCTATCCCCACTGATAAGCTTTAATACAGAGAAACGGTCTGTCTGTAGATGATTATATATATAGAGTATCAACTTTCACCAAGAATGCGTACAAAAATAAGACATCCTTTTCTAAATATTTTTGGAACTTAAGATAAGTTAGCAAAACCCCTACGGTAAAATAGAAAATACTAAAAAAAAAAAGCTAGAACCTGTAAATCTTTAAACGAACCTTGTTTCTTATACTTACATAAAAACTTGCTGACAAAAAAAATCTCTGCTAAACTAAAGAAGTGAATTAACTATTAATTGCCAACACAGTTTATATTTTACCTTACCATGTAGTTAAATTTTAAAAAAATTATGTAATTCGACTTCATACGGCCATAATTTATAAGTAAATAATGGTCCACCCACTACAAGTAATTATCTTATTTTGTTTATTCAGATTTAGCATTGCTATGTATTGCCATCCAGTAAGTATTATTTATATCTTATGCAGATGTCCCACATTTTTAAGTTTATCTACAGGTCCCTTAAGAAGTTTCCTGAATCTGAAAGTTGAAATTAATTTTACGTCTGATTACCCCACTTCCCTTCCCCTCAGAGTCCTTTAAAAAACTGAACATGTCATATTTGTCTGCAATCACAATACATTTTCCGTAATGGTGAACCGTCTAAGTTCCAATTTATCATGTCATTAAAAAAAGTAACTTATACATCTCCACTCTCTGAGTTTAGTTTTTTGTTTAACTGACATTTAATCAGTTGATCAAAACAAAACCCACAAGTCTATTTCAATTCTGATAATGTATTTTCTTATCCCTCAACATTTATCTTTCGGAAAAGAGATAACACTTTGCTTTTGAAATTTTAGAAAAACAAATTTAATCGCCAATCATTTGTCATTCGCCTGAAGAGGGCACAACGTAGTACCGAAACACGAAATCTATTGTGTGGCAGTTTCAACATGTATTTGTTATAATATTAAAAAATAAAATAATCTATCTATCTATCTATCTATCTATCTATCTATCTATCTATCTATCTATCTCTCTCTCTCTCTCTCTCTCTCTCTCTATATATATATATATATATATATATATATATATATATATATATATATATATATATATAAGGAAGAGGTTATAGTAGTTCCAACGAGAGAAAAGTGTGTATATTAAAAAGAAGAGAGAAACCGCAAACGTTTTTGGTTGTAATGTGAATTTAAAAAAAAATATTATGCTTTATTTTCCATAATTTTGCTACACGTGTTTCTGGTCTCGCGACAGTCATCAGACAAAGGGTGAAGATTTCCACATATTATTAAAAATAATTAATTTTTTTCTTTTATGTTTTTCGATGTTAAATATTCTCGATATGAGACACTCTCTTTTTCTGTATTAGTGACCCAAATGTCTTTCTTGAACTGGCAGTGAATAGTTCTGCGTGAAGGGTTATAAAACAATTAAGATTGGTCAGGAGAAATGGAGTAATTATCGGCATTCTTATCTTTTATATAGAGTTAGGTAAATAAAATAACTAGATATTAGTAACCGTACACACACACAGACACACACAGACACACACACACACACACACACATATATATATGTACAGTTGCTAATATCTAGTTATTACATTTAACTAACTCTATACATATAACTATATATAACTATATATATATATATATATATATATATATATATATATATATATATATATATATATATACGCCAACTTGATGTTTCCATAAGAGCTGCCTGCGTGCCATCTGTGGAGTTAGCATTCAAGACAGGACATTTGTGAGGTTAGCCTTCAATAACAGGTATAATATTGGAGGAATCGAGACTTTCCTCATACAGTTTCAGTTGCGGTGGACTAGTCATATCAGAAAGTCTGATGACAGGATGCCCAAGATCCGAATATACAGCCAGTTAGATCAGGTTTACAGGAATGTAGAACACCCATGGCTTAGATACAAAGACAGGCTGAAGAGCAACTTATCAGCTGTCAATATACCTCATAACACCCTCCAGCGCTTAGCCTTGGAGCGGGTAGAGTGGAGATCAACGTGTGTTTAGTGGACTCAGCAGTTTTCAGTATGCTAGTCTGAATCATCTTCAAGAAGCGAGAGCAAGATCTAAAAGGTCGGCCAATCTAAAAGTTACCTAATCCCACTATCCTCACTATTGCTTCACTAGCGGGTCTTAAGTGCCACTTAAGATTATCGCACACAATTCATAACTGAATCAATTGGTTAAGTTTTCAGAACCTCATACGTCGAAACCAACGGGAGAGTCCATTATATATATATATATATATATATATATATATATATATATATATATATATATTATTTATTTATATGTTTTATATATTTCGTGAATATAGATTTATATAGCCATAGTAAGATTTAAGATTATAGAATTTAATCAATAATTAAGAGAATATATGAATTAGATTTAAAAAGTGAAACAGAGAATAAAAGATATTATAATTTTGCTTGTTCTTAGCATGTACGTTATGCCTTGCTCTTATTTTAGATGAAAAATGGACCATTCCCGTTTGATTGCGAGAATAAACGGAAGGAAAGATGTAGTAAAGACGATGTTTGATTTTAAGGAAAGAATGAAAGAACGAAAAGAAGATGGCGGAGTTGATAACCCGCTCACGTGTTTAACGTTTGCTTGAGGAAACGGAAAAACCTTTTCAATTTTAAACATTTTCATTTGTACCCTCTAACTTCTTTATGTAAAGACTTGCATTCATATTTAGAATTGATATTGAAATATTGTCTTAAAGTTGTTAAGTTCAAATACTTAACAAGACAATAGGTGAATTTCCATGGGTATTTTATAATCTTTCATTTGTACCCTCTTACTTCTTCATATAAAGACCTGCATTCATATTTAGGATTTTTATTATAATATTTTGGGATATTTTATAGTCGAGGAACTTGCAAGGAACTGATTCTAGCAATAACTTAAGAATTAAGATTATTCAGAGAATTGAAATAGGAAAACCGTGATATTTCACGGTTATTTTTAGTAAGTTATAATATGAAATCATGTATAGAGACTAAGAAATAGTTAAAAAAAGCAAAATAGTTATTAAGATATGTATTTGCCTACCCTAGAGTTCAAATACAATACAATATCAGATGAACTCCACTAACAATTTTTAATCATTGTCCGTTACAAGTTTGTATCTCTAGCCATGATTGACAACCAATATAGGAAAAGGACAACTCTGAATTTGAAATGAATATGTTTTCCTTGTGTGGCATATAATTCAAGAGAGACTAATGTCCGCTCAACATCGTAAACCCCAGATGTTGGGTGTTGGGTGGAACAAGCACCAATGGACATGAGCAGATGTTTGGAAACGAGCAACCATGCTGAAGATGAGAATTATTGTGTGACTTTAAATCGAAACAATTCGGAACAAGTCTGTACTATACTCTGGCATTTGAAATTGGAAATTGTATCAATGTAAATCTTTAGCTGATGAAGCACACAGAAGTTTCGAAACTTTACCAACATTCAATAAAAAAATATGTTATACAATTTTTACTTTACAACGAAATCATGAATGTTATTAATAGGGAAATTTTGTTTCAGGTTTTATAATGGTATATTCTCTTCTCTCTTGTTCTTGTAACGGCATTCACCCGGGGTGAGTTGAGCCGGCTCCAATATTGGAGTTTCATGGGAATTTGGAATTCACAAGCAGTCCCCCAACCCGCATAGATAGCACATGAGATTTGATTATAGTGGTGAAAGTTTCATGCAGGACCATCCACACTTTTTGAAGGGCCGAATACAGAGACCTGGTGCACTACGTGCCACAAGGTCCCCCAAACGACCCTCCACAGGTTTTTGAATTCAGAGTTTTCCTTCTCCTAGACCAGTTGCCATCCAAGGCTATAGAACTTAGTCTGTCCTGCTATTTACCTATATCTGGAGGGAGAAGAAAAGGATTCACATCTTTCCCAAGGGTATTAGCACATAAGTAAATGTAATGGATTCGACTGGAATTCGAACTCGGCTCTCCGATTCATCAATCCAAGCCGCTATCCATTACTCCACCGTATGGTATATTCAAGTACTGACATAGCAATTTTAAGACTTTTTAAACCTGACCTTGAAACTGATATATTTCTTTGTATTTTGGTAAACCCTCCTAGAGTAATATGAACTCTTCTTCCTCTCATAAATACTAACGTCGAGACTTCCTAGGGGAGAGTCGTGAGCAGTCTCTGTGTGTGACTTCTGTCGAACTCTCTGCTTTGGTAGAGAGAAAACCGGACGAGGCATTGCCGAAGGGCAAAGTTTCGTCCGGGGAGGTAGACAGATCCCGAACCCGCTTATCCGGGTTCAAAAGGGATATTTTTGGCTGAGTCTACGGGCTCGGAGAAACCCACGTTAAACTCGGCCTTGTGCCACATACATTCCTCGTGGGGGGGACTGTTATATATAGAGAGCCGTAGGGCAGTGGAGACGCAGTGTTAACCTATCGTTCGGACCCCACACCTCTGCTTATCGCTAACACTCTTGCTTTGTATATATCTGTTATTTCAATACACTTGTTCAACCTACCTTCGTCTTCCGTGTCTTTCTTTCCGGCTCCTAAACAGGCTGCAACACTTTGGAAAATTTGGCATGATTTTTACGCTATTGTTTACCCAAGAGCCACGTAAGCCAGAGGGTTATTTAATGGTAATGTTTTATGGACTTAAATATAGTCAGATATGAGGAAATGTAGAATAGATAAAATTTTACTCTAAACTTGACTAGATTAATGGTGGAAGCATCGTCTAGGAATTCTGTTCATCAAAACAGTAACTCTTTGCAAGATGGTTTCCCAAGTAAAATTCCTACTTACAAGTGGAATTCAGAGAGAATGAGGATTGTCCGCTCCTGTGTCCATGATATAGAGGATCTTAGCTGGTGGAATCATTGGAAGAAAATGAAACAATATTTAACAGAACTGCTTAAATCTGATTTCCAGCAGTTTAAGGGTATTAAATTATTGGATTTTAAGGGGGGTTATTTGTTTGTTGAAATAAAACATAGAATTGAATGACTATAAGTTGTTAATGATGAAGCGTTAAAATGTAAGGTAAATGATAACAAAATTTCATAAAATTGTCAATAGAATCATGAACAAATAATATATAAGTAATATAATATATAGTTTGGTTTGGTTTATTTTGTTTTACGGCATATCAACCTCAATGGGTTATTTAATGCCGACAAGATTTTTTATTGCTGGTAATATTTCGTTTTGTCAAAAATCTGTTTCTGGTAATATATTTCCTTCAAAATTGTATTGCTGATAATAATTCTTTTCAAAAAAGTCTTGCTGGTAATAATTAACTATTTGCCCATAGCTGGGATCCTAACAGGCGCTACCACCCCAGGTCAGGGTGGACCTGGGAATACCAGCAATTAAGAAGTGGTTCCACGCTCCTCAAAACCTCCTTGCGGCTGGACATAGTTTAACGTCTTACCCAGGACGCGGATGTAGTTTAACGTCTTACCCAGGACGTATAATATATAAATAATAAAATATATAAATGTTATATAAGAATAAAGTGCCGCTGCCGACACTTTAGTTTGAACATAGGTCGCCAGTAAGTAAACACAGGCGATCCCATTATTGAATTAAGTACACCACGTGACCATAGAGGAAATGTATATTTAGGAAGTAGCGTGTGTCTAATTGATCGCTATTTCTAGTCTATCCTCTATTACTATACGGATCGCTATTTCTAGTCTATCCTCTATACTTTACGGATCCTATCTTTTATTATTCGGATCACTATTTCTATTCAAAGCTCTATTACTATACGGAGCGCTATTCTCTACTCTATTCACTATACTATTTCTCTATTCGGATTATTATTCGGTAGTTAATTTCAAGCGAGAATTATTTAACAAGTACTGTTAGTGCGAGTGCTATTCGAAGGCGTCTAACACCAGTATTGTTCAACGGCGTTACTATAGTTGCATCTTCTATTACAAAGTCTCTACTACAACGAGCATTTACGAAAATGACAACGAGTATTTGTTTGCATCACAAAAGAGGCAACGAATGATCGTTGACATTACAAAATAAATAATATATAAATAATATAATATATAAATAAATTATAAAGTGAAACACACAAAATTACTTGAGAGCTTTCTCATGAAATCTCTCTTGATTAAAAATTACAAAAAGATTTTGACACACCCTTATATTATATAGTCCAAAATATATTATTTTCGAATTGTATTTATACACGACCCGGGTTGTGTGCAGTTATTTGATTGGTAAATTGTTTTTCAACGTTTTTAGAATGTGCGTCTATATTTTCAAGATACCTTGTTATCAAAACCTAAATGCATAAATAAAAATTTTAAATTCAAAACAAAATGCTGGACTAATTTTTCTGCTAACAAAAGGAAGCCATGTTTCTTTGATGTAAATACATTTTCCAATGAACAAACAATATTTATTGTTTTTAAAAATTCAGAATGCAACATATTTTTTCATGTTCTATTGCTTTTGGCTTGTGTATTTTGTTTTGGTTTACCAGCAGCAATTGATTCAGTGGAGGCTGTTTTTAAATAACTGTTTATTTGTAGAATTTTATTTCACGCCAAGAAATAAAACATCTATTTGCCTTGCAGGAAAACGCAGACTTGAAGAAATTTCAATTTTCATTGTTTGCCTCAGAAAACCGCAGCAGATTAATTCTTCCCAAACATTTTTCTTTGGGTAAAATCCATGATATTATTTGCGAAGATTTTATTTTTGTTGTCTTTTGTACATATTCTTATTTATTTTGGTCTAAGCAGACACCAAAATATTTTGATAGCATTCTACTATTATTTTTGTTTTGGTTATAAAAGCGATATTTGTAAAATATGCTTTCTTTTTATATTCAAAGAAAACAAACTTGCCACGTGACTCTTCTTCAACTCAAAATCGGCAGAATACATGGAGCAATAGAAACCGTTTCTCTTGGTAATCGTTGCAGTCATTGGATTAATATCACATTGATTTGTTGAAAGAGAAGAAACCACTGCTAATGACAAACACGTTTTTAGGTTTAGACTATTATTTTTGTTGTGATGTCTTCCTTCTAAAGAGTCTATTTTAGACTCTTTCAGCTACTCGAAGATAAGCTGTTGCGACCAAGTAAATGGTTAAGTAACAACAAAAACCAGCTTTGCAGATATATCGTATATTAAACAGTAAGTACACCAGAAGAGTATTACACGACTAGTGTGAGTGTATCGAATGAACTAGCGCTCAATCTATTCGTTGTTAACGGCCCCCACCCCCACGAGATGTATATGTGGCACAAGGCCGAGTTTACCGGGGGTTCTCCGAGCCCGTAGGCTCAGCCAAAAATATTCCCATAGAACCGGTATAAACGGGTTCTGGGTCTGTCTACCTCCCCGGACGAAACCTTGCCCTTCGGCAAAGCCTCGTGCGGGTTCCTCTCTGCCGAGGTAGAGAGTTCGACAGTTGAACCATCTGCTCGAATGTTCCCCGAAGCTTTCTGTCCTACTAATCTTATAGTAAACGGAAGAGTCTAACATAGACTCGTTAGAGGGACGATACCACAACAATTTTCAAAGAAGATTTTTTGTTCGTCTTAAAACTAAAATTAAAAATCAAAGGTAGAAAAAGTGAAGATGGTGTTGGACGTAGTTTATCGTCTTACCCAGGACGTGGAGTTAGTTTATCATCATACCCAGGACGGCTGTAAAGGGTTTATAAGCTGTAGATGGCGAATAATAATATTTAAAAGAAAAGAAGAAAAATAGTTTAAAAAACTTTTAAAAAATTCTCATAACTTCACCGAAATAATCTTGATAAATATTTGAGACGACAAACGAGTATAACAGAACCGTTCGGATCTGAACATTGGCGTGGGAGAAAGTGATTCCAAAAAAGTTGAAAAATGCCATCATTAATCCTTTGAGCCCTGACCACCACTTTACCGGTAGTAGAGAAAATGACTTAATGCCCAGCCACCAGTTGAACAGTGGGTAAACATTTGTGTCGTGTTTTTCAATTGGTTCAAAAGAGAAAACTTTCCTTTTTTTTCTCTTCAAGAATTCAAGATTTTGCACTGAGAACGGCGATTTGTTTCTACGTAATTCGACATAAAGGAAAAATGAGACACTTTTATTAAAAAAAACTTTAAATTTTCGACAATGTATTTTCAGGTGTAAAATCGTTGTGCATCCAGAACTGAACGTTGATGCATTTACATTTGCATACAACAAGTGCAAATAGATATCTGAATGCATGGTGATGCAGTAGAGCATACAAAAGTTTTGAACCACTTGATTGCTTATAGCAAACATTTTGAAATATTAAAATAATAATTTTTATCACTGAAAGGTTTTTTTTAGTGGACACTAAATCTGTTTATTTATTAAACAGTATTTTTATTTATTGTCGTCTGCCGGCTTGAATATTCAATAGATCGCTTTAAAGAATACAGTAGACAAAAATAAATAAAATATTGTTTAATAAATAAACAGATCGTCTGCTCAAATATGGGTATCCACTAAAAATAACGTTTAAGCAACAAAATATGTTTATTATAGTAAATAAAAATCTATTACTTCTTTAAAATAATCATGTAAGTTTCTCATGTTAAATAGACAAAATACAACTTAAGGAATCAGCACAGAATGCGAGGCCACAAAAATCTCTTGAGCTGACCAGGCATAGAAATGAATACAATATGGGAATCAGTAATAAGGAGTGCTAGAGAAAAGCAATCAATAACAACAAAAATTGCAATATAAACTCTGGTAAAAAAATATGCAATAATAATAACAGAAATAATTGCAATATGAGCACTGGTAAAAAAAATGGTTGCTGAGACATTAGGTTTATAAGTCGGAAAAATTCTCACACAGATGTCGTCGTCGTCAATCAGATAAAGACATTGGTTAGATCCAGTGACTAGACCCAAAAGAGTTGTGAGTTCAATATCAAGTCACAGCATTGGCAAACTAATACTTGAAGATTTGAGTTAAAGGGAAATAACTGAGGCATAGCACGTGAAAGTAAAACATCTACCCCGGTGGACGAAAATAAAGGGTTCAATTCGAAATTCCAATCACCTGAAAAATAAAGGTTTTGGCTTGAAATTCCAATCACCTGAAGAAGGTCGGAGCCTACAACGTTGTCAATATAGCAACGAGGATAACAGTCAGAATAATGTAAGTAATCATAATACCTCATCTCAGAGATAAAAACAGACAAAATACAGTTTGCATAAAAGAATTCTTCAACCTTTTGCTGTTTTAAATTCCACAATGAAAAAAAAATCAGTTGAGAGTAATTTTTTGACTGATTAGGTTTTTAATGTTTTATCAGCAATTTCTGTGTTATTTAAAGCCGAAACATTTTTCGGGGATTGTAATATTTTTTTCGAGAGAATATTGCATTAGCAAGTTTTTCATATAACAATGATTTTTTTTCTAGATACAAGTTCTACTATTTAATGCATAACTGGGGGAAGAGATGGATTCCTACGCTTCCATAGAGTATTTGTGCGTAAGTGAATGCAACCCTCTCGACTGGTATTCGAACTCGGCTCTCCGATTTTTCATTCCGAGCTGCTATCAATTACACAAGCCGCACATCCGGTTTAAAGATGAGGATGAATGTCATTTAAATGCCATAAAGAATAATTAGACAAAACACATAAAAGAAAAGCAATTCGCTTATCTGTTATCGAAACAAAGTTAACGTCTCATCAAGTAATGGATTAAATCATCATTGCTTGTGAATTGCAATTTCATAGAATAAGAGGAATTCTACATCGACATCATCTAAATGGATTTCCTTGCAACATAAAAATATACCATTAACCAAGAAACATGGAAAAGACGAAAAGACTGAGCTAAAGAACATCTATGGGATAATAAAAAAAAATTTTTGGTATTAATGACGGAAGCAACAATGAACTACATTTTCATGAATGCAATTCAGTTTGTCCAAAAGCAAATTGGCACAACAAACTATCACATATGTATAATAAAGACGGTAAAATTCAGTAATACTAATCTATAAGTTTGATGCTACATCAAGAGCAATGGCGTAAGAAAGTTGATTAAACATCGGCAGAATACATTACTTTGCTAAGACCTCCTCGGTTACATCTCATAGCAGAAAGTGAAATACACCCTTGTGCAAATTATTTGAAACAAAACGAATAATTCCGTTAATATATACTTTTTTCCGTATTTTTTAGTACTTCTTATTTTCATTCCACAAAGTCGTTCCTTGCAGATTGACCACAGATTCTCGATTGGATTTAAATCAGGAGAGTTTCCGGTCCAGTCTATAGTACTTTGATTTGATCACTGGTAAGGCTTGCGCCTCCTTGGAGTAACGCCCATCGCAGGCAATGGCTGTAGGACAACTAATCGACAGTCAAGACAATAGTGTCTTGGTGTGATAAAAATCTGATGTAATCACGGATGACGCAATATTTTTAAGGCCAAACAAATTTCATCATACACCCCCAAAATAGATTCATACTGCACACCACTGCAAATGACCTAATCTGGAGGAAAAATAGAAATCGATTATACCTGTCACTCCAGTGGGTCTAAGACTGTCCGTAAGGTGAAAGAAAGGAAACTAAAGCTGTTGTTTCAATTAAGTTGCACAAGGTTGTACGTATGAAAGTTTTGATCTGACGAGGCAATTTAAGAATATGGTTCTAGTTTTCACGTTACTGTTTTGGTTTTGTAAACCCTTAGCCTTGTGAGCCATTCAGATTTTAGTAAAATAAATTATGAGGTTGGATTGGAAGGCCCATCTCCAGTCCTCTGGCTAGGCGGGCAGAAAAGGATTCTACTCCAGGTTTTGATATCAGCGTTATCTTTCTCCTGGAGATACATTGTTACCAAGCGAGACTAGAGACCCTTGATACTTAATATATAATATGGGGATAGAAGAGTCACCCCTTTCTCAAGAGCCTGAATTAGAAATCGGTCGTTCACCGATTTCATTTTCTGTGACGCCACCCGCATATACCATATAGTAATAAATAATAAATTTAATCACGACTAGTGTCGTAAGGGCATAACATGTACTGTAGTGTGTTATGGGCAAGATAGCCTGAGGATCCCAGCGCTTCTCCAGTCTTGTTTGAATTCAGAGTTTTCTTTAATTAGACTTGTTTACCAACTAAGCCTATATGTTTCAGTCTGTCCTGCTATTTACCCAGAGTTGGTGGGGGAGAAGAGATAGGTTCATACCTTTCCCAATGGTATTTGCGCGTAAGTGAATGTAACGAACTCGACTGGAATTCGAACTCCGCTCTCTGATTTCTCATTCGCTATCCTTTACACCACCGCGCATCCACTAAAATTAATATTACATAAAATATTTAAAAAAGCATAGCGTGTTTCAGATCATAATGCAATTTTTGAAAATTATAGTTTCAAGCGTAGAACTACGGAACTATTTTACATTTTATTAATATTCGTCAGTCTCACAAGAACTCTGGAATCCACGATGGTGGCTAATTAATCCCTGTTGTAGACGCCGTCTTAGACGTATCTGCGTTTCTGCAACATGTTGGCTTATGCTACAATTATGCTGAGACGACATTGGCTAGTTTCTGAGAGATATAGCACATAATATGGCGTGATCAGTTGTTGAATTAAGGTTAGTACTCTAAAACACTCATGACTTGGGAGTTTATGGTAGCACGACCTTTCGACAGCTTTGTCTACCTAATTTCACTCACAAAGACTGGGTCAAGCAGCGGTATGGTTTCCATGTATTTCCTACTGGTGCCACACAAAGAACTCGTTTTTTCCTTGGCTGGTTACCAAGGGCTCACCTCTCTGACCAGTCGATTATGGTGAGAAACAAGAAAACACCTTCAGAACTTCCTATCCTTTGTAGCTCTTAGTAGGAATTGTCTTTTCACTATCACTTCATGACTCTCTTCTGTTTTCCATTTACACAATCTAGTTAAATAGGTTACACGCTGCTTTCCACCGTCTATCCTGCCTTCAATATATCCTGTGAGTACCAGATTCTCTAAGTACACCTTACCTGCCCTTGAAATATCAACTTCTGCTTTATTTTTCTAAGTATAAGCGTCTGTTTCGTTTTTTTTTTCTGTTGAAACTTCTTCGTTACTCACATGTTCAGTTCATGGCATTCTCAGCATCGTTCTGTAGAATCATATCTCTTTTGCTTCACGTTTCTTCTTCATCTGCGACGAAATTGTCCAGCATTCACTGCTGTATTGGAGGATAGATATTAAATAATTGTTCATTACTCTTTTTTTTATTATTTTCTTTTCAAAAAGTCATTTACGAATCATGGCTTTTTGCAGCACAGGATCAATATTTTGAGATACACTTGCTGCCTTGAAAATCAGCTTTCGACATCCTGGCTTTTGTTTAGTTCCGAACATTGTTCACTAAAGCCAGTGAGATGTTACCTATCTGAACCACCGAGAAGAAGCTACAAATTTCTGAAAAAGGCAAAGAATGTTTTTCAATTATATACGATAAATGGAAGTTCGTAAGTTGATTGTAAAATGTTACTGACAAGACATGAAGAGTCAAGGGAATGGGAAAGAATTATGGATTAAACGACCAAAAGTAAAAGATGACAAAGACAAAATGGCGATTTTTAAATTACCCGACCTGTTTGTCTGTCTCATTCTGCTCATATCTATCTATCTATCTATCTATCTATCTATCTATCTATCTATCTATCTCAATTTCTTCATATCTATCTATCTATCAATCTATCTCAGTCTGTCTCTAGCTATCTGTAGAGCCTGAAGGTCTTGGCAAAGTTTATTCTTTTTTTGAAAATTGAAGACTAGCGCTACTGAATTACAAGGAACTGTATCAAATTGCAGAAACCACATCACCTGAGGATTGCCAATAGCAGCAACAACTAAAATGGATATCATATGTAATTCGAAGAGCAAATAATGACATAATCAAGATGTTAAAATTCCACATCACATCAAACAGAAGGTTGGGAAGGGGACCCCAAACAATATTGGAAAGAAATGATAGCAGCAACTAAAAATCTTTTTTCCTAACAAAATGTTTTATAAGAAAGATTTTATAAATTTCAACCGAAAATAGTACTGCCTATTTGATCAATGAATGCGAAACGTTTCCTTGTAGGGAAACGGCTATAATTAACATCGCTATCTATCTATCTATCTATCTATCTATCTTTGGATCTATCCATTATCTATCTATCTATCTATCTATCTATCTATCTATCTATCTATCTATCTATCTATCTTTTGGAGTGTGTTCATTATCTATCTATCTATCTATCTATCTATCTATCTATCTATTCAGTAATTAATAATTAATAATATATACTTTTTAATGACTACATCATCATTGAAACACTGATCTGAAGAAGTGGCTTTGTGATGAGATGTTTTCCGCACCTCCGTTTCATATTTTGTGCAAAGAGTCAGTAATTTCCGAATGTAAATTGGAATGAGATTTTATTATTGTAAAGGAAACGAACATTTCATTTCTTCCTCCTCCCCCTCCCCTCCTCCTCCTCCTCTCCCATTTTCGTGAATTTTGTCAAGATTATTGTCAAGGGAAGAAAAAGCTAAGACGAATAGATTTACGTTTCTTTTATAAAGACAATAAACGTGAAAGACAGGAACCGTGATCGCACATGTTCTGAAAGAAGATCCCCCGCACACACAGAAACAGATAAAGATGCACATATGTTGATGCAAAAGTAAACAGCAACGTCAACCAAACTTGAAGTCTGCATAATATTTCCAGTTTTAAAATCTATTTTTATTAACAATCACTTGACACTTTCAAAACTACATTTAATGATAATAGATGGCTGCACTTATCAGAGTACACGCGTCTGCCATGGGGTGGGGCAGTTAATTCCTCTTGCAGACGCCTACTTAGACACATGTTTGTTTTTTCTTCACTAGCAGAGCCAATCTTTGGTTTATACTCTAACTTTTCTCAAAGAGGCTTAATTACAGTTTCTGGGAGAAAGTACATAATCTGAAGTGTTTTCTGTTTATAAGTTATTTTTATAGATATAATTTAAGTACTCTGTATTAATTACATTTACCGGCCTGAATGTTCGAGAAATGTCGTATGCGCTCTCCGACAGGAATCGAACCAGTAACCCTAATTTGAACCGCCATTTGATCTAACATGAGGTTAACCATTCAGCCACAGAAGCGTCTGGTTAGTCCAAATTACTGTTTATAAACATACACCTTTGATGATTATTCTCGAGCGATCATTTCTCTTCACGAAATGTACCTTAAAGTAAACAATGACAACATATAATGAAATGGATTATGTCCGACAATTATTTAATACATTTTCTGTTTATACGTTATTTTGTAGATACAATTTATTTAAGTAAATAAATCGTTTTTGTCGACCCAATTAGCATTAGGAGAGTTTAGTCTTAATTATCTTCATTCAAAACGATCGCTTTTGAATATATTTTTAAAGATTGATTCGAACAAGTACTCCACCCGGGTGATCCAACTGAAGCCAGCAATCCACAGTGTCTTGCAGGAATTAGTTGAAGAACTTAAATATTCTTTCACTATAAGGCTAAATCTCCAGGAAGAAATTGTTCAAATTTCCACTCATCCAACAAATATGGACGATTCTATAAAAATCTATTACCGTTTTTGTTTTGTTAATGCGAAAGTGTTTTTGGAAGACTGCAAAAAACACCTAGAATTGATCTTCGCTGTGAAATATAAAAAAAGCTCTGAAATATGACTGAAAATACTGTAATTATTCGTACATAACACGCACCCCCTAACTTTGGGTTACGAAATCTTAGAAATTTTAGTGCATAATATTCAATTTCTAGCAGCTAAATATATCCGATAATTTAATATTTGTCCAACTTGTTTTTTCCTTTTTGCATCGATTAAAAATAAGAATTTATATTTTGCATGACGTTTTCAAACACAAAATTTACAAAGTCTCTAGAGCACGAACATGTTGTACGCTAACCTTATAGATACCGCCTGTGGAGTGTAGGGTCACAGCCTCATCACACTAGGTAAAATTGAGGCAGAAATGCGACTAAATTATGAGGAAAATAAGCTCATGCTTGGAGAAATACAATTATCAACAAATGCACATTCCAGTATTTAGTAAGTATATATCTGTAGTCGCGTCAAACATGAAAATGATATCCCTTTGGAACAAGAAAGAAAAGACGACATCAGAAATGACGAAGACATCGACTACAGTGATATCAAATGTATAAATCTATCACAACGTCGACCTTTGAAACAGACAATGGTGAAGCATACTAAAATATATGTTTGACTTATTAAAAAAATGCAATGTTTTGTTAGTGATTTAAATATTTAGTACATATGCATTTCTTCGTCTTCTTCTTCTGCCTCGTCTTCCTCCTGCTCCTCCTCTTCCTCTTCTTCTTCTTCTTCCTCCTCTTCCCTCCTCTTCTTCTTCTTTCTCCTCTTCCTCTTCTTCTTCCTCCTCTTCTTCTTCTTCTTCTTCCTCCTCTTCCTCTTCTTCTTCTTCTTCTTTCTCCTCTTCCTCTTTTTCTTCCTCCTCTTCTTCTTCTTCCTCCTTCTCCTCCCCTCTTCTTCCTCTTCGTCCTCGCCCTCTTCTTCTTCTTCTTCTGCCTCTTCTTCCTCTTGCTCCTCCTCTTCCTCTGCCTCCTCCTCCTCTTCTTCTTACTCCTCCTCTTCTTCCTCCTGCTCTTCTTCTTCTTCCTTCTCCCGTTCTTCTTCCTCCCCCTCCCGTTATTCTTCTTCTTCCCGTTCTTCTTCCTCCCCCTCCTTCTTCTTCTTCTTCTTCTTCCCTTCTTCTTCTTCTTCTTCTTCTTCTTCTTCTTCTTCTTCTATGTGCCGTTTCCTTCCAGGACAGTTTTCTTGGCAATTCAGAATTTCCTACCTTTTCGCTCATATGGTTCTTGAATATGGTGATGCACGTGACCTAATAATTAATATTTACTTCATGTGCATAATATGCACTCGTAAACCTTATGCTGAAAAACTTGGAAATAAATAGCATATTTTTCACGAATAACAACAACAGTGGGGCAAAACGGCAAATCTCTTGTTCCAAAAAGTTTACGGCGAAAAAAAA
Organism: Acanthosepion pharaonis; assembly: GCA_903632075.3. NCBI lineage: Eukaryota > Metazoa > Mollusca > Cephalopoda > Sepiida > Sepiidae > Acanthosepion > Acanthosepion pharaonis. The sequence continues at coordinate 6,825,653 of CAHIKZ030004391.1, read as the reverse complement.
AAAAAATGAATACTTAATAAACTGATCAAACTTTTGCGTAACTGAATATATTTTTTCTTTTTGTCTGTTTATCTCATGGCGTTTAAAACTGAGCCATTTTCCATACGTTTTACCTTGACTTGGAAATAGGCTGTCTACCTCTGTTGCGTGCACGTTAGTAAGCTGACCAGTCCAATGCAGAACAAGCAGATTCAGGCGACAGCCGCTGCATGGGAATGTTTAGGCTTGTTTGGTCATGGTTATTCTTCCAATGATTAGGCCTACTTCGTAGCTAAGATAGTCGCGGATGTTCCCTTGTTGCAGTAATCAGAGTTCGAGTAGAGATAAAAAAAAAAATCAACATTTCTAATGTTGCAGGCAAAGCAACTCCTTCCCACAATTTAAACATAGAATTTCGCCCTACTATACACTGTAACGTAAAGATCTGATTTTAAAATCTGGCCTTGTGTTGAGCTTTAGAATTGTTCATCTAAATGAAGTATTTTCGATCGATAAACTCTCGAGATGCAAGAACATTAATTTGAAGATAGAATGCTATTTCATTTTATGAAGCCCCGCAGACTAGCAAGAAGCATTTATCCGGGAAGAATGAAGATTAACAGAGATATTAACAGACTTCTACCATTCTATTCTATTACTCAATCTTAGGAAAGAGTGTGAAGGCAATTTTCTTATTGGTCAGTATTACTCGACTGTAACACACAATAGTATCTTCATCATTCTTTTGAAGGGATTCGTCGGTATCAGCTGGAATTGTCATCATCATCATCATCATCATCGCAATTATATTAACATTGGTGATGGATAGAAGGTTGCTTGAATTCAAAGTTTCTAGCGTTTTATCTTCGATTGGGGTCGAACACCGACCTCTGGCACGAGTGGCGAGCAGGCAACTACTGCAACCGCGAGAAATTTTACTTATTTTGCGAAAAAGATTATTATTAGAGTACTACCCGCCATATGTTGGTGTTTAATGTCAATATATTTTTTCATTGTGAATAATATCACATTTTGCATGCATAGTTCAAATCTTCTCTAAAACCCGCAATTTTATCTCGTATAGACAAGGAAAGATTAAAAAAAGCACATAGTGTGACATGTTTTATACGTTGCAGAGTAACGAAAAGTGACCTCTCTCTGATTCACTCTCTCTCTGATTCTCTCTCTTAACACACACACACACACACATATATATATATATATATATGAAGAAATATAGTCTTAAGATGTGCTATATTTATGGGATAAAGTGCTCAATATCAGAGATAGAGCGTTTGTAAATATAAAAGTGAACATAGAAGTCAACACTTAGAGGCGACAGTCTGTTTCATGTTTATAAATAATTGTCGCAAAATAAAATCCTTACATTGACTTAATAAAGTCCACCAGAGGACGAAACGCGATGGTAAAAAAAGTTGTTTTTTTAAAGATAGAATTTTCTTTATATTTGAATTTTTACACACACAAATACGCACACACACATAAACACATATTTATATATATGATAAAAATATAGTTTTAAGGTATATGCTATATTTATGGGTTAAAGTGCTAAATGGCTGGTATAGAGCGTATTTACATATAAAAAAGTGGACACTGAGGTCAACACTCAACGGTGACGGCATGTTTCATGCTTAAACGCAATCTTATGGCCTAAAGACTGCGCTTAAGCATCAAACAGATGTTGAACTCAGTGTCCACTCATATATATTGCAATTAAATTATTCCTGACCACATTAACAATATAAAAAATTACTAATCGACAACACAACTATCCTACACGAAGAAAACAACAAATTCAAACTACAGATGCTAAAGATACCATAGACCGAACTTGAGAGCAACGACGGGGTTTTGATTACTACGTACGCCCCTGAAGATGATCTCGGAAGAAGATCGAAAGTACTTGTAAAAATGGAAAATAAAAACGATTTTCATAGTTATAGAACATTTCTCACATCATTTAATTGCAATACACGGAAGATTATTCATGAGTATGAACGGATTTTATTAAAAATAAGCAGACATAATGTCTCTAATTTATTTAATCATATATATATATATATATATATATATATATATATATATATATATATATATAATTGTTCTTTTTTAAATATATAATCATCGCAACACCGAAATTCCCATGTTTCAAAACTGAAACTTCAATTTAAATTCAATCATACAAACTAAAATTATGAAGTGATGCTAAGAATAACCTTTTAGAAATCAAAGAAATGGAATGGCGTGTTTTTGTAGACACTGCCAAATGTTTTCCTTAAGTAATAGCAAATTAAAAAAAATGAAACTAACATATTCATATTTGATCATAAATAAAAAAGTTTAGGAATACATAATTAGATTCTAATATATTTATTTTAACATTACCATTTATGTACATAAATAAATTAAATATATCTTAAGTCTGTACGAATAAAAATATAAATATTAAAAATGTGACTAAATAATATTTGATTTCCCCTTTTGAAAAAATCGTAATTGAAATTTATAAAAATAAAAATTAAATAAATAATAAAAAAAGCCAAATGTATTGCTATTGAAATCCAGACAATGTGTTGGAACATAGACATTACCAAAAACTTCTTGAAAAAAGGAAGTTTGTATCAACAGACAGATACCCAAGCAACCACCTTGACTTGATCGGTTCAATACATTTGATACATGAGTTTCCTAAATAATTTAAATCTTAACACCCCTAAAATAAAAAAGATGGCATTTTGCTTAACTCCAACATCTCAAAATATCAAATTTGTCTGAACTTATAAATTAAGTGAATCAATTTCTAAAAAGTCATTCTTAGCATCGCTTGATAATGGAACGGAACTTTGTATTTTAAGTTTAATTTTTATGAATTGAAGTTTCAGTTTTAAAACATGGGAATTTTGATGTTGCGATGATTATATGTTTTTAAAAGAACAATTATAATATTATGCTCTACTGTTGTATCGAGCACTGATTTTAAAAATAAAAATAAATGCTAAGAACTCTGAATTATAAATCTCATTGTTCTTTCCTATTATTTTAATATATATATATATATATATATATATATATATATATATATTTTGTTAAGTCAATCTATAATAGTTTCTTTTCATGTTACTTATAAGCCCACACATGATTCGATGTATCACTGTTTCCATCCCTTTATCCAGATCACAATACAAGCAATTCTCTTTCATTCACTCGCGTTCGCGCATAAGATATATCCAATTTAATTTTCTCACTTTCTCTCTCTTGTTTCTAAATCGAATACTATGAATTTCAGCGTACCAATTCTTGTACTATCCTTCTTTCCACAGAAGACCTATTAAAAGCTTCCCGTACTCGATCCGCTCCGTTTTGGTCGGATGCCAGAGAAGCCAAGAACTAGCAGGAAAAGAGCAAAATTGAACCGGTGCCAACCAATATGAAGACGTCAAATAAAAGCGGCAAAGAAGGTAAAAATGTAGCGGCAAAATTAAGCCAGCTAATTATAAAGAGACTATTTCGAGCAGCAGAAGTTAGCTTTATGTCAAAATTTGGGCATTGCTGATTCAAAAAATAAAAGAAATATTTAAAAAGCAAGTGAGAAAAGAATATATATATTATATATATATATATATATATATATATATATATATATATATATAAAAATTATCAGAGTTGACCTGTAAAAAAATTATCAGAGTTGACCTGTAAAAAAAATACAATATTTATAAATGGAAAGACAATAGGACAATAATATTAATATTAGCCGACGCGTTTCGTCCAATGTGGCAAAAAAGGAAATGAATTTATTAAAACAAAGTAACTAATAATAACAAAACAAAATGTTCTTCTTCCAGTAGCTAAGGCCATTTTGTTTTCTTATTATTAGTTACTTTGTTTTAATAAATTCATTTCGTTTTTGCATTGGAAAAGTCAAGATTGGATGAAACGCGTCGGCTAATATTACACACTTTTCCTATTGTCTTTTACACACACACACATATATATATATATATATATATATATATATATATATATATATATATATATATATATGTATATAAACAGGACATCAAACATCTATTCAAAATCTGTCTCTTCACAAATCCACTCACGTTTATTATAATAATATTCGAGTTTATCAAATGTATTTTCATTTTTTACATACTTTTATTCCAAATCTTATTTTATGTGCACATCTATAGATTATTCACGACACAAGTGTATTACTAATCTTCATAATACATATATCAGTATACATATATCAGCATCCTCAACCAAGTATTTCAAGGATACTCGTCTATTAGGGTGGCTAGCCAATCCCTATTACAGACTCTCGCTCAGGCAGATTTGTGTTCGTTCAACAACCACAGAGCCCACCCGTGGTTTATACTGCAACTATGCTGAGCAGACCTTAGTTACAGTTTCTTTGAGGGAGTGTGTTATCTAGCGTGATCAACAATTTGAACAATGCCAATACGCTCAAGCCCTCTACCAAGATGACTTGTGACTACGTGCTAGCATGGCTATCGACGGGCCCAAGGGTTCCGTCTACACATTTTTCACTCACGTGGTATGGTTTTCAGGCACTTTCCAAAGGTGTCGCACGCTGGGATCGACCTCGATCCATTCCGATAACATCAGGAGGTCACCATTCTGACAAATCGACTATGATGAGATTCGAAACCCGGTCTCATGGCCAGAATGCAAACATTCAACTCGGCCACGTGCCATCTGGATTAGAAATCATATATATATATATATATATATATATATATATATATATATATATATATATATATATATATTAAGCATTTCACTTTAAGCAAAGTGGGAGTGCAAATAGCACGCAATAGGTTACAGAGAGTGAGAGCAAGAGTAAAGAAGAGTGTTTGAGGAAAGGATATAGAGAAGGGTGGGGATTATGATTAAAGCATCGGAAGATGTCGATTGACATTACGTTTAAATATTTGAAGATTTTAGCTATCGGGGAAGCAAGTAAGAGGAAGGGAGTTCCACTGCCGGGAAGTGCAAGAAAAGGAGCTGTTGGAGTAGAAGAGGCGGTTACATTTAACCGTTTCGACATGAAAGGCTGGGACTGAGATGCCAACCTAGTAGATTCATGCAGTTGGGGCACTAGTGAAAGTAGCTCATCAGAGCAGTTAACATGAAAATATTTGTAGAAAAGGCAGAGGGAAGTCACATCCCGTATGTGAGAAAGTGACTGTTTATCATAATAATTCAAGATGTGGAAATAGTGAATCCTTCAAATACCTTAGAATATGGATCGGTTATAACAAATTTGGTATAAGTGATAAGGGAATTAAACATAGAAGGGGTAGATTCACTCCACAATTTCATATAAAAACAAAAAGCATGAGTCATGTTTTTAAACAGTCACGTCAGATCGAGACATGGCTATGCATGGCGCCAAACCTGTTTAGAAATATTCTAATTCAGTTGTAAACTGTCACTTTCTAAGATCGATGGTTAAAGGTGATTTTGAGGTAATGAACCCTGTTTTGCTCTGAACGAGGACCATCCTTCTTTGAACCTGGTCAACTAGATCTACAGAATCGCAAAGAACTTTATCCGATAACAGAAATCTCATCTCATGGTTAGCAAGCTTGTCTTGACTGAGTAGTGAGTTCGATCCTCACTGGGTGCCTCTTACCTTTGGCCTTGTACCACATCTAAGCTGCGCTTGGAAAACTAGTATATATCAAGAAAGTGCCGTCTAGGTAGGCAAGGTAGGAAGTGCTTACCCTGAATAAATTAGATCAGCAGCTACATTTTCCTTCTGTTGCCCAATATGCACCTCATCCAACAAAATTATGAAGGTTACTATGATTATTATGCATAAAATGAAAAAAAATTATTTTTTTGTGGATTTACAACATGTCATAAGCTGCTTACTCCGAGTAATTACTGAGGGCACGTGCCTTATATATATATATATATATATATATATATATATATATATATATATATATATATATATATATATGTGTGTGTGTGTGTATAAATTTTATGTGTATGTGTGTGTAACATTTCGGTTCCACATTAAATGGTTATTTAATAACATTTCTTTACCGGCATCTTATATCTTATTTTCTTTACCGGGATCCACTATTAAGATGAAAGCAATTTGTAACTTCCTACCCAAAACCGCCAGTTGAAATACACATCATATTTAATTTCCTAAGATTATTTGAGTCAAGCTCAAATGTATAAATGGAAATGGTAAATAAAACCCCTTTATTATCGCAATCTGTCATGTGGGAAACATCAGATGATTTTGAAAATCCATTGGAAAGAATTTTATTGACATCGACGGGTATTGACGCCAAGGAATTATGGATGGATGAATTAACGATACTGGATATGAAATTAGTTTAGTATTGGTGTAAAAGCACGTGTTTTAACCTAAATCAACTAAGTTGATTGCGAATTTGTATTCCAAATTGTTCAAGTTAATTTCCTAAGATATCTTCATTGCAACATCTAGGTCTCTCACGCTTTACTGTTCACATTTGATTTACTATGAATTATGACTTTTTCCAAGACTAAACTCTCCATTAAAACAAGGTGGACACAATTAAGGAAAACACAATGAAGCAGCAGATAGCGGCCCTTAAAGTAACTTTTCAGCATCTTTTAATAAGTGGAAAGGACGCTGGGATAAGACTGTCAGGTTTCAAGGAAAATAAGCCGATGCCCTTTTTGTTTTTCGCTAATATGGATCCTTTTTGGTTAAAAGTCATAGAGGTCAGTTACTGCAGTGGAATAGAGTGCGTTAGGTTCAGGGTTCTGTTTGTGAGACCTAACGACAATAATTTTTTGGCATATAAAAGAGAAAACATTATTGTTTTTCTTTCATTTTATTTAATCCGTAGTTTAAGACAACTTCCATTAAGATTTCCAGAAATTATATCTATCTACCTATCTATCTATATATATATATATATATATATATATATATATATATATAAAGACCAAAGGAAAAATTATCTTGGCCGATGTGTTTCGTCTTCTGATGGACATTATCATTGGATTTTATTTTGCAAAAATTATTTATAAAAAAATATTCTGTAGTTTTTCAGAATTTTTAAATTAAAATATTTCATAAATATCCATCAGGCTAATTTAGAAGTCTAGGTAAATTATGGATGACGCTAAGTGATATAATTGAATGTCTAATTAGCAAAAATGAGTAGACGTTGATGCTGAGATTTCGTTTATAACGTAAATATTATTTATATTATTTTCGTTTGGGATTAATTTATATATGATATATTTTAAATAATAATAAAAAGTTATGAATTTAACCGTTTTTCTTTAGATTTTGAACAATTTTCGACCCGATTGTTATGTTGATTTGAGAAAGGAGTAATTCTTTCAGGAAAGGAGTTATTTTTTTTAACAAAAAAGTCTTAGGAGTAGAATTGCATTCATTGCAAATTTCTGTCTATCTTTGTCTTTTAATAAATTTGGCATTCTTTAAAATACCACATTTAGGTTGTGGTTTAATTTATTTCCATGGATAACTAATGTATTTCAGAAATTGAAGAAAATAAATAATAAAACGTATCTATGAACGCAAAACGGATCATATACTCAATAATTTATCAAATGCATTAGCCATACATAAAAAATTAAAATTAAAGAAAATTAATATATAAATATATATATATATATATATATATATATATATATATATATATATATATATATATATATATATATTTGTTATAATAAATCCCCATGAAAACATTTTACATCATTACACAAAAAATTTCATGATCATTAGTTATCTACCATCGCATTTCTCAGGCAAATTAAAAAAATTTAATTCTCTAATTCTAAACTTATGCCCACCCCACATCTTTAACTTACGAAAAGATGTAAAGTTTTTTTTTTTATTTCCTTTTTAAATCATTTTTATCACAAGTTATCAACAATCGCCTGAAGAACTACCATCTTAGTAATGAAAAAGGAAAGTTTTTGTGTAGCGATAGAAAATGTAATTTATTATAATAAAAATATGTAAATAATAATTTGCTCTACTTTGTATTGAGCACTTTTTAAAAAAGTAAATCCTACGAACTGTGGATTTTTACTCCATCTGTTCTTTATCAAATTTATATAAATACACCTTCATCCCCACTGTGCGCCAACGGCTTAGTGGTAGAATCCCCGACCGACGCCAATTCAGTTGGGTTTTGATCCTAGCTAGAGGTAACCGGACGTCTAGACACACTGGTGAGCTGTGATACTGCGAAACACTCTGTCTGTGGATGACAATATAATATATATATATATATATATATATATATATATATATATATATATATGAGTAGTAATCTGTTGGTATAATCCAGGCGAGTCCTGTTAACACAACATAAATTTGAAATGTGTTAAAACCGACTCCCAAAAGACCGCTCAATGTTTATTTTCATTAAACAGACCAAATTATCTTTACAATTGGAATTAAGATACCTTAAGAACTTAAGGTCTTGTAATTCAATTGTAAAAGTATATATATATATATATATATATATATATATATATATATATATATATACATACATGTACGCACATATATATATATATATATATATATATATATATATATATATATATATATATACACTCATCAACTTGTTGCCATCAAGTTATTTTAAAATGTTTAACAACACTGCAACTTCAAAAATTACTACCCGGTTATGTTAAAAATAGGATATGACATCAATTTTCCTTCTATGTACCGTGACTATTCAGGGCGTGATCGATTATGACATTACACAAAATGTTATCCTTTGTAGCTCTTAGTAAGGTTTTTAGAGGCTGTGGACATGGGAATCAACAGTACATGGTGACATTTTTACACCACAACGTGATATTCAATTCTAAGTACATCGAGTGGACTGTCCCGTCGTTTTTGACATATGAAGGTCAAGTATCTCAGTCCTTAGAACCAACAGGCATATTGCTGCACATATCACTTAATTATAGTGGGGAAGGATTGTGCAGAATCAACCTCACTTTTTGGAATAACCGAATACAGAGAACTGGTCCACAGCATGTCACAAGGTCTCCAAACCACCTTCCACAGGTTTTGAATTCGCAGTTGTATTGCTATATATATATATATATATATATATATATATATATATATATATATATATATATATATATATATATACGTATTAAAGACATTTTTATATTTTAACATTCTTTTTATAGATACAAGTATTTAAGTAAATGCTCTGTTTATAATAAACAGTATTAAGTAACATTTACCGGCCTGAATGTCCGAAATTTTCATAGAAAATATTCGTCCTTTGACAGGATTCGAACCTGCATCAAATGACGAATATTTTCTATGAAAATTTCTCGGACATTCAGGCTGGTAAATGTTATTTAATACTGTTTATTAAATACTTAGCATTTACTTAAATACTTGTATCTATAAAAAGAATGTTAAACATAAAATGTCTTTAATAAATTGTCGGACTTTTGTCCAATTCTTAATATATATATATATATATATATATATATATATATATATATATATATATATATATATATATATCCTCATACTCCCTAAGAACCAAATAAATAACACACACATTAAAAGAGGAACCAATAAAACTGTCAAAATGAGTAAGGAATTCAGAGCAGCATGAATCCATCCAGCTCTTATCTCAAATGACAGCTTAAAAAGACACTTTTTGATCAACACAAATACTGACTAAAATCCATTTTAAAAAAAATAAAAAAACAAATGAAAACTACAGACAAAAGTTCATTTTCTCCATCAAGACATTCATTTCTGTAGTTCACTGCTACCAGCAAGCAGAAAATTATTTTTCTCCTGATGTTGGCCCAAAATAGACGAGGAATCTAAATGAAATAATAATAAAAACGAAGGAATATTAATATACAACCCAGTGTGTCTGATGATTTTAATTTTTTAATATTTTTTTATTGATCAAAATATATCTATATCTATATTTATATGTATATAGATGTATATATATACTTATACCTATATGTATATATATATATATATATATATATATATATATATATATATATATATATATATATATATATGTATATATATATGTGTATACATATATGTATTTATATCTATATCTATCTATCTATCTATCTATCTATCTATCTATATATATATATATATATATATATATATATATGGTTCGAAGTACTGTCGAATCCTTTTCATTCACTGCTAATACCCTTGGGAAAGGTGTGAATTCTTTTCTTTTTCCCTCTAGCTATGGGTAAATAGCAGGACAGACTGGGTTCTATAGCCTTGGTTGGCAACTTGTCTAGGAGAAGGACAACTCTGAATTCAAAACCTGCGGAGGGTCGTTTGGGGACCTTGTGGCATTAGTACACCAGGTCTCTGTATTCGTCCCTTCAAAAAGTGTGGATGGTTCTGCACGAAACTTCACCACTATAATCAAATCTCCTGTGCTGTTGTCGGGCTGTCGGTTTCCTAGGAACTGATCTGCTTGATCCACATACATCGAATTCGACGGAAGAGTCGACTATATATATATATGTATATATATGTATTTATATATATATATGTGTGTGTGAGTGTGTGTTTGTGTTTGTTTGTTAAATAAAACAGTTCAAAAATTGTATTCCTTTCCCATTGCTCTATTTCTGAGTATGACATCTACCAAGTGGAAAAAAAAACTGTTTAAAATCAGCAAGACTCTTAAACATCTTTGAAAATTCTGAATTTGGCCAAATCTCCATTTTCGGTGTATTTTCATCTTTTGTTCCACCCCCGATATTCTATTCTTGATGTTTACCAAGGTAAGGGCACAAAACCAAATGCTTGTGAAATAGCCGACAGAAACATTCCTTTGGGACGACCTTTCAAGTCCAGTTCTGCTTTGATAATCACCATTTAAAATGGCGGTTTTTTTTTCTACCTCTAATCAAACATTAGTGTGTGGAGAGATAATATGCAGATACATTATTTTAATTCTTGTAAGTTGGTTTAAAGAGAAATTCAAACGTTTGAGAAATGTAAAGGAAGTGTAAAATTTAATTCAGGTAAATCTTTTAGGTTGAAAAAGCAATGTTCTGTCGTAGAAACATTTTGAATTTCAAATAATCGATTTAATTTAATTTTTTGTGTTATTTTGTTCTGGGTGCTTCCAGACAAACTTAATTATATCAGAAAAAATAAAACAAAAAACGAATATATTAAAAAGAAAACGGAAAGAAATCATCTCTACAAATCAGATTACAATTAGGCGATTAGATTCTGTATTTTTTTGTATTCGTATATAAAAAAAATCTCTAAGTAGAAGTTGTGCAAAAATAATAAAAAAAGATGTGAAAGTAAATACCATCTGTGCAAGATTTCGTATAGGAAATACAATTCATTATATTTTATATAAATAAAAGATTTTTCTGATTTGTTTGTGGATAATGGCAAAAAAAAAATAAATAAAAATAAAAGAAATTGAGAGTATAATTTAACAGACAACTTTTTAAAGAGGAAAAGTACTCCCGAACAATATGCCTCTTGTTTGTCGCACAGTTTTGAGTAATTTTTTTTTTTAGCTTTTTATTGCAATAATATCGTTTTTTTTATTATGCTGCTTAGTTAAAAATAATGGAATGTTAAAAAATGATTTGATCAGTGGGTTAACCTACAAAATTACGATGATAAAAAAAAAAAAAAAAAAAATTAGTAATTGATCCGTAAAGCTATTTTTGTCCAACATCATGAAGTATTACAAAACTTAAATTTTAACCTGATAACGCGAATCATTATCTGTATATTTCTGAGATGAGGTATTATGTACATTATTCAGACTATTGTCCTTATCTTTCTGCGGTAGACCAGTTGCCATCCAAGGCTATAGAACCCGATCTGTCCTGCTATTTACACATAGCTGGGTGGGGAGAAAAAGAGGATTCATATCTTTCCCAATGGTATTAGCACGTAAGTGAATGTAATGGATTCGACTGGAATTCGAACTCAGCTCTCCGATTCCTCAATCTGAGCCGCTATCCATTGAGGGAGAAATATGCAACTATATCAGCCACAAAGCAGTCTTATTTATGTTCTATTCTATACACAACTGGAACATCTTTTACCGATAAGTCTTTCCAATCATATGACATATAAGTTAAAAGTTAATACCTACTTATAATCGATAAAATCAATAAACGGTAATAGTTTCTCGGGAAAAGATGAATACACACAGACGTATTACATTTTCCTGTTTGTCAATCAAGTATTAATTACATACAAATATTTTATATTTGTGCGTTTTATGATCAAAGGATTTTTAATGGAACTTGTATGATAGATTACAGAATACGTGGCTGTAAGATTTATAGTTCAATTTCTGACAGTTGATGTCGAGAAAAACATACAATATAATTAAGAAAAATAATGACAAAGTGGGAAAGAAATTTTGTGACGTGTTTCGTCATTTCAGCCGGACTTCTTCAGGCTAAAAATGCGTAATGCGGGCTTGGAGAATCTGAATCTCACAAAACATACTGAAGACAAGAGAGGTAGATGGAAACATTGAGGAGCTTAGATGGCAGAACATAGACTATGAGATATAAGATAGCAAGCAACAAACATTGCATAGTGCTATAAAATTTCGCGACATCATTCTTGTCTTCAATATGTCCTGCAAATTTCAAGTTCTTAGTCCGATGAAATCTTACCAAACGAAATGCGTTACACACAAAGTGTTTTTCTACCTTGTCATTCATTTTCTTCTATCGAAAAAATAAAGATTCTGTATCGTTAATCTTTCAGGACGTAGGCGTTCATGGTTCTCCACAACTTCCTGTCTTTTGCTGTTTCTTTTTTGTTTTGAAACTTTAACCATCAATCTCTGTCTCTGTTCTGCCATTAATTCCCACACACATGTTGGCAACATTATTCCCTTTGTTCTGTGAGTATTATATTTTCTATACCTTCTTTCCTCATTGTCTCTGACAAATTTCAACTAAGTCTTTCTGATTTTAGTTCTATGTTTCCTTCTAGTTTTTATTTTCCTTAAGAATTTCTCTTTGTCCTCATGTTCCGTCTACTGTCTTAGCATTTGTAGATGAAACTGCATCTCTCTCGCTTCAAGTCTCTTCTTCATTTGCGAGGAGTTTGTTCAGCATTCAATGCCACATAGGGGACTAGATATTACATAGCAATTTAGCATTCTTTTCTTTGTTTTTAACGAAATTTTCCTGTGTATCATTACTTAGCTTAGCTTCCGGACGGCATATTTTGCAATTCCTGTTAACCTTCGGATTTCTGTTAAATTTTCCGGTTCTGTTACTATACTAACCAGATGTTTAAATATTGTATCTGCACGACTTTGAAGTTCGCAGTACATTGTTCACGCCTTGTAGTACCCCTTTTGCTCTTGATTTGCATTCTGCGTTATAGGTAATAGTCCTTTGTTCTTGCTTTCCTTTATTAACTTGCCGAAGAGTTATTTCAGTTTTTTAAGTCATCTATTAACACATTGTTATCTGCGAATCTTATATTGTTAAGCTTATGTCCACCAATATTAAATCCTGGTAGGGCGTTTATATAGCTCTCTTAAGATCTTCACGCTGAATATGTTAAATAAATTTGGTGAGAAAATGTATTCATGTCTTAAGATGTTTTCTAGCTTTGTGTATTCACTAAACTTTTCAAGATTACCTATGATAATAAAATATCCTGTCATTTTATTTTCTGTGCGTGTCCCTTCCTTAATATCCTACATCTCCGAGCTTCACTTCTTCCATCTATCCAGGTTGTCTTCAGTATGTCATGGGTGTCTCAATTTTTCCAAGCCCTCTATCGTTATGTGCCTTAGAAATTTTGGTTTTCTATTATGATTGCTTCGTCTCTCACACGTTTCGTTAATAGCATTTTCAACATCATTCTCGAGATGTTATCTTAAGTTTCCTATTCATTTGTGTGGAATTTGTCCAGCATTCACTGCCATATAGGAGGTTTGATATTACATAGCAATTCAGCAGTATTTTCTTTGTTTCCGTTGCTTCAGGTCTCTTCTTCAAGTGTGAGGAAATTGTCGAGCATTCACTGCCATATAGGAGGTTTGATATTACATAGCAATTCAGCAGTATTTTCTTTGTTTCTGTTGCTTCAGGTCTCTTCTTCAAGTGTGAGGAAATTGTCGAGCATTCACTGCCATATAGGAGGATTGACATTGCATATCAATTCAGCACTTTTTTATTTGCTTCTAACAATTATTTTGTGTTTCTTAATATTCTGTATATATTTTGGAAGGTAACTTTCACTATTCCAATATGTCTTCAGAGAAGTCCTTTCTTCTGGCTTTCTTTTACTACCCCGTATAAGAGTTCCTGCCATTTTCTTTCTAAGTCTTCTTTGAACACAGAGTCATCTATGCATCTGATGTTATTAAGATTGTGTCCTTCAGCAATAAATCCTGGTAGGTCTTCTCGTTCTTTTAGAAGCATCTTGGTGTATTGGTTGAATAAATCAAGTCAGGTGACCTATACATGTCTTACACTCCATATTCTAGTTTTAACCACATGCAGAGTCTGTTTGTAACTGAGATATAATATATGCGCTGTTAAACATCCTAATGTACTTATAACTTCATAAATGTTAATATTCTTTATTTTAGGATATTACATCGAAAAGATTTCAAAATCGTTACACAATTGCAGTCGTGTTTCGATGCATATACAACACATCTCGTCAAGCGATTGTAAATTACTGGCGAGTGAACGATTTAATCAGATTTATAAGCAAAATTCAACCTCTTTTTTGAAAAAAGAAAAGAGGTGGGGTTATAATGTTTGTGGATTTTGCTTAGATCAACCAATCAAATATAACCTACGTTAAATTCAAACTAAGCGAAAAAGAGAAAAAAATAGAAATTATTATCCTTAGAAAAGTGTGATGGCCAAGATTTGACATCTAACAGCAGCCAGACATTAACTTAAAGACTGATACAAATGGCTACAATAAATGTACACCTGTCAGACAGACACCTTTCATAAGAAATAGAAACTTAAATTTAAACTAAGGGAAGAAGCAAAAATTAAGAAATTATTTTTCATAAATGGGTCATGACCTGTAGGTTTGAAATCAATGACAGGAGCAGACTTTAAACAGGAGAGAATGTGGATGGATAAATGTTGTACATTTAGACGATGTCTTTTCCTAAAAAAAAATAAGTAGTAATTTAACAAAATGCTTGACAAATTATATGCTATAAAGTCGGGTGTGAGAGTGGTGTAATGGATAATGCGTCTGAATTTGTTTATCGAGGAGCCGAGTTCCAATTCCAGTTAGGTCCGTTATGTTTACTTAGGCGCAAATACCCCCTGGGGAATGTATGAACCCGCTTCTTCTCCGCCTCTCCCCACAGCAGTGATTATTTTAAAAAATTAAATGTTAGGAACATTGGAATTGTACTCTATTCGTTCTCGTCTTCCATAGAAAAATATTAGTATTCAAAAGTTCATAGGTTTCCGGTGATATCACTTTAAAACACCGCTTCCTTTAAGATAATCGAATTTAAACAACGTCGAGTCTGCTCATTACCTAGATGAGTGCCCGTTTCTCAATACCAGGTGCTTGGATGTGCAGGTGGTGTAATGGATAATGGATTGGAATTTGTTTATCGAGGAATCGAGTTTCAATTCCAATTAGGTGCATTCTATTTACTTACGTGCAAATACGCTTGGGAAATGTATGGATCCCCCAGCAGTGAGTTAATTAATAAGAATTCTATTACTAAAACATTATTATCTCCACACCCACAAATTCTTATAATTTAAAAATATCTTCTGGCTTTAAATAACCTGCAAACGA
This sequence comes from Acanthosepion pharaonis, assembly GCA_903632075.3. Classification (NCBI taxonomy): domain Eukaryota; kingdom Metazoa; phylum Mollusca; class Cephalopoda; order Sepiida; family Sepiidae; genus Acanthosepion; species Acanthosepion pharaonis. The sequence continues at coordinate 6,809,782 of CAHIKZ030004391.1, read as the reverse complement.
TTGATAGGGCGTAGAAAACGAATCAAACGTTTTTAGGGGTCTCTCTTTTGAGAACTAGAGAATGGAGACATAGAAAACTGTTGTATTCGCCTAATATTAATTTCGTTGCAACAATATTTCCGTCCTGGGTAAAACTACATCCGCATCCTGGGTATGACGATAAACTACATCCGCATCCTGGGTAAGACTATAAACTACATCCGCGTCCTGGGTAAGACTATAAACTACATGCAACAGCAAGGCCTCTGATCGGGAGGTTTTGAGGAACGTGAAACCACCTCTTAATTGCTGGTGTTCACAGGTTCATCCTAACCCGGGGTGGTAGCAACTGTTAGGGTCCCAGTTATGGGCAAATAGTTAACCCCTAAACTGGGGTGAAAAAACTATGAAAGTGTAAAAATAGGTTTTAATATCAGCAATAAATTTTTGAGGAAAAATTACCAGCAATACATTTTTGAAGAAAATAAATATTACCAGCAATACATTTTTAGCAGAAAATATTACCAGCAATGCATTTTTGAAGGAAAAATTATTGCCTGCAATACATTTTTGAGGAAAAAAATATTACCAACAATACATTTTTGAAGGAAAAATATTACCAGCAATACAGTTTGAAGGAAAAAAATATTACCAGCAATACAGTTTGAAGGAAAAAAATATTACCAGCAATATATTTTTAAAGGAAAAAAATATTGCTAGCAATAAATTTTTTGAAAAAATATTACCAGCAATAAAAATCTTGCCCATTGAGGTTATTATGCTGTAAAATAAACCAAACCAAACTAAACCAAGCAACAACATTTCTAGTCTAGAATTTCGAATGGAACTTTAAACTGAACTCAAATCATTTCCCTACTTTCTTTGATGTTTGGCTGAATGTGTTTTGGCCAGACGTCTCTAAACTTGATTTCCCCAGACCACACGTCCCGCCAACCAGAAGTTTTATTTGTCAAATTGATATTAAATCTTATTAAATTATTAGCTAATGATTCAAATTTTAATTAGTTACATATAATTACTTACTGTAAACTTATTGTTTCTTATTAATTACCAATTTTTTCTTTTATTCACATTACCTCACATGGCTACTTTTCCTACTCTATTCTTTCATTTAATTTTGTATTTAGCGAGAATTCAACTTTTCAAATTTCTTATTATACAACTTATCTAATTCTTACCATTATCATTTTTATTCTCTTCTTATGCTTGTCGTTTTATTTTGCTAATAGATATCTTTGGATGGACGGACAGTTTAAGCTGTAGATTATATTTTTACCAATCATTGTGAAAAATTATTTTTCTCACAATGTGTGCGTTGCTCTTTCCCCCATTGCCTTGATTGATAAGCACAGTGGAACTCACTTGAGCTTTCTTCGTCTTTATAGAAATGTTAGGTGTAATTTTTTTTGTATGTTATTTTCTATTCCCTCCCCTCCATCGTTGTATCCCAATCGGCTATTTAACGATTCAAAATTACTCTTTGAATTTCTTGGATGAAGAAGATTCATTATTTACATTCGGAGTAATGTCTTCATTTCAAATAGGAACATTATCTTTTGTTTTAAATAATATCTTGATGATAATAAAAAGTGCAATTAAGTTGAACTGTAGACCAAATGAGAACAGGAGATTTAATATCCCATATTTAATATGAAATTTTATTTCAGACCTGTCCTTCATCAGTTGCTATCAGCCAGGGCCTACCTGCGTATGTGCGTGTGTGCGTGCGTGCGTGCGCGCATGTTTGTGTGTGCATGTGTATATATGTGTGCATGAGTGTGTGCTCTCAAACACGTGTGGGCATCTCATCCGAAACGTGAATCTTAAATTCCCGTCTGCGACGTCTGAGAGAAACTTTGCCCTTTACCGTTTACACAGCTATTTGAAGAGAATATATGAAATCATTCATTTTGATTTTCTTAAATTGCAAAGAGACACGAAGGAATTTTAATGGAGAAATAAAATGTATATTTTTGTTGAAATTCTAATATGAACCGTTACACTTTGTTGTGGATCATTTGCTAAGAAGAAAATCGATTATTTATAATTAAGTTAATTTTAATTTCACTGATATCCCAACGAAGATATCCACAAGGCAAAAGAGAGAGAATTTAATTTTTTACATTTTAAGATGTTAGGGTAAGGATTTCATATTTTGTTATATTAATAGGTAAATGTGTTTCTCAAATGTAAAAATGGAATGAATTATCTCAGGAGTTAAGTTTCTTAAAAAAAATTATCCCTATTGCAGGGATTTCAATTCTTAATTGGCCTTATACCAGGCTTGTTCCAGACATACTGAAGTTTAGTAAATGAATAAAATTTCATAGGTAGTGATTAAAAATTAATGAGTTGCCATAAATATTGTTATATTCCAAATCAAATGAAATAGATTTATAGATAAAATGATAACACCAGATTTAATCTCTCATATTTAAAACTAGATTTTATTTCACTTCAATAGTTCATCAATTTCTGTAAGCTGATGTGTGTGTCTGTGTGTGTGTGTGTGTGTGGTAGTGAGGCGAGGCTCTAGAGCTCCTTGTCTGAAACATGGACCTTACATTATCATCTGTGATATCTGGGAAACTGCTCCCTTACCGCTGTGGTGGGTGTTTATATATTTATCTCTGTCATGCAACTTATTCTCACAATTGCAAGACAGGCACTCATGTGATTCTGCTGAAAGGTCACTTCAGATCAACCCTGCACCAGGCTTCTCTAATGTCACACTGTGGCCAAAGTATGTTCAGGTGTGATCTGGAGTGAGATGCATACTAAAAATGCTAGTGTGAGGGTAAAAAAAAAAGAAATAGAAAACAAAGAACTAAAGGTAGTTTGTAAGTCATTTGACCTGACACTGACTAAATTAATTGGTGCAATTGATTCTTTTATCTCATTTGAGTTACTCTGTATTAAATTAAATGCTCGGATTTCAGTTTATTACTTTCTAACAAACTAGAAAGTCTTAAAGAGAGTAGGAACTAAAAAGAAATAATTGATGACAATACTGAAAGAAACAGCTAAAATATTTGAAATATATCATGAGAAAAGAAGGCTTGGAAAATTTAACACTCAAAGGATAAAGTGATGGTTAAAAGAAGCAGAAGAAATTAATCGGGTTGGCATAAATATTGTTACATTCCAAATCTAGTGAAATAGATTTATAGATAAAAGGACAAAACCAGACTTAATGCCTCATACATGGTGTCCATAAAGTTTGAATGCACTTTAAAAAAATTTTAACTTTATTTGTATTTGCGATAGAAATAATTTGTAAAAAGGATTAGAAAGAAGCAAATCTATATTTTTTAAGGTTTTATTGACATTTTAGTTAAGTTTCCACGTGTTCTCCATCATTAGCAATACAAAGGGTAATACAATTTTGCAGTTCATGGAAAACATTTGCCAACTGATTTACAGTAATGCCTGAAATCACATTAGTTATTTTAGCTATACGTATCTTGAATTCTATTTCTTGAATTGTAACTATGTATATTAAACTTTATAAGATTTTTTACAGATTATTTCTATCTTAAATACAAATAGTGCACACGAACTTTATGGACACCCTTTATTTAACATTACATTTTGTTTAATTCCTCTACTATATAAATTCCCAGTGTATATGTGGAGGGGGGGAGTGCAGTCCTCGCATTTGAAACGTGAACCTTACATTCTCTCCTGTCATGTCTGGGAGAGACTCTGTTCCTTGCCGCTGCGGTAGGTGTTTATATGTCTATATCTTTCATCCAGCTCATTTGCATGATCGCAGTCCATATAAAGGTGTGAGATCACGTGATTCTGCAATCTCTAGCCGGGAGGTCACATCAGTTCAACCATGTTACCTGACTTTCTCTTGATCGGCTGGCATGTCACATTCTATTCTAGCATGAGACTACAGAAGATCGAAATAATAAAAATATTATTGATTTATTGAAATATTATTCATTCATTTCTAGAGATAAAAAGTGAAAGAATGGAAAGATTTGAATAAAATATCTTATTGAATGCCTTAAATGAAATAGAATTCAAGATAAATAGGAAATAAATTTACATCAGAATCTACTTTCATGATATGAAAGGTTAAACGGCCATATCACGTTGAAACACCGGTTCTCATTCGAGAAGCATCGTTGAACTTGGTCAGAACCTGGATGGGTAACCGCTTTGGGAAGTGTTGTAAGTTTTCATGTGGGGATGGTGTATTGGATAACAGCTCGGAATTGGGGAGCAGAGAGGCAAGTTCCAATTCCAGTCGGGGTCGTTATATTAACTTACGCGCAAATACACTTGGGAAAGATATGGATCCTCTAGCTATGTTTTTGTTAACAGAACTTGTATCAGTATCTGTCTATATTTCTGAGATGAGGTATTAGGTACATTATTTACATTATTTGGACTATTGTCCTCATCTTCGTCGCCATATTTATTACAACGTTTCGGCTGTTGTACGCTCCGGCCTTCTTCAGGTGGTTGGAATGTCGAACTGAACCCTTTATCTCGCTCACTGGGGTAGTTCCACGTGCCATGTTTTAATGGCTGTCACTTATCAGTTATCTCCTGTTAATTTCCCTCTGAAAGTTCTCTACTGCCTTAACAAGGTATTGAACTCACACTCTGTGGGTCCTGTCACTGGATCTAACCAACGCCTTTATCCACTGTGCCGTGTGTGCTCAAGGATCTGCAAAAGGTTTATAAGCCGCAAAAACAAATCAATCTAAAAATAAGGTTATGATGACTTGCATTTTTTACATTATTCGGAATGGTTGCATTGATTAGATCCAGTGACTAGACCCAAAGAGTTGTGAGTTCAATACCAGGCCACAGCAGTGGTGAACCAAAACTTGGAGAGTCGAGTTAAAGGGAAATAACTGAGACATTCGGAAACGGCATGGTACGTGGAACTAGAACAATCTACCCAGTGGATAACTGGTTCGGTCCGAAATTCCAGTCACCTGAAGAAGGCCGAAGCATACAACGGCCGAAATGTTGTGAACATGGCAATGAAGATAAGGATAACAGTTCGAATAATGTAAATAATGCAAGTAATCATAATACCTCATCTCAGAGATATAGACAGATATATAGAGACATAGACATAAAGGCCGGAGCTGTTGTTGTTGTTACTGCCATAATAATAATAATAATAATAATAATAATAATAGCAGCAGCAGAAGCAGAAGTAACAAAGACAAACAAGAGAGAAAGATGTGGAACAGACATTTTCCATCTTAGTCGTTGCTATTTTAATACATTATCCGTAAACATCAGACGCCATTTCCGGATAATAAAATTGTCAAAATTTTTGTCAGCTGCGAAATGCATGTCATTTTATGGCACACGGGGATTTTGTAATTTCCGTTTTTAAGCTCTTACTTTTTCAATCTTATAATCACCCGGATTCCGATTTAAAACCAGATTAATTCTGGATTGTTTTCACTCACTAAAATAATCGCAAAATAACCATTCGGGATAATCTAATATAAAGCTTAATAACATTTCGAAAATTGGCAATTTATGAATAGAAACGTACTTAATTTTTCAAGATTATCTCTGCAATGGAAGAATGGATTACGTCTCGGACTACCCTCACCCAGCAAATTTTGAGTAAAGGAGGACAGGTAAAAACTATAGTAGCGCCCAAAATATGTTAATAAAAATACAGCAATAATATTTTAAGTATCTAAATAAGACAAAGAAATAGTAGAAATAACATAGATTAATGTCCATATGTTGATTTGATATCTGTAAGAACGTAGAACATTTTAGACTCGAGGCTTACGACCATATCACGTTGAAACATCGGTTCCCGTACGATCAACGAAGTTAAGCAACGTCGTGTCGGTCAATACCTAGATAGGTGACCGCTTGGGAATACCAGGTGCTGTAAGCTTGGATGTGCAGTTGGTGTAATGGATAATGGCTTGGAATTGTTAATCGGATATCCAAGTTGCAATTCCATTTGGGTTCATATTTTCTTACAGGCAGGTACTCTGGGAAAAGATATGAAGTCACCTCTTCTCCCCCTTCCAGCTATGGATTAATTAGTAAGACGTATCACTACATCATTATTATCTCCCCCACCAAATGTTGGAATCTAAAAATATTTTCTGGCTTTAAATAACCTGCAGAAAGATTGATAAGCCGTAAAAAACGCATGAATAAAGCTTTAGCATCGAGTTTGCATTAATTCAACGCCATGTTGTAATCAAGGATATTCTAATTGCGACTGCATTTAAAACTCCTGATCTTTTCGTGATTTATTATAATCTAACATTTTCAAGATAGCCATCTTCGTTAATATGCACCAAGTAAACTTTGAATGCCCTGAGCCTTACTGCGAATTAATTAAGCTCTTCGTAAAACGGCCTGTTAAAAGAAAAAAAGGAAAAAAAAGAAAAAAAGTTCTACGAATACCTCAGGATAACATCCAGTCATTAATAAGATAATTATACGGTAAAATTTTAAAGATCGTCTGACTCTATCAGAAAAATTTATCTAACATGGCATCCAAACCTTCTGGAAAGAAAAATGATCTAAAACTGACGTAGGATAATTCTGAAAAAATAAAAAAATAAAAAATAAAAAAAATTATGAAAATACTTGGCTCTGATTCGAAACTCTACTAAGGGAAAAATATTTGAGAAATATGTTATCAGATAAATTGATAAGTAAGGAAATATATATTTAAAAAGAATATGTAATGTCAGCAGGCTTCTGGACAGAAATAATTAAAATGGTAGTGAAGAAAATTCCATTTCCCTTAAGTTACATCAAAAAGAATAAATTCTTTTCCTGTGTAATTTTTCAGATTATTTTCTGACATCTGATTTCAATGACATCTGTGTCATGTGTATATATCTGAGTTTGTCTGACGATCGCAAAAGCGTGAAACCCAGGGTCACAAACTCACAACAATCCAACCAAATATGTTAGCTCTATCTCTGATATTGAGCGCTTTCTAATAAGTACCGCGCATATAATATATAAATAATTATATATATTTATATTTATATTTATATACACACACTTTTCACACACAGACGCACACACGCACACACACAGACACACACAGATATATATATATATATATATATATATATATATATATATATACAAATTATTCCACCAATTAAATTTTACTATATTTCATATTTATTTATGGAATAATGAAAGCGAAACTTCTTATATTTTAGGAATTGTTTGTAAGATCTACTTTTCCCGAGCTAACTCACGGATTTCATGAGAAGTCACTCATGGCTCCGCAAAAATCTAAATAAATAAACGGTAAATCCTGTCTGCACGTCCTTTTGTCTGAAACCGCTGTAACCTGAGCCTCACTTGCTCTACATAGACATATTATACCTTTTTAGAATCGGGATGATCCCAGGATTGAAAATCTACTTTGAGTCTGGTGCTTGAACACTCATCATTGGGATTTGTGTCTTGATGAAGAGGAAACATAAAAATTCAAATTTGTGAGTTGAGGAAATCAATTTTATTTTTTCAAAATGCCAAGGAATCGGAGTTACATTGAAAGTTTTCGTGACTTGAGGCTTTGAAATTTTGCAGAGTTTTGTGACTTGAAGTGCGCAACTCAGTTGAAGTTCCACAGCATTTGTGATTTGAAGAACTCGATTTTCGACCTGAATTGGAATATCGGCGCAAATCGGTCTTGGAGTGAATTGAGGAATTCAGAGTTATTTCTTCAAAATTATAATTGCTGTTTTCTAAACTGGACCAGTGGTCCTTTTAATTTGGGACAGGTGGTCCAATTAGCCCATCCCAGGGGCTAGCTTATAACTCTGCACACGTGGATGCGGCTTTTATGGTAGTTAGTAATAAAAGGCAAATTATATGCAAAAGAATTTCTAAATCATTTTATGCTGGATTTTATATTTCTCACAGTTTTAAAATGAGAGCAATATTTAAGTAATTGTTTCTTTGGTCAAAGAAAAGATATTGAAACTTAATAGGAAAATGCAAAGGAACCAAAGATTTTGATATTTTATAAATATAATAAAATATAAAAATCTAGGTTCCTCTGCATTTGGTTTTTAAGGTTCAAATCCTATTCTTGTATAGCATTAGTAAAATAAAATAAAAATATAATTAAGTACAAATAACAATTATGAGCGCGTGACCGAGTAGTTAGAACGTTCAAATCTCATCACGGTTGATTTGTCTATTAGTCTGGCGGAAGGAAGATCCTAGCGTGCGGCACCTTTGAAAAGTGCCTGAAAACCATACCACGGTATCTGTCTATATTTCTGAGATTAGGTATTATGTACACTATTTACATTATTCGGACTATTGTCCTCATCTTTGTTGCCATATTTATTTAAACGTTTCGGCCTTTCAGTATCTGTCTATATTTCTGAGATGAGGTATTATGTACACTATTTACATTATTCGGACTATTGTCCTCATCTTTGTTGCCATATTTATTTAAGCGTTTCGGCCTTTCAGTATCTGTCTATATTTCTGAGATGAGGTATTATGTACACTATTTACATTATTCGGACTATTGTCCTCATCTTTGTTGCCATATTTATTTAAGCGTTTCGGCCTTTCAGTATCTGTCTATTTTCTGAGATGAGGTTTCTATTTACATTATTCGGACTATTGTCCTCATCTTTGTTGCCATATTTATTTAAACGTTTCGGCCTTTCAGTATCTGTCTATATTTCTGTGATGAGGTATTATGTACACTATTTACATTATTCGGACTATTGTCCTCATCTTTGTTGCCATATTTATTTAAACGTTTCGGTCTTTCAGTATCTGTCTATATTTCTGAGATGAGTTATGATGTACACTATTTACATTATTCGGACTATTGTCCTCATTTTGTTGCCATATTTATTTAAACGTTTCGGCCTTTCAGTATCTGTCTATATTTCTGAGATGAGGTATTATGTACACTTTTACATTATTCGACTATTGTCCTCATCTTTGTTGCCATATTTATTTAAACGTTTCGGCCTTTCAGTATCTGTCTATATTTCTGAGATTAGGTATTATGTACACTATTTACATTATTCGGACTATTGTCCTCATCTTTGTTGCCATATTTATTTAAGCGTTTCGGCCTTTCATATCTTCTATATTTCTGAGATTAGGTATTATGTATATTTACATTATTCGGACTATTGTCCTCATCTTTGTTGCCATATTTATTTAAACGTTTCGGCCTTTCATTGTCTATATTTCTGAGATGAGGTATTCGACTTATTCGACTTGTCCTCATCTTTGTTGCCATATTTATTTAAACGTTTCGGCCTTTCAGTATCTGTCTATATTTCTGAGATGAGGTATTATGTACACTATTTACATTATTCGGACTATTGTCCTTCTTTGTTGCCATATTTATTTAAAGCGTTTCGGCCTTTCAGTATCTGTCTATATTTCTGAGATGAGGTATTATGTACACTATTTACATTATTCGGACTATTGTCCTCATCTTTGTTGCCATATTTATTTAAACGTTTCGGCCTTTCAGTATCTGTCTATATTTCTGAGATGAGGTCACTATTTACATTATTCGGACTATTGTCCTCATCTTTGTTGCCATATTTATTTAAACGTTTCGTTTCAGTATCTGTCTATATTTCTGAGATGAGGTATTATGTACACTATTTACATTATTCGGACTATTGTCCTCATCTTTGTTGCCATATTTATTTAAGCGTTTCGGCCTTTCAGTATCTGTCTATATTTCTGAGATTAGGTATTATGTACACTATTTACATTATTCGGACTATTGTCCTCATCTTTGTTGCCATATTTATTTAAACGTTTCCGCTTTTCAGTATCTGTCTATATTTCTGGGATTAGGTGTTATGTACACTATTTACATTATTCGGACTATTGTCCTCATCTTTGTTGCCATATTTATTTAAACGTTTCGGCTTTTCAGTATCTGTCTATATTTCTGGGATTAGGTATTATGTACACTATTTACATTATTCGGACTATTGTCCTCTATCTTTTTATCTATCGATATAGTCTGTTCTTATCTATTTATCTTTGATGTAGTATCCAAGATTCGAGATAAAATGAAGTCATGAAAACCCTACTTATGCCTAGTTTTGATGGTTTTTTCATTCTTTCCCAATTAGCATCAAAATTTTGAACGAGTTTTTCAAATCGCCTAACCTTTTCGATAAACATCTTGTCTGAATGGGTGTGGATAACTCCTAGACCCGATCAAGAAGCACTTTCCCCCCAAATCTGGTAGGTTGTCACTTGGTCAGATGGTGCAAGTAGAAGAAGTCGAGAATTCTTCAGACAATCTTTTTGTTTATCTCAACGAACATTTAGGAAGTCACATTTTTTCAGCAAACATTTTAATCTTGGTAAATTTATTTCTCTTTAAATCAAAAGCATCTGCTATTTAAAATTTCTGAGTACAAAAGGAAATTGTGAATTCAAATTTAAATGATAAAATATATTTTTAAAGGTTAAAGGAAAGTTTTTATCTTTTCGCATGGGTTCATCCTAAAAGAAAACTGTCTTTTTACTGTTGATAGTTTTGCTTCCTTTTTCGGTTTAAATGCAACAATAAAAAAGAAACAAAAAAGAAATTTGCACTGTTGTGTTTTATTGTTTTGAAAATATGAAACGATCTTTATCTGCTGCTTTGTAAAAAATACAGAAATATCTCATCTAAAAAGCAAATCCCTTGAACATTACCTTTCTTTCTTTTTTCTTTCTTTCTTTCTTTCTTTCTTCATTATTTTAGTGGACATTTTAATAATTTTACAATCGCTTTTTCTGTTTAAAATTATATATATATATATATATATATATATATATATATATATTGAAAAACCTGATTTCTTTATGTAGCTCTTTTATAATGCGACCGCATCTTCTGAATAATACCAGCAAGCCTACCATAGTCAAATATTGCAGTCCTCGTCATCATTCTGGACATATTCTATAGCAAAAAAAGGACTTCGTTCTTTTTTGTACAAAGCTACCCCAAAATAGGGAGAAAAACCACTGACGTAAAATATCTGATACGAAAATTTAGATACCGTACTTTTGTTTTCGTTCAAGCCTGACTACGGTAGTTCCTTTACCCTAGATAGACTAACTTTCTTCCCTTTTGTCCTTACAGGAAGATCAAAACCTCATCTACTATATATGTAGAAGTACAGAGTCGAAGTAGACTTGAGAAGAAACCGGAAACCCAATCCTAAACATGCGTAGAGTTTTATCCTTTTTTTTCTGCTTTAAGATCGGATTCCCCATTTTTTCTAATGTCTAATTCCACACTATTCTGCTAACGTCTCCGCCTGAACTCAGAAATGTCATTCACTAATTAAATCTTAACCTCTTTATGTATAGAGTTAGAGGCCCTAGAACTTCACTTCTTGCTCTTTCATACGCACAGTAAGTGGCTTGAGTGACTCTTGTGCCTAGCATCAGTTTATACATATCTATCTATCTATCTATCTATCTATCTATCTATATATATATATATAGATATATATATATATAGGACATTTTTATGTCTATAGATTCTTTTTCATAGATACAAATATTTAAGTAAATGCTCTGTTTATAATAAACAGTATTAAATAACATTTACCAGCTTGAATGTCCGAGAAATTTTCATAAAAAATATTCGTTCCCCGACAGGATTCAAACATGTATCCTATACGGAACCGTCATGTAGCCTGACGTGCTCTTAACCGATCCGGCCACAGAGAATCGTTCGATTAGCAAGGTCGAATTTACTGCCTTTAAACTTTCTCTCCCTCCCTCTTATTCTGATCTTTAACATTAGATCGCCTATGGTGTGTCTATGTCACCACGAAATGTATCTTTAATGTATTAGACATCCGACAACATTCATATTTCCCCCTTCCACTCACCTCTATAAAAAAAAACCCTCTCTGTTAAGTTTTAATCTCTCACTTTCTCTCGTATGTTACCCCTCTCTTTAACTCTAACATTCGTCCCACACTCTCATACTTACACTCTCTCTAAATTCTATTTTTATTTCCGGAGTTGTTTTTTCTGTTTTCTTTTTGAATTTGTAGGCCTGATGAATTGGATCGTATTTACGATTCTAATGGAATAAATTATGACCATGGAATATTAGTGTTTAAGCCTTTTTATTATATCCTTACTCTGTCCTGGACATTGAGTTCTACCTGGAATTTTTTATTCAAAAAATATACATGTATGTGTATGCACCTATGTATATATATTTTGCATATGTATGTGTATATTTACCACTAATATTATCATATATATATATATATATATATATATATATATATATATATATATGTGTAGAAATCCTATTAGAAATATTAAAAGAAATAATAATAATAATAATAATAATAATAATAATAATAATAATAATTGCATATTATTAGGCCATTAAGCAAAATGGAAGCCTAAGAAAAATGTTTAAAACCGGAATTTTCTGATACGCTTGAGTCCTTTCTCAAAGAAAAATAAAAATGAATTTAGTCTGAGAGCGATAAAGGATTCCTTAGCGCTTGTCTAGATTATTTCAGTTCGTCTATATTTCTATAATCTATCTGTGGGATGAAAGGTCATTTTTATAGTTGTCCAACCCACCTTCTCTGGTGGGTGTAGGATTTTCGCATTTATTAATGCGTCTAAATACGTGTGTGGTAGTGTCTGTGTTTGTGAGTGATTTATTTTATTGGTTAAATCTAATACTTTTTATCTACTTCACTACTACGCAGATCCGGCGCGTACAGCCGCCAAACATCAGATTGGAGGTGGGGAGGTAAGGCAAGCCTGACTGGGGCCCCGGACAGTGCCTTGTGACCTTCGCTATCTTATCAATATTAGCTTTTTTTCTGTCTGCATTTATATGTTACAAATTAAACTAAGCACAACTGACTTTAAAAGACTGAAAAAATTTCGCGGATTTTAACGTCATTCTGGGGTCTTTTTTTCGTCTAAATCCAATTTATTGTTTTTTACAATAGGTTAAACACGACATTAGTTTTTTGTGCCCCGCCAGCCGTCTGCCTTGCTCTTTGATCTGTAACTAATTTGATACTAAGCGGTAAGAGATGAAAAGAGCTTTGTCTCAAAGAGATACAACTAGGAACCTTGACGACACAAACTCCACCTACCCACTTGGGCAGAATACCACTTATAATACTATGGCGGAATTTTGGAATAAAGGCTGTATCGATTTTTTTTTATACTTTTTTTGGTTTGCTATCGAAAGTTGAAATCGAACAAAAGACTATCACAATCAAAATACATTAAATAAAAAAAAATATAAGAATTATATTTTTATATTAATATTAATAATAAATTTTTATGATAATTTTATAATAGTAATTATCTAATATTTCTATTATTAGATATGATATGATATAACGGTATATAATTTTGTATAATTTTATATATCAACAAACAGTATTAGTCGCTATATTTATTACAACGTTTCGACCGTTGTACGCTCCCGCCTTCTTCAGGTAGTTGGAATGTCGAAATGAACCCTTTATTTCGTTCACTTCTGTTTCTAGTTCCACGTGTCATGTTTAATGGATGTCAGTTATCTCTTGTTAATTCCCCTCTCCAAGTTCTACACTGCCTTAACCAGGTATTGAACTCACAACTCTTGGCTCCTGTCATTGGATCTAACTAACGCTTTTATCCACTGTGTCATGTGTCCTTGAGGACATCTGTGTATGATTTTCTGGGTATTATAAACCTAATGTCTTCAGGACAATCTTCAAAAGTTGGACGACACTTTGCAGATATCTCTCCCGAGTAAGACCCCTCATAGAAGAGAACATGACTAAAGACTGTGTGTACGCTACTCTGTGCAGCTGGGGAAAGAAATATAGACAGGTCGCCCCCTTAAGGTAAGGCTTCAAGAATACCAAAAAACTGTAACACGAGAGGAAGTGGAAAAGTCAGGCGTGGCTGACCACATATGGAGAGAAAGGTGAGATCACCGCCCTCTGTGGGATCAGGTTGAGATCATAGACAAAAAACACTATTGGAAAATTCGTAAACTTAAGGAATCAGCACATATGCTAGGCCACAACAATCTCCTGAGCCGACTCAGCATAAAAATGAATACAATATGGGAACCAGTAATAAGGAGTGCCAGAGAAAAGGGATAATAACAACAAAAATTGCAATATGAGCTCTGATAAAAAAGGTTGCTGAAGACATTAGGTTTATAATACTCAGAAATTCATGCACATATCTCTTCAAGGACACATGGCACAGTGGATAAAGGCGTTGGTGACAGGACCCAAAGAGTGTTAGTTCAATACCCGGTTAAGACAGTGGAGAATTGGAGAGGGGGAGATAACTGATAATTGACATCGATTAAACATGGCACGTGGAACTAGAACAGTCTACCCCAGTGAGAGAAATAAAGGGTTCAGTTCGACCTGAAACGGCCGAAACGTTATAATAAATATGGCGACAAGATGAGGACAATATTTCGAATAATGTGAATAGTAAACGTTTGTTAATCATAAATAATTAATATAATAACATAAAACCGATATTTTTAAGAGAAAATATCAGTTTTAGTGCATTATTTTTTATTATATTTTTAATAGATTATCGGTTTTGTTAAAACCGATATTTTCTAAACGAAATTCCGTTTTTACTGTATTCATTTTATTAATTAAAATTAAAGAACATGTTTATGTAAATACAGTATCTACGAAGTAATGTTTATTCATCAAAATGTAGTAAACACTCATTAAAGAAATAAAATAGCAAAATGAAACAGATATTTTAGTTTTATTAAAGAAACCTTTTTTTTAAATCCCAAATGAAAAAAGCAATAACAATGAAAACCAATATTTTTTTTTACCTCAACAATCATTTTTTTTATTTTATTACTATTTTTTTTTATTAAAGCAGATAAAGATAATATCAGGTTTATTGGATTTTCTTATTTAGGATTAAAGAACGTTATTATTCATAGATATTAAATAGTAAAGGTGTTGACGAGGTCATGTTTATTCATAAAAATGCAGTATAAGATGTAACCTTATATTACTAATTTATATATTATACATATTTAATTATAAAAAAAGTATTATCAGGTAATTAAAATGATTATTAAAATCATAAATAATATTAAAACTTTAAATGTAAAAATGTAATTTTCATAATTTGTCGGAGTTAACTCCCCCTTAATTGTCCAAATATTTCACTAGGGCACGCTCTCCCTACACTATAAATACTGGGCGACTTCTTGTCTCGTTCTCTTTTCTTCAGGTCTCGTGCCGCATCCTACCTCGCGTGGAGGTGAGGTAAATTCTCTTTTTACTTTGCATTTCAGCGGATTCATTTAAAAATGTGATCTCTCGCAAAGATTCGCATTTTCGCCCACTTCTGGGAAAAACGCCGTGAACACACATATACGTACGTACGAACTTTCACCAAAATACAAATTCTTTACGTTCATACACAGACACAAATGTTAACGTCTATGTCCCTTGTAAATTTATTGTTTAATACATATATTTGTTGACATATATATGTCGGTCTTGTTTGTTTTCTTTACATCTTCGGTTGGACTCAACTTGAGTCCGCCATGTTCTTGTAGTTGGAAATAAACAGCATGTGTTCTTAATCTAACAACACTCAAACCCACACGATCTTCTACAATTTTTTCTATTTAATGTATTTTGATTTTTGTGGGCTTTTGTCCTTTCAATTTTCTGGTGGGTTTTTGTTTTGCTGCTCCCTCAAAGAATATCCTCTTAGTTGTCATAAGAAAATGAACTTATTTATTATAAAATTAATTCATGAATAAGTACAGAAAATGTCATTAAAATCGGATAATTGTCTTAATTTAAAAAGAAAATGGACTGTCTTAAATTATTTTCAAATTACCATCGCCTTTTTTTTATTCTGGAAGCAATAAATAATAATAATAATAATAATAAGAGAGAGAGAGAGAGAGAGAGAGAGAGAGAGAGAGAGAGAGAAATGTGTGATTCATGGTTTCTTAAAGGTGTAAAAACAAAAACAAACCAACTGCCACAAGCTAGAATTTGAACTCTGCTCATCCAATTCGATTGTAGAATTTGCTAACAAATAACCTACCATGCCGCCCTCTTATTAGTATTCAACCCTTAAAATCAATAAATATTCCTTTTAAGTACTTAAAAGAAAAACTAAAATAAAAGAACAGTATGATACAAAACGGGAACCACCATCTTAAGAAACATTAGAAATGCTCTAAGCAACCTTCAAGAAAATTCTTTGGAAAAGATACACGGCACAACGGCGACTGTTGGACTTGGAACTTACCATTATTATTTGGTACTATGTTCTGTTTCAGGTGAACAAATTGAGTCAATTGTTGCAATTTTCTGATATTACAATCGACATTATTATTGCAGAGATATATACAAGTTGAACATATCTTCATGATTATCGGGAAAATCGTTATGCTTCTGCTCTGTTGACGCGTGAAATTGCAGAAGAAAATGATATTGATGAAAGGTTTGAGTTACGGCGCAAAAGACGTTTATTTCAGTATGAGTCCTACGATGAAGTTCAAACCTCTGAAGAATCTTTTCGTCATGACTTTTTTTTTTTTTTAAATCTCTCTTGTGGTAACAAAGTTTCTCTTCAATTAATTCTCGGTTTTCTCAGTTATCCGGGTGTAATGAAATTTATGGATTCATTCAGAATTCAGACTCTTTTTTCGAATTCAGTGAAGAATGGAAAGCTGAACGAGAAGTGCAAACGATTTCACGAAAAAAAAAATGAGTGACGTTGAACAAGAAGAATTAACCCATCAAGTGGTGTGCCTTAATTCTGTAACTCGAATCGGAGATCAGGTATAAAAATTGAGCAAAACTGTCCGTGACTTTTTAGATTATATTTTTCGGAATGATTTAATTGATACTTTCCAGAACTTGTCCATTGCATTGCCTGTATTGCTTACTACAGAAGCGATTGTTGCAAGTGTCGAAGGAAGTTTCGGCAAAATAAAACTTATAAAATATTATCTGCGATCGACAACCACAGATGAAAGGTTACCATGGTGAACAATAATTTTCATTGAAAATCGATGTGCTCAATCCTTCGACTCGGAAGAAGTCGTGGATATATTTGTTTCTCTTGCTAAGACTCGAAAATCCACGATATAGAATTCACTATTTTTTATCATTCATGTTGAGTGTGTTAAAATTATTCAAATTTTAACAAGAAAAATCTCAAGTTAAAATTTCATGTTAAAAATTGCCGCATTGTGATGTTTTAAAAATAGAATGATCTATTATGAGATGTCTTTAATTTGTATTTAGATATATTTTTTTTTAATTTTTCTATTTCTTCACGTATATTGCATATGAATCATTCTTGTGCATAATTATGTTGCATTTTATATGAATACTACCTTATGAAAATTGAGATATTGTGTGAGGACCATAGGATTTGGAGGGGTGTACGAGACCCTCCACCGACACTGCTTCCAAGACTAGTGTTCTGACGGTTTGTAGATGGCTTTTTTCTTTAAACTCTATTCATTGAGTATGCCTAAATTTCTATTTAAACCTAAGAATGTATGAATTTATTTATAAAATGAACTTTAACTTCGTTTTACAACAATTTTATTGGCCGTTCAAATGAAGACGCTAAATGGATGCATGTAACCTTTTATGAATCCGATGGTTCGATTGGTTGAAACATACAGATCGAGGGAAATTGATGTTAATGATTCTCATAGTTTTCCACTGGTTATTAGGCCGAATTCTGTAACCGTTTTGCCGATATAATTCCCTGAATTACATTTATTGAAAAAAAAATATATTGTATTTGAAATGTCGGTCAGAATACTGCATTTGTGCCAGGTGGGAAAAATAAAACTGTGATGATATGTGCACAAACTTGACATACGTAACGTTGCCTCGGTGAGTGGGTGATTTGGATACTCTAGATGATGGAAGGAATGTATAGATTTGAAGGTTGTTGTCTGGTATTAAGTGAGATTTCTATAAATATCTTATTAAAAGTAGAGTCAAATTTTAGTTACTGGAAATCATTTTGCAAAATATGAGATAGTTCATGAATATTTTAATTAAAAAAAACATGGGGGATCTGGAATTTGTTTTATTTGTATTATAGGTTAGAATAGTACCTCTATTTTGTTTGAAAGCCATTAGCAATTGAATTTTTAATTGTTTTGAGGAATAATTTCTATTGAGAATGTGATTGATTAGATGCATTATGTGTTTTCTTTTTTGTAATCTCCAGGGTGAGAACAGATGTGTTTTATGCGTCATGTTAATGGTCTCAACTGGGAAGTTAGCGGTTTTGTCTGTGATTAATTGGAGAAGTTTCTTTAACTTGGAGATTATATAGAATTTCCCTGGTTGAGGTTGTTCAACATCCAAGGTTTTGATTTCTACCTTTATACTTTGGTCTAGTTTGATGATTAACAGAGCAGAAGTCTAATTTGAAATCTTTGGTTGGATCTTGGCTGAGTTTTTCATAGAAATCTGTGTTCTTTGTTAGAATATATATATATATATATATATATATATATATATATATATATATATATATATATATATGTGTGTGTGTGTGTGTGTGTCTAGTGGTACAAAATTTTATCACTGCCATGAATAGACAAAAGTTAATTTTATTATTACCACTCATGATGATGAAAAACGGGCTAGCTAACAGGTTTCGAACCTTGCTCAACGGAGTTAAATCGAGGTTAAGAAAGTAAATTATTTAAAAAAAGAAAAATAGACAAAGTGTATTGGGGAGGGGTAGATGGTGATTAGTTGGAGGCCTAATACAAAGTCCTTCTGTTTACATAGAGAAGGCTTTAATGATAGAATATAGATGGCCTCCAACACTTTTAGGTGGTAATTAGAGTGGGAGATGCTAAGGATGGTAAAAGGGTCCACACTATTTATTAGGTGTTCTGCGATGGAAGCCCCGCATATATTGGTCAAAATGTCCGAGGGAGTGTACTTAAGGTTTCGGATTTTCGCTCGAACGTGTTGCTATATTCTAGCATTCAGCCTTTGCGTCCTTCTCCCTATGTAGTGCGAATCGCAACTACATTTAAAAGAATAAATTAACGAACTATTATGATGTGGAGGAGAACATCCTTACGCATAGACGGAAGGACAGGCCTGGCAGAGAAAACAACACAAGTGTTAGCGGCAAAGTAACAATGTCGAACTGCGGCAGAAATCTGCTTAGCAAACCTATCACTGGTACTACCTATATATATATATATATATATATATATATATATATATATATATATATATATATATATATATGAGCGTTACAGCAAAATTGCCTAAATGGTGTATGTAACTGCATAGGGTAATTATTCATTCCATAAAATGTTTAATATTTAAACAACAACGAAACTAATTGAGTTTCTTTTTTCCAGGATTTCAAATAAAACATTTAGCCATCTTGACAACATTGGTCGTCATCATTGAGTTATTCAACCAGAAAATGAATAGGCTAAAATCGTTTTGTGTCCCCAGTATGTGTTTTCAACTGAGAAATGGCAAGAAAAAATATCATTCACCTTCAGTAATGCTACCAACGTTCATACTCTGGTTTCCAACTTCAAAGTCCATTCAAGAAGCATCAAGAGAACAGTGAATAAGTTTAAAAAGAGGCAACATTAGATAGGAAAACTAGATCAGGAGGTCACAACAGGAAGATCATCATTTTAACTGAGAGCTAAACACATTGTTATTTTTCAAAGTAGAGTCTAACAATGGTATAAAAACCTCGGAGAATTCCAGTAAGATATCTTTAATCATATCTAAGATACAACGGTTCAAAGCTTCATCAAACAACTGAATAATTTGTTGCTGCACGATTTGGAAATTTTGATGATAAAATATAGTTTCAAGGTCTGCTATATTTATGAGTATTTATAAGGTACGCTATATTTATGGGGTAAAGTACTCGCTATTAGTGATAGAGCGTATGTAAATATAAAAGTGGACATTGAAGTCAACACCCAGAGGCGACAGCATGTCTCATGCTAAACGATCGTGGCCTGACGATTGTATCTAGAATGAAACAGACTGTCTCCTCTAAGTGTTGATTTCCATGTTCACTTTTATATTTACACACGCTCTATCTCTGATATTGAGCACTTTATCCCATAAATATAGGACATCTTAAGACTATATATATATATATATATATATAGATTTGGAACAACTATGGACTAGAATCTGACAGAATGATAGAATAAGGAGCAAATAGGAAACATCTATACATTTAACATGTTTCGCTTTTATCTAAGCTTCACCAGAAATTAAATATGGAAGAGAAAAAAAATTGGGGTATTTTTTTTACTTTTTTGTGTTTTGTTTTTCAGTGGTTTAGTAGAACTCACATGTATTTTTCTTGTCAGGTATCATTCGTGATCATTTTTTTTTATTTTCGTGTTATCTGTTTTTCATTGGTTAACATGAGCAATTTTCAATTTTGCTAATTCACCATGAAATCTAATCATGGATGAAATGAAAATAGAAAAATTAATTGTAATGTAAGTTACTTACTAATTTCTGTGAAGAGATCGTTGAATCTCTAAAATTATCGGTAATTCCAGGCTCCTTTAATTTCTGTTGGTTTATTCCGTGCGAATGAAAAACAAGGCTCTCTAAATTTCTCATCAAACATGTCGAGAAGGACCACTTCACTCGACCTAGCAAGAAAGAAAGACAAGGGAATTAATTCTCCTCTTATTAGGCACATCATGAAGAACAAATATTACAATTGATTTAAAAAAACTATTAAAATTTAGCGTAAATCTGGATTTATATAATTTTTATATATTGCTGTATATTCGGTCAAGTCTTCGTGAAAATGTGAGTAATAGTCTATATTTCTGAGATGAGGTATTATGTACATTATTTACATTATTCAGACTATTGTCCTCATCTTTGTCGCCATATTTATTACAAGGTTTCGGCTGTTTTACACTCCGGCCTTCTTCAGGTGGTTGGAATGTTGAACTGAACCCTTTATTTCACTCACTGGGGTAGACTGTTCTAGTTTCACGTGCCATCTTTAATTAATGTCAGTTATCAGTTATCTTCTGTTAATTTCTCTCTGAAAGTTCTCCTCATGGCACAGTGGATAAGGCGTTGGTTAGATCCAGTGACATGACCCAAAGAGTTCAATACCCAGTTAAGGCAGTTCAGTTCGGCATTCCAACCACCTAAAGAAGGCCGGAGCGTACAACGTTGTAATAAATATGGCGACAAAGATGAGGACAATAGTCCGAATAATGTAAATAATGTGAGTAATATTTGATCATATTAAAAGAAATTGTTATCGTGTTTGATAGTGTACAAGACGTATGTCATATTAAAGAATTATGGAGCTATAGATGTGCAATTAGCTTCAGTAATCATGAAGGAAACTCAAATCGCAGACTATTTATTATATAAATAACTGGCTAGTAACTTTGAATACTTCTTTAACCAAGCAATGAAATGTTATCCCGGCTTGAAGCAATCAGATGTCTAGCTGCACTGATGAGCTGTGATACAGCGAAACAGGCCTTATGTGGATGACATTATATATATATATATATATATATATATATATATATACTCGACTCTCCCATCGAATTCGACGTATGAGGGTCAAGCAGATCAGTTTCTAGAATACCGACAGCCCAACAACAGCACATGAGATTTGATTATAGTGGTGAAGGTTTCGTGCAGAATCATCCACACTTTTTGAAGGGCCACAAGTTCCCCAAACGACCGTCCTGCTATTTATCCATAGCTGGAGGGAGCAGAAGAGGATTCACGCCTTTCCCAAGGGTATTAGCACGTAAGAGAATGTAATGGATTCGAACTCCGATTCCTCAACCCAAACCGCTATCCATTACTCCACCGTGCCTCATATATATTGATTTTAAAAATGCTACACTCACGAAAAAAGAAAATAACTCACTCAGAAGGAAAATTCTAGATAGTGCCGCCATTGAATATTACCCAAATATTAATCTACGCCCAGGCCTTTTCCCTTTTTCACCTTTCTTAACAGAATTGCTGCTCTCCCAAACGTACACAGCAATATGGTAAAATCAAAAGAAAATGGTTGAATCCGTCAACACAGCAATAAAAACAATATCTCCACACGTGACAGTAATTGACATAATTTCCAGTTTACAATATAAAAAACAGCGTCCTCTAGTTTCTTCCAGTTACTAAGGACATTCTGTTTTTTGTTATTATTAGTTACTTCGTTTTTTGCTTTGAGAAAGTCCACATTGGACGAAACGCGTCAGCAACTACTACAGTTTTCCTATTGTCATTTATATTTAAAAATATTGTCTTTTCTACAGGTTAACTCTGAGAAATTTTCATATATATATATATATATATATATATATATATATTTTGTGTGTGGATATTGGAGACAACACCCAGAGGCGACAGCATGTTTCGTTCTAAACACAGTCGTTTAGCATGAAACAGACTGTCGCTATTGTTCACTTTTATATCTATATATAATCTATCCCTGATACTGAGCGCTTTAACTCGCAAATGTAGTAAAACCTTAAAATCTGCGATTTGTATATTTCGTTGGGGAATTGAGTTGCTATATCAATTTTTGAACACAACGATAAAACATTTTGAATCTTGACAGTACTTGATTGTTTTTAGAGATATCTTTTGGAGGGGGAAATTGTTTTTTATACCATCAAATACGGCAATTGTGTAAAATCATGCAAAACGAGAAATGAGAAGAATATTACAATTTTGGATGTTACTGTAAATTTCAACGACTTTTTTTTGTGGGCGGATAGAAACACATTTGGAAAAATTTCAAAAACTGAAAAAATCATTATTTACTGAAAAATAATTATTGGATTTTCGGAGGTTATTAGAGATCTGATTAAAGTTTTGCTTGTTTACAAAATGGAATAATTTTTTTTTTAAAGTACTTGCGTTCATGGAATAATATATAAATAGAATTTTATAGAATTTCACTCAGATTTTTTATACACGAAATGTTCATAAGATTAGATGGATAATTTTATAACCTTGGTAACACTGATGGAGCTGTTGATATTGGAATTATTATAGCATCTACTTAAATAAAATAAATAATACTTGAAACTAAAATTAAACTAATTAAATGTTGTAAAATGTTACCATTGATACAAGTGGTTTGGAACTTTAAAAACCTACTTCTTTTATGTTTCGTGTTCCCTCATGACGTGAATGATCATGGCTCTCCACAACTTCCTGCCCTTTGTAGCTTAAACTAATGTTTGTCCTAATATTATCCCTCCTACTCAAATTATACAAGCTTCGTAGGTAGTGTACACTGTTTCTCTTTAATATGTCCTTCAATTTTCCGAGCCCTCTTTTCTCATTATGCGTCACAGAAATGTAAATTACTTCTTTCTGACATTAAGTTCTCTTTGTTCCCATTTCCTCATATTTTATGTCCACAGCATTTTCAGCAGCCTTTTGTAGAACGACATCTTTGTTACTTCAAGTTTTCTCTTTAACTCTGAGAGAAAAGTTTATATTATACGAAGAAGATTACTTGGTAAATGAAGCAGTATTTCCTACCTGCAATAGTGGTAGGTGATTAAGCGCAGGTAAAATCTAATATTTCGAATACTAGTTTTCAAGTCAAACAGTTTTGCGTTACTTAGAAACAAGTATCTGTCGTACATTCAAATCATCTGCAGATCGTAATTTCCACAGCTAGATGGGTTATTTCATATGATCCATCACAGAATAAGTTCATAGCCTTACATGTAGTTATTGATTCGATCTATGTAGTTAATATTCACTACTTAATTAAGTGCATTGACAAAGAAGCAAGTTGAGAAATAAATATTTGTGTAAAATATCTTTTCATTTTATTTCTGGTTTGGTTTGGTTGTTTTTTTTACGGCATATCGAAACACCTCGATGGGTTATTTAATGTCGACAAGATTTTTATTGCTGGTAATATTTTTTCTCAAAATGTATTTCTGGTAATATTTTTTTTAATAATGTATTTCTGGTAATATTTTTTTAATAATGAATTGCTGGTAATATTTTTTTTCCAAAAAAGCATTGCTGGTAATAACGTTTTCTGGTAATATTTTTCTTAAAAATGTATTGCTGGTAATAATGTATTGCTGGTAATATTTTTTCTAAAAAATGTATTGCTGGTATTAATTTTTTCTTCCAAAATTCATTGTTAGTAATAATGTTTTACAAAAATGTATTGCTGGTATTAGAATCGATTTTTATACATTTTGACTCTAGTATAGCTGGGACCCTAACAGGTGCTACCACCCCGAGTCAAGGTGGACCTGGGAACACCAGCAATTAAGAGGTGGTTCCACGTTCCTCAAAACCTCTCATTCTATTTCACTTCCAGTCTCTTTGCGTCTTAGTGGCATTATCGCCTTGCTTAGGGTGAAATGACTAAAAGAATAACAAATGAAAAGCAGAATTCAATTAAGACAATAACGTTGGTAGTTACGAATAGAATAATTTCGTATTGAGTGAATAGACAAACTTGATAAAAAAGAGTACGACAAGTATTTATTTATCCAGTGATGAGATGATTTTAAGATTAGGACACCTCACAACATTATAGTCTGACATAATCTTAGCAACCGGTGAGCTGATGACTCTTAGTTGATAACAGATTCAGAAGAAAGACGATTCTTAAGATCAGGGTTCAACAAACGTTTTGCATAAAGGACCAGATAATTGAGAGAATGAAGAGTGGGGGCGTAATAACTATTTTGT